>BPLQ01013219.1:0-369049 GCA_021605075.1 Caerostris darwini | reverse complement strand
CAAATGTGTGGTAAAACAGCAATATTTGAAATTTCAGAGAAAAAACTATCTGCAGGTGAAAGTTTCTCAATGAGATGTTATCGTTGATGTACTTGATATTTAGATTGAAACCCCCTACTGTGCTCGGTTTCTTTCTTAGTTTGACATAAAACCAGTTAGAGTGAAAAGGAGGCTGAAAAAAGGAGAAGAGCCCGTCTTAGTATCGAAAAAGTGGATGGTCCTTTATCTGACTTCTTACTGCAACTGTTGAGGTTTACAATGACATTAAATTGCCCAGCAGATAATAATTTCTGCTGGTAATCATATATAATTGATAGGTTAATTAATGTGCAGTTGAGATTAGTAGATCTAATTTCTTAATTTAATTGCTGGACGCAGCCTTTTTGCAAATGTAAGCACCAGCCTCTCTAGTTGATTTCCTTCTGGCCTTACTGTGACTTTAAGAGCTTAGAAAACATAAATAAAATTGCATGCGTCGTAAAGGTTAATGAAAAAAAAAATTATATTTCACTCTTTTTTAAAAATGATACTACTGTGTCCAAAAAGAAGGACCAATATTTTTTTTTAAAAAACAATTTATTTATTCTTCCAAATTTATTTCATCGTCTTCAAAGTAATCCCCTCCGGACACGATGCACTTATGCCAACTTTTTTTTCCAATCCTCAATGCATGCTAAAAAGCCATCAGCAGGGATGGCCTTCAAGGCCTGCGGCGATTCACCTTGAATCTCTTGACTCAAAACGGTGTCCCCAGAGTGGTCTTTTGAGTTTAAGAAATAGCCAGATGTTGAATGGTGGTGAATATGGTTTTCATTTTTGGCGAAAAAGTCACGAACAATCAATGCAGTGGGTGCTGACGCATTTAGTGTTTTCGATAACAATCGAGATTTGACGCGTTTAAGTCAAAAATTGAATTTGACTGATCCTTTTAAAATTACAACATCATTAGCAAGGTTTCTAATTGTAAATCGATGGTTTGCAAGCACCATCGTCATGGATGGTTTGGTGGTCAGCTTCGTCAGTTGAGGTTGAGGGTCGACCAGAGCGCTCTTCGTTTCGAAACGTTCTCCGCCTTCTTTGAACTGTTTATGCCACTTGTAAACATTTTTTTCTGATATAGGAATGCTCTCCGAATGCCTTCCGCGACATTTTATACGTATTCTCAAACAAAACTGAATTCAAGTTCTTTGCTCAATTAATTCTGCCATTTCAAAAATCGCCGGAATCAGTTTTAGCGTCTCACAAAGTAAAGCCTAACTCAAACACTAATGAATATTTTGACATCAAATTTCACGCAGATGTCTGCCTGCAACCTGAAAAAAAAATTCAAATTCCATAAGCCCCGGGAATTATAAATTGAAAATTGGTCTTTTTTTTTTGAACATAGCAGTAATCTAGCAAAATGGTGTTCGTTATTAAAAAAAGGTAAAAAAGAATCAAAAATGTCTTGTGCACAAGTCTCTAGAAATTCAGTGGAAACAAACAATATGTAATTGAATGTTGTATAAAAAAAAATCAAAATATGGCAAAAAAATATCTTTTTTTTATGATTATTTTGCCATTAAGTTTTATTTAAATTTAAAAATTTGTATTGCTTTGAATAAAATTTGCTACATTTAATTTGTCGAGAACCTAAACAAACGACCAGAGCTCCAAAAAAAATTAACCATTAAAAAAATTCAATTACTTGAAAGTCAAGTCATTAGAACTCTCAAATAAATAACTCGAACTGGAAGAGTAAAATGTTTTAATTTGAGACAAACAAACAATAAATCTTAAAAACGTGGAAAATTAAGTGAATAAATTGCAGAAAACTTCACAGAAGTTCGAGATACGTTTTATTACTTATACAGATGAGAATTCTCCAATGTTTCGTTTCTTTTCTTAATTTGGAGACATAAAAACAAGTTTAAAGTAAAAAAGAGTGGAGAAAACAAAAGGAGAAAAAGGCTTGTCTGGTAGCGAAAGGGATGTCTTGGTGCGACTGCTTAATTGCTTTTCACGCTTACTTTATTAGAATTTGCTCTAAGCGTGAAAGATTAGTTTAATTGCTGCCGAGCGTTGGTAATTAGCACTAATGTGCAATAGATTAGTAGACTTAAATTTCTAATTTAATTTAGACTCGCACTTCTAGGTTATTATAACATTTCTCAGTCTTGCTTCATACTTTAAGAGTTTTAAAATACAAGTGTAATTGCATTCGTCGTAAAGGTTACTGAAAAAACAACTATTTCACACATTTTTTTTTCAAATATTAAACTCATATATTCATACATCATTAAAAAATTAATTTATTATTATTAAAATATTAGTTTGTACATTATTCACAATGTGCTTTGTTTGTCACTACTACTTCACCTGTGAAGATAAATTCTTCGAAGAAATAAGGAATCTTCTTATAAGTTTATCCACGAAACAAACAAATATTTAATGTGCTTTAAAAAGTGGAAGCGAATGCTGCTCAGTCAAAGGAAAAAAATAGTAATCAAATGGAGCAATATCTGGAAAAATATGATGTGTTTCTAGATAGTACATATTTACAAAACATTGTCATATAAAAAAGATCTTGTTGTGCTTTTCTTCTTATTCTGATCAATTTTCTTTAATTTTTCGTTTCAAATGCATCAATTGTAATCGATAACATTTACTAAGAAGATAAATTCATCGAATCAAACCAATTTTTCACCTCTTCAAAACATTGGAAGTGAGTATTTCTCAGAAACTTCATGTGCCATCAATCGAACACAAGTGTAATTTAGTAAGAGTAACATTTGGAAAATATGCTGGATTTCCATATTGTGTTTAATTTGCTTCGTAGCATGTAATCGGCCGAGTTTTTCCATTGCAAGAAATAATTTTGCTGTGCTTTTTCTACTTATTTTGGCCAATTTTCTTTCATTTCTCGTTTGAAATTCATCAATCGTAATCGATTGTAGATGAAAATTTTGCATTGCTTTTTATTTAAATTTAAAATGTGTATTGTTTTGAATAAAGTTTGCTATTTTTAATTGTTGAGAACCTAAATTAGCGACATGGTTTCCATTATTAAAAAAAGATCAATAAGACCGGTGAGTCCCAATGGAGATTTAAAAGTTTTATTTAAAAAAAAGTTCAACTATGATCAAACAAAACTACATATTTATGATTATTTTAAATTATTTTTTATTTAAATTTAAAATTTGTATTGTTTTGAATAAAGTTTGATAATTTTAATTTGCTGACAACATAAACTAGCGAAATGGTGTCAATTATTAAAAAAAAGTCCACAGGACCAGTTAGTAGTTGGTCCAGTACACAAGTACCTGCAAATTCGGTACAAATAAACAGTTTTAAATACGTAATTGAATTTTTATAAAAATAATCAAAATATTATCAAACAAATTTTTATGAGTATTTTGCATTAATTTTCATTTAAATTAAAAATTTGTATTGCTTTGAATAAAATTTGCTATTTTTAATTTGTCGTGAACATAAACAATAAGCGAGAATTCACAACCGAAAGAAAAAATTAACCTTTTAAAAAAATTCAATTACTTGAAAGTCAAGTCGTTAACGACTCGCATTTCTTGGTTATTATAATATTTCTCACAGTCTTGCTCGTACTTTGTAAGTTTTAAAATACAAGTGAAATTACATTCGTTGTAAAGGTTAACAAAAAAAAAATTAATTCACACATTTTTCGTAAAATTCAGATATTCAAACATCCTTGAATAAGTAATTTATTATTAAAAAATTAGATCGTACATTATTCACAATGCGCTTTGTTTGTCACTACTACTTCTGACCCCTGTGAAGATAACATTCACCAGGAATATTAATTATTCGAATTAAACCAATTTTTTTTTTCCTTAAAACTTTTCACGTAAGTGCTCATACAGTTGATCTGCCATAAATCTAAACAAATGCTAATTAATAAGAGTAATATTTGGAGAATATGAATGGTCTCTATATAGTTTTAATTTGATTCGTAACATGTAATCGACAAGAGTTGAAATATCGAAAAATAATTTTGCTGGGTTTTTTTTTTTTCTTATTCTGGTCAATTTTTTTTTTCATTCCTCGTTTCAAATGCATCAATTGTAGTTGATTGTAGATGATAATTTCGCATTAATTTTGATTTAAATTTAAAATTTGTATTGTTTTGAATAAAGTTTGCTACTTTTAATTTGTTGAGAACCTAAATTATTGAAATTGTGTCCAGTATAAAAAAAGAGCAATAAAACCAATGAGTAGTTTTTTGAATACGCAAGTCCCAATAGAGATTTAAATGTTTTATTAAAAAATCAAAATATGATCAAACAAAACTACATACTTATGATTATTTTACATTAATTTTTATTTAAAATTAAAATGTGTATTGCTTCGAATAAAATTTGCCAGTTTTAATTTGTCGAGAACCTAAACAAACTACGAGAATTCCCAAAAGAAAAAAAAATTAACCATTAAAAAAAATTCAATTACTTGAAAGTCAAGTCATTAGAACTCTGAAATAAATAACACGAACTAGAAGCAGTAAAATGTTTTAATTTGGGACAAACAAACAATAAATCTTAAAAACGTGGAAAATTAAATGAATAAATTGCAGAAAACGTCACAGAAGTTTCAGATACGTTTTATTGCCGAACGGATGAGAATTCTCCAATGTTTCGCTTCTTTTCTTAATTTGGACACATAAAAACCAGTTTAGAGTAAAAAAGAGTGTAGAAAAAAGGGAGAAAAAGGCTTGTCTGGTAGCGAAAGGGATGTCTTGCTCCGACTGCTTAATTGCATTTCACGCTTACTTTATTAGAATTTGCTCTAAGCGTGAAAGATTAGTTTAATTGCTGCCGAGCGTTGGTAATTAGCACTAATGTGCGATAGATTAGTAGACTTAAATTTCTAATTTAATTTAGACTCGCATTTCTTGGTTATTATAATATTTCTCAGTCTTGCATCATACTTAAAGGGGACCTAAGAGTTTTAAAATACAAGTAAAATTACGCTCGTCGTAAAGGTTAATGAAAAAAAAAAATTATTTCACACATTTTATAAAAATATTAAACTCATATGTTTATGCTATACTGTGCCGAAAATGCAAGACCAATTATTTTTTTGTCAAACACTCTTTATTTATTCTTCCAAATTGATTTCATTTCCTACAAAGAAATAAGTTTAAATTTTTGGAGGTGAGATTTGTCGGTTGAAGTTGATGGTCGACCAGAGGGCTCTTCGTCTTCAACGCGTTCTCTGCCTTCTTTGAAGTGTTTATACCACGTGCAAACATAAAACGTCCGAATGCCTTCTGCAACATTCTATACTTTTCCGCAAACAAAATTTAACTCTATGAGTTCTTTGCTCAATGAATTCAGACTTTTCAAAAATCGCCGGAATTAGTTTTAGCGTCGCAGAAAGCCAAGCGTAACTCAATCACTAATGATTACGTGAAATTTCGAAATTTTTGAAACATAATTTGACGTGAAATTTCCCACAGATGTCAAGGACAGTGCTAGCAACCTAAAAAGAAAAGAAATTGAAATTTCATAAGACCCGGGAATTTCAAATTGAAAATTGGTCTTACTTTTTGTAGACAGTAGTATATCATAAAAATTAAATTCATACATTATTCACAATGTACATTTGACATTACTTTTATTTACCTTTGTAAAGATGAATAATTTGACGAAATAATGACTTGTTTTTTGAGGTTCCCCATTAATCTCAACTAATTCTTAATGTGCTTTAAAACAGGGATATAAGTGCAATGCAGGCATGCTATGGGACATCAAGTGAAAGAACTAGTAATCAGATGGAGTAATATCCGGAGAATATGATAGATTTCCATAAAGTTTTTGACTTACTACGTATCATGCAATCGACTGAGCATTGTCATATCGAAAAGTGATTTTGTTGTGCTTTTCTACTTATTCTGGGCATTCCTCGTTTAAAATGCATCAACTGAAAGCAATATCAAACATCAACATCAACGTCAAAATGAATAAAACCAACCAATAAAATCAATGAACTTCAAATCATACTAATTTTTCACTTTCTCAAAAAATTGGACGTGAGGGCCTCTCTGACAGTTCATGTGTCAACCATCAAAAAAGGGGTAATTAGTTAGATATATGAGGAGTTCCCTTAAAATTTTTAACCTGCTTTGTAATATGTAACAGACCGAATGTGCCATATCGGAAAATGTTTCACTATGCTTCTTTTTCTGGCCAATTTTCTTTCATTTCTATTTTCAAATGCATCAATTGTAGTCGATAACATTCACTTAGAGGTGACTTACTTCACCTGATGGCCGAATGGCTAGCGCTCTGGCGTTCGGTACCACAGGTATCGGGTTCAAATCCCGGCGTTGCCCATGGGTGTTGTAGTGGTTCGGAATTCACTTTAAACCGCAGGTCGCGGTCCTAATAGGATCGTAGAGCCTACGGGGGCATTGTTACTCCGCGTCCGTGGCTTACCATCCAGTTACACGCTCCCTCTGGGTAATGCAAAGTGATTAACATCGGCGCAGCCCTTATGGCGAAAGATCACGGTCTGCTGCATTAGAAGAAAAAAAAACTTAGAAGAATAAATTATTCGAAATAAACCAATTTTATACTTGTTCAAAACATTAGATGTGAGTGAGTGTACCATCAATCGGAACAACTGGTAATCAGTAAGAGTAATTTCTCGAGAATATCATGGGTTTCCATAGATTTTGTAACTTTCTCCACAACATGTAATCGACTGAGTGTTACCTTATCGAAAAATGATTTTGCTCGTCTTTTCTTTTTATTCTTATTAATATTCGTTGATACCTCTTTTCAAATGTATCAATTGTAATCGATAACATTCACAAAGAAGATGGATGAAACCAACCAATAAAATCAATCAACTTCGAATCAAACCAATTTTTCACTTTTTCAAAAATTTGAAAGTGATTGCTGCTCAGACACTTCATGTGCCATCAATCGAAACAAGTGGTAATAAATAAGAGATATGATGGATTTCAAAAAAGTTTTTTAACTTGCTTCATAATATGTAATTGACCGAGAGTTGGCATATCGAAAGATGATTTGTTGTGCTTTTCTTCTTATTCTGACCAATTTAATTTCATTCGTCGTTTAAAATCATCACAATTGTAGTCTTCTTCAAAAATTTGGACGTGAGTGCTGCTCAGACAGTTTATGCGTCATCAATTGAAAAAAGTGGTAATAAATTAGAGATGGATTTCCATAAAGTTTTTAACTTGCTTCGCAATAGGTAATCGACCGATATTACCATTTAAAAAAATAATTTTGTTGGACTATTTTTCTCAGTTTGCTCAATTTACTTTCCTTCTTAGTTTCACATGCATCAATTGTAGTCGATAACATTCACCAGGAACATGAATCCATCGAATAAGAATTATTTTTCACTTGGTTTGGACTAAAATTGGATTTGAGTGCTGCTCAGAAAGTTCATTGTGAGGGGGTTCCATATAGTTTTTAACTTGGTTCACAACATGTAATGGACCTAATTTTGCCATATCTAAAAAAGATTTCGGTGCGGTTTTCTTTTTATTCTGAGCCAAATTTCTTTCATTTCTCATTTTAAATGCATCAATAATAGCAGATAACTTTCACCAGGAAGATGAATTCTTCGAATCAAACCAATTTTTCCCTTCTTCAAAACATTGGACATGAGTGCTGCTCAGAGCATGTAACGCACAATTCATTTGTAAAGAATTTTCAATTAATTATTAGTAACAATCAGTAGAAAAATACTTCAAATATTAGATATAAGATGCCAACTCGCCGAAATCCGTAGCAAATGTTGTTAAACCCTCATGAAATGTTTAGGAAGAGAAGTTATTTGAAGACCAACAATGATTGGCAAGACCAACAAATGACAAGATATCAATATTGAAAAAAAAATTTTTCAATTGTAATATTTTAGTTTTTATTGGCTTTATATTTATTATTGGAATCATAATATATATTTGTAAAATATCTCTATACATTATTAATTGCCATTATATGCCAGTAGTTATTGGTAATTAATTTTAATATTTATTGGCATTAATATTTTAGTATAACAATGGTAATATTTAGGTAATATTTTATTTTAATATTAGTAATATAAAAATAAAAAATAACAGCTAACGTGGGACCGATGGCCGAGTGACTGGCGCTCTGACACTCCGGGCCACAGGTTTCGGGTTGGAGGCCCGGATGTGCCATGGATATTTGTATCCAACGTCACATTACATCTGGATAGCCTGATGGCCAATTGGCTAACTCTCTGGCCTTTGGTGCAATAGGTTTCTAGTACCGAATCCTGGGGGTGACATGGATGTTTGTTAGTGGTTCGAGATCTGAATCTCCCAGTCTAATTAGACTAAAGTTTAAAAATGGATCGTCGAATCACCATATTAGACCAATCATTCATGGCACAGTCGGGAATTGAACCAGAAGCATGTGGTACCTAGAGCCAGAGCTTTACTTACCCGACCATTAGGCACCAATAAATTTTTTGTTGGACAATTGGCCAGCAGTCTGACCGTTGGTACCACAGGCTTCAATTCGAATCCTGGCGGTGGCATGGATGTTTGTGAGTGATTCAGAATCCACGTTAAACTGTAGGTACCAGTCGAAAGTGCGCACAAAATGACTGTAGAAGGACAAACAAAAACCAATAGATTATTTAATAAAAGGTAATTTTAAAAAAATAATAATTTATAAATAATTTCAGTACATTAATAAAACAATAGTTTAAATAGTATTTTTAGATGGAAAATAGAAAAAAGAAAATACACAACAAAAACCTTTTTTGTAGTCTTCCAGTGAAAAGTTCTAATGTTCTTCGCAAAAAAATTTTAATTTAAAATTAATTTTAGACGTACTCGAAGTGATAAGAAATCTTTTTCAGATTTTAGGATATTTTATTCAACGATAGAAAACAGTTTTGGTCACGTGGTATCTGAGTCTTGGGGTGGTAGGAGGGTCATTGGCCGGACTTGGAGCTTTAGCAGGAAATATAAAAGCGAAAGTGAGAGGGAACTACAAAGATAAATCCCCAAAAGTAACTTTTCGACCCGAACTTGATCTAGCCCGTTTTGATAACAATAAAACTGCCTTAAAAACAGTCATACAACCGGGCAAAGTGGAAGGGGAAAAAAAAGATAAAAGGACAAACCTTGGTTACCAAAGAAAGAGGATTTCTTTTTTTTTTTTCCCCATTTGCTGTAATTTTTTTCCCCACTTTTCCCCTAGATCCCACTTTAAGATCGATCTAGACCAAAGCGAGGTGCAAAACGCTCTGAAAATGCCGCTCATTTTTTTTACTTAAATATATTTTCCCCCCACTTTCGTCTTATCTATCTAAAGTTTTCCCTTTTTTTTTCCCCCTATAAGACTTTGTGCTCTCGTCTTTCAGAGGTCGGGAATATTTTTTTTTTTTTTTTTTTTTTTTTTTATCATCTCACATTTCCTCGATGTCCAATAGGGGAGGCCAAAAAATCGTCACCTATCTATTTTTGCCTTTACGTGTTCCCCATCTCTCACCTCGTGTGGTTTTCCCCAACTTTTCCCTTTTTCTTTCTTTCTTTTTTTCCCCCTTTCGGGAAAATCGAAAAAGTTTCAATATAGAAGAAACTTTACTTCTTGCATAAAAAGTTTCGGGAAGGTCGAAAGAAACCAGAGGTTGAAGCTTCTTGAAATATACTTTTTTCCCTTTTGGATCTCTAAAATAATACTCATACGTGCTGGAATTTCTGCATCATAATTAAGCTATAAATGAAAAAAAAACATAAAATAAAATAAAATATAAAACATTAAATTCATGTAACAGAAATAAATCTTTAATGTATAATTGCTTCTAAAACATTTTTTTTTCTTTCTAATGCAGCTGGCAAACACTTAGACAGCTTGGTCTTGGATGCCTTAAGACAAGCGCTGCACAGACGTTACTCTCTTTGTATTACCCAGGGGGCGCGTGTAACTTGGAGATAAGCCACGGACGCAGAGTAACAATGCCCCCGCAACGCTCTACGATCCTATTAGGACCGGGACCTACGGTGTAAAGTGGATTCCGAACCACTACACACATCCATGGCAACGCCGGGACTCGAACCCGAAACCTGTATTACCGAGCGCCAGAGAGCTAGCCGCTCGGCCATTCAGGCCCACTTCTGAAACATACATATATACATATATACAAAAGATTATTTTAATACACTTATAATTACATTTATATTTTTTAAATAATTGGTAAATTATCATATATTCTTTAACCTTTCCATAAAAATTAAATACTTCTTGAAAATATATACGTAATTTCATCAATATTGCTTTATTTTGGGATAATTTTTATTAAAAAAAAATAATTTCTCAATTTATAGAAAAAAATTTTGATCTACCTTAATTTTGACTTTGATTCAACTTTTAAACTTAGAGATCATCATCATCAGTGGCGCAACAGCTTCATGGTGGGCCAAGGACATCTGCCTGCGGGCATATTTCGAGACAGGAGATGGTTTATCTTTTTACAGGTGAGGCTGTCAGCCCTACGCCCTATAATAATATTAAACCGAGAACTACGGTTTAAAGTAGATTCCGAACCACTAACAAACATCCATACCACCCCCAGGATTCATACTAGAAATCTATTGTACCAAAGGCCAGAGAGTTATCCAATGATAGATTATCGATTGGCCGTCCAGATGTAATGTGACCGTTGGTCGTAGGTTTGGTTGGACCCATAAAATGAAAACATCTCCTCTCTCACAATTTTCCAATAGGTAGACTGCCGTGGCCTACCATGAGGTTGTTGCGCCAATGAAAAAGAAATCAATTATTAAGTCTAGTATTTTTATAAATAACTAATTTTTATAATTATATATTTTTTCTACTATCTTAAGATATTATATTCCAGAAGTGCAGATACGTGGAAAATTCAGCGTTATTCAGAATGCATCAAAAATCACTTAGTTAGATATCCATTACTTTCCTTTTTTCGATGTTGGAAAGTTATCCCTAACAGGCCTCCTGAAATGAAATGTCCTCGTTTAGTCGCATCTCAGGCTTCAGGTTTGAATCCTGACGGTGACATTGATGTTTGTGAGTGGTTCGGAATCCACGTTAAACTGTAGGTCCCGGTCTGTTTAGCCCAAAGTGTGCACAAGATGACCGTAGAGCAACAAACCAAAACCAAAAACACCTCTAGTCGCCTATCGGCAGATTGTTCGTGGCATAAGTGAAACAGAGCTCCACCGATGTTGTCGTTAAAACAGATTAATACATATATATATATGCAAGATGCTTAACAGATAAGCGAACTAAATACCATATTCTAATTACGATTTCAATATCTCAATATCTTACACCTGTCTTCACATTAAAAATAAAAAAATAAATTAAACCTTCCTTAACTTAAAGAGATTTCACTAATGCCTTAACCTAAAAATCCAACATCCATTATCTAAATTAAAAGCAGATAAAATCCAAACACCAAATCCTCCTGACTTTTTCTTGTTAAAGTAACGTTTCTTGTTTTTGCTTAGCCACGTGCTGGGCATCGAAAAAAAGCACTAGTGTTGTGTTGATAAATGACTAACTGTAAACCGTCAAAAGAACCCCTTGATGATGGCATCAGCAGCTGCAGATGGGTGCACGAAGTTCTCTGCGGGGGCACTCACGAAACCTTCCAAGGGTCGTCCAAAGGGTTGTTGGCGTGAGATCGGACAATTTCCAATAGCGCTCGGCCTTGTTGGTCAACCCCGCAGAAAGGCACCACAAGTAATTACAGCTAGGAAATGATTTTCTAATGCTAAATTAGACTTAATATTTGAATTGATGAATTCATAATACCTAAATCACTAAAAATTGATGTCAATTTAAGTCAGTGGGCTTGAAGAGAATAACAATTGGGTTTTCATTATTAGTGTTTGGTAATCGCACATAAAGTTATGCCATCAGACAAGTTGTACTTATAGCGCTTGCTAAAGTAAGGACAATTTTAAAATATCAAAATTGTCGGATTATTTTAACATTTTCGTTACCAGTCACTTAAGAATGTGTTGATAGTTAGTGCACTACAATAGAAATGGGTATATACTCATAGTAGGAATGGGTATATAGTTAGTGCACTGCAATAGGAATGGATGTATAGTTAGTGCACCACAGTAGGACTGGGTTTTTAGTTACTGCACCATAGTAGGAAGGAGTTTATATTTAATGCACCATAGTAGGAATGGGTGTATAGTTAGTGCACCACAGTATTCCCAAAAGGCGACTTACTTTTTATAACCAATATGATTAAAAAGTGATATAAAACATGATTATGTGCATAATGTTGATTGCTAAATAATATTTAGACCTTTCCTAATAAAATATTTTGATTACACGCCAGAAAATAACCAATATTTCAATTTAACTTATTACTAACCAATATTTAATATAAAATGATTTATTATAAGATGATTAGAATGATATTATTATTGAAAATCTTGTTGAAGCATAAATTCTTTATTGCTTTCTTAACTACTATCACTCGGGTACTCGTTCAAAAGGTCAAAGAAGACATTTGCAATTTCATCATCTATTAGAGGCTTATTATATTGCATTTCTCTTTTTTTGGAGGGGCGTGAAGGATATCTATTATGAAACAATAATAAATATCTTTTCAATTAGCGTTTTTTTTTAATTACAACGCCATTTATATGTGTTTAAATTATACACAGTCTCTTATTTCAAGATATAGAAAGTTTTACATAGAAAATTAACTTTGTTGTGCCCGCAATGAACAAATGCTGTAACTCACACATTTGGCAAGAGTTTAATTAGAAACGATAATTTTTAAATTATCCCAACTGAAGAAAAGAGAAGACACTTTATAAGAGATATTAAAAAATTATTTGCTTCCAATAGACAAATTTTGTATATAATGAGTTAATGATGTATGAATGTATAAATGCAAACCCCTGCTTTCTGCAAGTATTTACTTATGAAACGTGAATTTGGAGATTGGCCAAACTGAAGAAAAAAGAAAACAATTTATGATAGCAATTAAAAAATTATCTGCACTTAAAAGGACTTTGTACGTCATGCATTACTGATGTATTAATGCATTAATGATGTAAATATCACGTTTGCAAGAGTTTACTTACCGACAGCGATATTGCACATTGACCCAAATGAGAACACTTTATGAGGCCATTGAAAAATTATCTGCTACTTAAAAGAAACTTTATGTGCAAAGTATTATTGATGGTTGAATGCAGTTAATGATGTAACCTTGTTTTCTGTAAGTTCGAGTTATCGAAGTTAATGTAATCAAGTAGTTAATGTCATATGTTAACATGTTAACATTCTAACATCTTAATTAAATCCAGTAGTTAATTACTTGTTATCGTAAAAAAATTTTAAGCGAATTCGAAAATTTCTGCTATTTGAATATAACCTCATTACAATTTATAACATAATAAATTCTACTGATATAGTAAGAAATTGTTAAAGGATATTTTTCAGGAATTGAAAAGTGATTTTATAAGTGATCTTCTACCTACGAGTGCTCCATCACAACAGAAAGTGCTCTCCCATTTCTCTCCTTTCATGAGACCACACGGGTTCTTGGACTTGGTCTAAATGTTGTTGTCTACCAAGTGGGACAAGAAAAAAACACAAATAATATTTTCGAAACTTTTGTAAATATTTTAGTGCCCAACTCGAGGCCCAGTGGCAACTTACATGGCTAGTATATAGGAAGATTCATGATTGAATCGGCTGACAAAGTACGTTGTAGGCACTGATTTCAGAAACTATGAAAACTGTAACAGTCTGTATAAAGCGTCAAGCATAAATAAGCAAGCTACCTGTCAGCACTTTTTCAAGTGTTCGCCGTAGGTCTTACAAATGCAATTACTGCTAAAAGTCTAACCGAAAGGTCACAATGATAATATACAATAAAAAATTTATGCACAACAATTTTTTCAACGTATAGACTGTTTTCACTTATTTCAGAAAATGTACCCATATATCAGATATTAAGAGAGTGCCTAAAAATTTGTCGAAAAATGTCACACAAAAACACAAATGTTGAAATGAGGTACCATGTGTCCCAAAATTCAGGCAAGAAATCTTGTGTAAATTTTGGGACACCCCCTACGATTACTGGTAATTCTATAGTCACGAGTATTACATCTGACAATTTTAAATGTATTTTTTCAAATTAGTTCTAATAAATATTAGTAAATGTTTTTTTACAATTAATTCTAATAAATATTAGAAAATGTATTTTTTACAATTAATTCCAATAAATTTTGTAAATATATTTTTATAACCAAATATCTGAACAACCGTTGATTTTTTTTTTTTTTTTTTTTTTTACATAAACATTTTAATTACATTTTTTGAACATTCTTTGTTAGTTAAGTGATTTATGTCCGAAAAATTAGTTTGAAAAAGAAAAGTAAATATTAAACCAGGTAGTCCAATTGTCCATGCCAGATTGTCTTTCCCAATGTCAATCTGACTATTCTTTGTGGCAATTATTGTATAAATTATACACGCCGTAACAGAATAGTGGCTTGATGGCCAATTGGCTAGTTCTCTGGTCTTTGCTACCAAAGGCTTCAGGTTCGAATGGCATGGATATTTGTTAGTGGTTCGGAATCCACGTTAAACTGTAGGTCTAAGGTGTACATAAAATGGCCGTAGAGCGACTAACCAAACTCTACAGAATGAAATTAATTTCTTGTTCAAGAGCTAATATGGGTTGGGCAAAGAAAAAATTAAAATTTGCAATACAATTAAAAATCATTTTTATTCAAATACTATAATATTAAAACAGTCCTTTAAAATTAATGGCAATGAAAATTTTATATCAATTAAAATTAAAAGTATCAGTAAAATTAAACTCGTTATTTTAATCACTGAAAGACCTAACCATAGTTTTAGGTTCAGCTCATTTTTTTATACTTTATTTAAATACATTTTCAGCTCGGGGGGTCAGGAAGTAACGAGGGGGTTTCCCATCATTCCTTCCTCAAGATCACGATGTTCGTGATCTCGATCACTGGTTCGATTCTGGATACCCAAAAAAGTTGCCGGGATTGAAGAAGGTGGAAAGGGGGAATGTCCCACTTCAAGTGCAGGTTTGTGGGGGTGGATTGGCTTGAAGAAGATGCATCAAGGGCGGGTGGTTTACGAGGTGAGATTCCGGTTCGGTTGGGATTCAAGACGATTGTTCGATTGCTAGTGTCTTGGGAGTTGAAAAAGTAGAGGGTGGAGGGAAGGGGGTTGCCAAAGTGAAGTTGATTGTTGGGGTCTAATTCCCTACTTACTGCATCAAATTGAGTGCTTGCTGAGATGTATTTTTTCAAGCGTGATGTCAAAGGTGGAGTTTGGTTTGTTGTTGGTGAACTGTGCTTAGTCAACCAGTCATAATATTATTGAAGGTTTTTTTTTCTATTTATCTGGGGTCTTTTTATTATTATTATTATTTTCTAATAGATCTGCCTCTGCTTTATTGGATAAAAAGAAACCTTAGAAATACGATTAGTTGCGACTTTTTTGGAAAGAACTCAATGTTGTCATTGTCAGTTATGTAGTCATTGTCAAAAAAATGTGTTCAATTAATTTCAATATAACAAAATTTATGTACAACTTATTCTTATTCTTGTGATTCATCTATTATTAATGAATATTAATAATGATAAATTCCTGGTTATAACCCATTATTTTTAATCTTTCAATAATTACGAGATTAATAATTTTACTATCAATATGTGTGAACTACTTTAACCCTTTTTTTCATTTGAAACCCTGTTTTTTTTTTCAATTCCTTCTGTTAGCTGACACTCTCCCTATATATTTCTTGTTCAAATTTTCAATCGTTCATAAAATACTTTTTATTCATCCACTCAAGTTCAAATACATTTTCTTTTTACTTGTAGTGGATGACACTGGATGTTAATACAGTATATTCAGTACAGTCCACAGTATTAATTCATTCAGTACAGTATTAATACAGTTAGTACAGTATTAATTCATTCAGTACAGTATTAATACAGTTAGTACAGTATTAATTCATTCAGTACAGTATTAATACAGTTAGTACAGTATTAATTCATTCAGTACAGTATTAATACAGTTAGTACAGTATTAATTCATTCATTAATTTTTTTTTAGATTTAAGTTGCATATATCTACCAGTAGATGGCGCCAGATAAACTTAAAAAAAAATGAATGAAAATTTTTTATAAAGGACTTTCTGCAACATAGTGAAAAAAAAGTAGGAATTGACTTTAAAAATTTTTTTTTTATATTACTTGTTTTCTCATTTGATAGGAAAACTTTTTTCAAAATAATATTTTAATAAATAGAAGGAATGTATTAGTATCTACAACATGGTTGGCCAATCCAAATGATCTTGCTGCCCACTTTAGAAATGCATCACAGCTTTGCGGGCCGCATATAAAATTATGTATCTTCCTGTTTGATTTAGACCCACCATGGACATTTTTTGGAGTGAAACATAATGAGTTATTATTATTGTGTTAACTATTATTCTTACATGTAAACATAGATAATTTAACAATAATCTGACCATAGTTGTAAGTAGACCAACTAAACGCACATTGTAAAGAAATATATCATTAAAAATGGAATAAAAAATACATAAATAAAATAATAAAAAAATACATAAATAAAATAATAAAAAAATACATAAATATAAATGAAATAAAAAAAGGAAAACATTAAAAAAAAATTTATTGTATTAGTGCGATATTTGTTTCTTCACTCTGCAAGTCGATGCGCGCATTATGAGTTCGCAGAATATTATTTAATTACTCTGCGAACTCATAACTGTAAACTCATAAACAGGCAATATCTGTCATACATTCGCAAAAATATTGTTTTAAAATCAAAATTAATTTCTGAATATATGCATGCAGACATAATGTATTTTTTTAATACATTGTCTTTCACTATTTTGACCATTATAAAATAAATATAGTTTGTAAAAATGTGATAAATCTCACGGACAGGAAAAATGTTCAAGGCAGGCCGCGGGTTGACCACCCCTGATCTACAACACTAACGTATTAGTACCTTAATGTATTATTATTTTAAGGAATGTATTAGTACTTTAATGTATTAGTAATCTAAGGAATGTATTAGTACTTTAATGCATTAGTAATCTAAGGATGTATTGGTACTTTAATGTATTAGTAATCTAAGGAATGTATTAGTACTTTTAATTCCATTTGCAGAAAGCTCATATTCATATTCATATGAAATATTGATATTAATGGAAAATTTAATTAAATCTTAAGTTAGGATTAAATTAAATCTTAGAATTTAAAATAAATCTTAATGTAAATTTTTGTACACAAAGAAAGCTAAAGAATGATTTTTAAATATAATGATATAAAATTTTATTTCATTTCCACTGATTATACGAATAGTAGTAAAACAATTAAATATCTCTATGAAATAAATTTAAAATTTATCAAGTAATATAGTATTCATTTAACTGTCTAGCTTCAAAATTTCAATTCAGATTAATTTCACTTATATATATAAATACATATACTCAGTATATCATCATATCATATGGTATCATATAGTATACTCAGTACATATATATATATATATATATATATATATAATTTAAAACATTGCTCTTAAAATAAAAGGTATTTCCTTTTATAAATGTATGTGATTAGTACGATGAAATTTATTGATCTGCTGCAATTTAATTAAATTTCTAGTATGAATTATTTAACTAAAATCAGGAATTGAATTTTTTATAGGGAAGAAATTATTAATACTGAGTTATTACAATGGAGGAAATACGATTTTTTAAGCCTTTAAATAAACAAAAATAACTTTCTCTGATATTAATAATAAATAAATGAAAGGTATAAAAATGCAGGAGAAATTTAATTAAGCGAGAAAATACTGTGAAATGGCAGTAAAATAACGGAAAAATTATGGCATTTTATTAAATCCGAGATTAATTTTTATAATTTAATGAATAAGTTATTAAATTAAATTAGATTTCTCTTAAAAATTGCATAATATAAATTTTATTTTACGTTGGTAGAGAATTAGTTTATTAAATGAAGTACTTACTTAAAAGAAGCTGATATAAAATATTACAATTATTGTGTGGTTTTGTTAAATATATGAATATTAGTTAATTTAAAGCAAAAATATAATTTAGGATTTTAAAAGTTTGGAGAGTAATAAAAATAATATATGTACCCATATTAGTTAAATGTGTAAAAATAGTCAAAAAATAGTAATGCGTGCAAAAGGTAATATCAAATGATCAATGTTTAAAATTTTAAATTCTTTGTACTATGAATATGCAGAAGAATACAAAAATAATATACGCTGTTATCGTATCCCTCATGAAAGGAGGGAAGGTGGTTCCAGCTTCTGTTGTGATGGAGCACGCGTAGGTAGAAGTCTGGTTTGGCTCCGTGACGATGACTTCTTTATGGGGTAGGATTGTCAGTCCGCCCAACGTTCTACAATCATATTAGATCGGAAGTGGATTCCGAACCATTACCAACATCCATGACACCGTCGGAACTCTGACTTGGCTCTGTGATGCTTAAGAAGGAGGACAGTGCCTTCCGGGGTGACTTTTAGAAGAAATACCCCGTATTTGCGCATCTTATGGGAGAAAAATCGGAAAACTCTCACTAGGTAGTCCGACTCACGCGGCAAAATGTTAAACATCACAAACGTCAATGACTCCCCTCGTTTTTTGAAACAGTGTCTGCAACAAAGTAGCCAACATATTGAACCTCCGTCCTAATTCTCAATAGAGGCGCAATAATATGTGTACACATATCAATTAAATATGTAATAAATAGTCAAATAATAGTAATAAGAACAGAATGTAATGGCAAATGATGAATTTTTAAAATTTTAATATAGTTTTGTGCCATGAATATGCAGAAGAATTGACAATTAATGAAGTATTTTAATCTTACAATTTTTAATTTCAAATTTGTAGGCATTGTATTCCACTTATGTATGCCACTAGCATCACACTGACAGGCAATGAGGGGAGTATATTACCTTACAGAAAGTCTTTTAGGATGAACTGTCCAATATTTGCGTGTCGTATGGAAGAAAACCTAGTGAATCCCTCACCAGGAACCTAGAGTATTGATGCAAAATGCTTTACACAGGCTTTCAAAATTTCGATTCAATGTCTTCGTTACTTAAAGCAATTAGTTACCAACCAATTAGAACTTGACAGATATTCATCGATGTAGAAACAGTAAAAAATTATCAGTCCTTAATATTATTGAACAATTTGCATGCTATTATTGCACTACGAAAATAAGATCGAATTTCTAAGCCATTGAACACACAAGAAATGAAATCATTTGAAAAGAAAATGATATAGTTCATATCTTACTAGAAATATCTGATACTAAAAAATTATTGTCTTTTAGAAAACACGATTTAAAGCCAATTTCAGGATTCGACATGAATTGATATTCATGTATTCAGAAGCTTTGAAACATTATCACCCCTTAAAATTATTGAACAATTTGCATGCTCTTATTGTGCTACAAAGGACAGCACAAAACTCTAAGAAATTAAACACACAAGAACTAGATATCATTTGAAAAGAAAATTATATAGCTCATACTTTTAATTTCTTACAATAAAATCCAATGCAAAAAAAAAAAAAATAAAAAAAAAAAAAAAAAAGATTGTCATTTAAATTTCACGATTTAAAGCCAATTTCAGAACTTGACAAGTGTATGCAGAACTTCATGCATGTAAAAACAGTCCAAAATTATCAGAACCCTCTAATTAATGAACTATTCATATACTATGAAAGAAATCTCGAGGCCATTGAGCACACAGCATTTATGGCACCACGTCATTGATATGAGCCTTTTCTCTAATGGTACAATGGTGCAAAAAAAAAACACGATTTTAAAAACAAAACTTAACAGATATTTATAGATGTAGAAACAATGGTAAATTGCCAGATCTTAAAATTATTGAACAATTTGCATGCTATGATCGGATTGGGCTACAAAAAAACCTCAAAATCATTGAACACATAAGAACTGAAATCCTTTGAACAGAAAATGATAGAGCTCATCATTTTAATTTCTTAATAGAAAAATCTAATGCGAAAAAAAAAATGATTGTCATTTAAAATGCACGATTTTAAAAAAAATTTCAGAACTTAACAAATATTCATACATGCAGAAACAGTGAAAAATTAACAGATCTTAAAATTATTGAGCAATAATAGCATGCAAGTTGTTCAGTTGTGCTGTTTGAGCCATTGAACATAAAGAACCGAAATTATTTGAAAAGACAACGATATAGCTCATAATTTTAATTTCTTACTAGAAAAATCTTATGCAAAAAAAAATGACTGTCATTTAAAAAGCACAATTTAAAACCAATTTCAGAATTTTGTAGACATTCATACATGCAGAAATAGTGAAAAATTATTGAACAATTTTCATGCTATTATTGGGCTACTTGAACACAATAATAGCATGAAAATTGTTTAATAATCGCATGCAAATTGCTCAATTATGCTACTTGAGCCGTTGAACCTACAAAAACTGGAATCATTTTAAAAGAAAATGATATAACTTATCATTTTAATTTCTTATCGAAAAATCTAATTCAAAAAGAAAATGATTGTCATTTAAAAAGCACGATTTAAAACCAATTTCAGAACTTAACAAATATTCAAGCATGTAAAAACAGTCGAAAATTATCAGAACCCTAAAATTAATGAACTATTCATAGTAAGAATCGGTGGTTTCTTTCATAGTAATAAACCCTGAGGCCATTGAGCGCAGAACAGCTCTGGCAGCACGTCATTGATACGATCCCTTTCACTAATGGCCCTGGGAGAGGGGTGTTCGCAGGTGGACAGCTGATTTCGAAGGAATGTTAATGAATGATCCCGGAGGTACGGGGGGAACAGAAAGGAAACTCACGATTCGCCTCCACCACTGCTCATCTGCATAAAAAAGCGATATCGGGGCACCCCAGATTGAATATTAAATTCCGGAAATTCTTGAGTATCGTCCACGTGAAATATGATATCGGCGATCATTTGTTTGCGCCACATCTATCACGGCAGAAAAAGTTGTGCCGCGATTAATTATCCTTCTTTTGGTTGGCGGTAATTGTGACGTCTTGGGGATATAAATATTAAGTAAGGGGATTTTACCAAAGATTGTCTTCCTTGCTTTTGCATGGGTTGGATGTTAGTAAGTTCTTTTTGAATGTTGTGTGAGAGTTTGATTGATGGATAGGGTTAGTTTAATGGCAAATTTGACAGTTTTGGCAAAACTGCTTTTAAACAGAATTTGGCGACCTGATGGCCAATTGGCTAGCGCTCTGGTCTACGGTACCATAGGCTTCAGATTCGAATCCCGGGGAGTTCATGGATGTTTGTAGGGGTTCAGAATCCACGTTAAGCTGGTCTAATGGTCTAATGGTCTAATTAACGTAAAGTTTACACAAAATGACAGTTGAGTGACAAACCAAAACAAACCTTCGACGTACCATATATCAATCAAGATCTGTATCATAGAATAAAATTTAATTTCTTTTCTCGAAAGAGTGGAATTTTTGAACAGACCTTAAAAATCAATTGCTAATAACAAACCGAAGGGTTGGGCCCTTGCCAAAGTTATTGCTCTGGCTCTCGGTGCCATAGGGTTTGGGTTCGAATCAGGGCGGTATCACGAATGTTTGCACTTGGAAATTGTGATTGGAAATCCACTTTAAGCCGTAGGTCCAGTCGCCCAATTGGACTTCTCACCCATGTCATTTCACCCACGGCAAAGGTACAACTCTGCTTTGGGTACAGTGATGTGGTGTACTGTAGTAGTAGTAATGGTTCGGAATCCACTTTAAACTGTAGGTCCCGGTCTGTTTAGCCCTCGTGTGCACAAAATGACCATAGAGCTACAAACAAAACCAAATCAAGCATACTTTAATTATAATTAAAATTGTGTTTTTTTAAATGTCGAGTCAAACCTCATATGCCAACCAATCTCTCTATGTATGTCTCAAAGTTTGTGTGTGTGTGTCCGTCTATGCACGGCCACGATTTACATCTTAATTTCACGTGAATTTTCAGTGATATTTCTAATAAAATGTCTAAATTAATTGAAAAAATTTCGGTTTTCACCAATTTGGCGAATTTTCCTGGTTGGTGAATTTTTCATTGTTAAAATTATTTTTTAAGCTGTTGTATTGTTCATAGAAAGGCTGCAGTAAAATAACTAAATAAATTGATAAAGCATACTGAACTGAACCACCAAAAATTTAGTTTAATAACTAAGAAAAAATTTGCATAGACATTTTACTAATAAAAATGTTCCGGTTTAATCTTAGAATACTTTACCGCCGAAAAAGTCACCAATGTTTATTTTTATTTCTTTTATTTTTAAGTATATTAATGTTTACATTTTTCATTAGAAAATCGCTATAGTTTGCTTTTAATTGACGTCTTTTTATTCATCTTTCGCTATTTTACAAAATTACTTTCTTATATCTATTTAATTTCAGCTCCAAAACAATTTTACTTTAAAAACTGAAAAAAATTAACAAAATTTCCCCCTCGCCCCCCAAAAAAAAACAAATAAAGATAGCCAACATAGTAATCAACAGCAAAACTATATCACAGTGTTCAATATAAAAGAGAATGAAAACTTTCTCCTTTAACCTTATTTCTTTCTTTTCATGCACGGATAATAGAACATTTTTCTTTTAAAAATTTTCTATTTTCCAAAAAGCAGGAAAAAAAAATCTTCTATTTTAAGTGATAAAGTTTCACATAAAGCTATGCTTCCCTCAAGCAATATCACATCTCATAAAGAAAGGAAGAAAAATAGTCAAAATAGGTAACGATGAATATTATTAAAAAAAAAATTCTTGAAAGTCTCCAAAAGGTAATTTGGTGGAACAAAACCGAATAATTCTGTCTTTTAAAGAAGTCTCGTGTTTCAATCATTGCTCCAAGAGATATATCTTTTTTTCGGAGTGGCACCAACTGCTTGCGTTCTGAAGTGAAGCGAAAAGGGAATGTTGCTTAACGATTGTCATCTGCTTCGTTTTTTTATTCAACATGACTTTTCTGGAATGCGCAAAAGCACTTTCAAAACATTTTTCCGGCCTTTCATTGAATGTTTTCTCTTATGGGCTAACTATTGCTGGGCTATTGAAATGACTGTTGCATTCAGCAAAATGGAGAGTTCTTTCTTTATTTACTTGGTCCTGAATCATTTTGAAAAGCATTGATTAATAAAAAAAATTACGTTTTATGTGGTAAAAGTAAAACATATTGAGCAACAATTGCATTTTATGCTTTTTAAGCTACAATTTCAGACTGTTTGCTTAGGTTTGCTGTTTCTGTAAATTAAGATCGTGCAATAATTTTGGATAAATATTAAATGAGATTCAAGTTAATTTTTTTGAAGTGTCTGCTATTTTAATGTATGTTGTCATATCTGCCATACAAAAACGGCAGATTTTTAGTATATTCAACTCTATCCATTACAGAATATGGGAGTGAAAACTGTTCTACTTCATTTACACGAAAGATAGAAAACTCTACTACAATACGATAGACTTTTAGAAGATTCAACGTAATCCATGATTGGTTTGGTTTGGAATGGTCCGGTTTGTCACTCTACGGTCATTTTTTCACACTTCAGGTTAATTATATCGCGACCTACAGTTTAACTTGGATTCAGAACCACCAACAAACATTCGCGCCACCACCAGTATTCGAACCTTAAGTCTGCGGTACCGACGGCCAGTGCGTTAGCCAATTAGCCATCGGGCCGCACACGAAAGGAGAAGCACATAGGCATGGAAGAGAAAAAACAGCTCTACTGCATCTAATTTTTGCACCAGAAATTTAAAGATCTTGTAAGCAATAAACTATAGAAAGCTGTAGAAAACAGCTCTACTGCATCAACATGGAAGGAGAAACACATAGGCAAGGAATAGAGATGTTAATGTTAATCTTTAATATTAATGTTTATATTTTTTTATTTGCAAATCGCTGTAGTTTGCTTTTCATCTATTTGGTTATTATTCATCTTTAAGTGTTTTTTTCTTATAAAATTTCTTTTTATATATATATTTAATTTCATCTTCAAAAATATTTTACTTTAAAAACAAAAAAATTTTACACAATTTTCACACTAAAAAAAATCTACAGCCTTTACATAGTAATCAATAGCAAAACTATATCACAGTTTCAATATAAAAGAGAAAAAAAATTTCTCTTTTAACCTTATTTCTTTCTATTCATGAACGGATAACAGAAAATTTTTCTTCTGAATTTTCTATTTCCAACAAACTGAAAAAAAAAGTTCTATTTTAAACAATAAAGATTCAGAAAGCCATGTTTCGCTGGAGCAATATCACATCTCATAAAGAAAGGAAGAAAAATAGTCAAAATAGGTAAGGATGAATATTATTAAAAAAAAAATTCTTGAAAGTCTCCAAAAGGTAATTTCGTGGAACAAAACTGAATAATTTTGTCTTTTAAAGAAGTCTCGCGTTTCAATCATTGCTGTGAGAGATATTTCTTTTTTCGGAGTGGCATCAACTGCTTGCATTCTTAAGTGAAGCGAAGAGGGAATGTTGTTTAACGATTGCCATCTGCGTCGTTTTTTATCCAAAATGACTTTTCTGGAACGCGCCAAAGTGCTTTCAAAACATCTTTCCGGGCATTCATTGAATTTTTTCTCTTATGGGCTAACTTTTATTAAAATCACTGCTGCATTCAGCAAAATGGATAAAATTAAAGATTGCTTATTTAGGTGTGCTTATTTAGGTTTGCTTCTTCAATAAGTTAAGATCGTGCAATGATTTTAGAAAAATATTAAATGAGTTTCAAGTAAATTTTTTGAAGTGTCTGACATTTTAATGTATGCTTATTATCAACATCATTAGTAGCGCAACAGCCCCATGGTTGGCCAAGGCCGTCTAAGTGCTGGTTAATTTCGAGACAGGAGATCTTTTCTTTTTTATAGGGTAGGGTTATCAATACTATGCCCAACGATCTAAGATTATATTAGAGATGGAAGTGCAGTTTAAAGTGAATTCCGAACCACTACAAACATTTATGCACCACCGAAACCTGTGCCACCGAGCCCCAGAGGGCTATCCACTCATCTATCAGACCACACTTACATAAATTAATGATCACAATAATGACGTAGGTGCTGTACATAATTACTTTTTGTGCAGTATAATGAAAGACATAAATAATATAGATATTATTTGGATTACATATTCAAGTTCCGCAAGTACAATCGATCATAAAAAATTTCATATAGATATGATTTAAAATTATATTTATTCCATAAAATATATATATACTTAAAATATCTGATTTTTTTTAATATGTTTATTTAGTTACTTATTGTAATAAAGTTTAGTTGAATGTTACATTTAATTTCTTGCAAGTATAATTTTTTTACAATGAAAAAGCGTTGTACTAGTTTATTGTGATGAGATTTTATATATTTTCAATGTTCGGTAAAATGTAAAATAAATATATTTTAACTGTAATATAAACTATAAAATAAAAATATATAATTTGTTTAAATTTTTGAATTTTTTATTGACATATTTTTTTCTAATATAAAAAAAACATCATGGTATTGAATAATTTAATAAATGATAGACGAATTATAATTGGTAATTTAATTAATAATTATTATTAATAAATAAATGATAATTAAAAATAATTATTTAATAATTGTTTACTAATTTAATGTTGTTTTTGCTGATATGTAGCAAAAGATATTTTTAAGATATTATTGTTTACATTTCTCATTGAACAATGACTATATTTTGCTTTTCATGCATGTGTTTTTTATTCATCTTTTATTCTTTTATAAAATTTTTTAATTAAATAATATTTTTTTTATATCTATTTAATTTCAGCTACAACACAATTTTACTTTAAGAACTGAAAGTTTAGCACAACTTTTACAAAAAAAAAAAAAAAAAAAAAAAAACTATAGCCGTAACATAGTAATCAGTAGCAAAACTATATCACCACGTTCAATATAAAAGAGAACGAAAACTTTCTCCTTTAACCTTATTTCTTTCTATTCATGCACGGATAAGAAGACATTTTTTTCTACATTTTCTATTTTCAAAAAAGCGGAAAACAAAATGTCTTCTATTTTAAACGATAAAGATTCAGAAAGCTATGTTTTCCTGGAGCAATATCACATCTCATAAAGAAAAGAACAAAAATAGTCAAAATAGGTAATGATGAATATTATTGAAAAAAAAAGTCTTGAAAGTCTCCAAAAGGTAATTTCGTGGAACGAAACTGAATAATTCTGTCTTTTAAAGAAGTCTCGCGTTTCAATCATTGCTCTGAGAGATATTCCTTTTTTCAGAGTGGCATCAACTGCTTGCATTCTGAAGTGAAGCGAAGAGGGAATGTTGCGTAACGATTGCCATATGCTTCGTTTTTTATCCAAAATGACTTTTCTGGATTGCGCAAAAGTACTTTCAAAACATTTTTGCGGCCTTTCATTGAATGTTTTCTCTTATGGGCTAACTTTTATTAAAATGACTGCTGCATTCAGCAAAATGGATAGTTCTTTCCGTATTTATTTTACCTTGCTTCATTTTGAAAAGCATTGATTGATTAAAATAATTACATTTCACTTGGTGAAAGTAAAACATATTAAACAACAGTTGCATTTTGTGCTGTGTAAGTTAAAATTTAAGGTTGTTTGCTTATGTTTTCTGTTTCAGTAAGTTAAGATCATTCATCAAATTTAGAAAAATATTAAATAAGTTCGTTGTTAATATTTTGAATTCTTCTTTGGTAATTTATGTAAGTCCTTCATTACAAAAAGGTAGATTTTTAGAAGATTTAACTTTATTCATGATAGACTATGGGAGAGAAAACAACTTTACGGCATCGACACGAGAGGCAAATAGTCACGGAAAACAGTTCTACGGCATATAAATTATTTCCATCTCAAATTTTAAGAACATAGAAAGCTATTGAAAACAGTTCTACTGCATCTACCTGGTAGGAGAGGCATATAAGCAGAAAAGAGAGAAAACAGCTGTACTGCATCTACTTCCCATTTAATCACAATAATGACGTAGTTGCAGAACATAATTACATCTTGTGCAGTACAATGATTGGCATAAATAATTTAGACTGTATTTGCATTATATATTCAAGTTCTTCAAGATAATAAAACAATAATAAAATATTTCATACAGATATGACTAATAATTATATTTATTCAAAAAAAATTATTAAATATATTTTTTTTCACTATATTTATTTTTATTTATTATAATCCTCTTTAGTTGAATGTTAAATTTAATTTTTTTCTAAACATGATTGCTTTATTATGTAAAAAATTTCTAATGAGGTACTAATTTTCATATATAAATTGTTTATATATTTTAATTTTACATTGATATATTTCATATTTAATCTTATCAAAAAAAACTTCATGGTATTGAATAATTTAATGCCATTTATACTAATTTGTAATCATTATAAAAAATAAAACATGTTATATTTATTTTCATATTTTTAGGTATATTAATGTTTGCAATTCTCTTTGATCAATGACTGTATTTGATTTTTATAGGAAATTTTTATTCATCTTTATGGGTTTTTTTTGTAAAAATTAATTTTATATCTATTTAATTTGAAGCTCCAAAACAATTTTACTTTCAGAACTAAAAACTGTAACACAATTTTCACAAAACAACTGTAGCCTTAAGATAGTAATCAATAGCAAAACTATATTACAGTGTTCGATATAAAAGAAAACGAAAACTTTCTCTTTTAATCTTATTTCTTTCTGTCCATGCACGGATAATAGAACATTTTTCTTCTAAAAAATTTTCTATTTTCGAAAAAGCGGGAAAAAAATGTCTTCTATTTTAAACGATAAAGATTCAGAAGCCTATGTTTCCCTGGAGCAATATCACATCTCAAAAAGGAAGAAAGAAAAATAGTCAAAATAGGTAACGATGAATATTATTAAAAAAGAAAAAAAAAGTCTTGAAAGTCTCCAAAAGGTAATTTCGTGGAACAAAACCGAATAATTCTGTCTTTTAAAGAAGCCTCGCGTTTCAATCATTGCTCCAAGAGATATTTATTTTTTCAGAGAGGAATCCACTGCTTGCGTTTTGAAGTGAAGCGAAGATGGAATGTTGCTTAACGATTGCCATCTGCTTCGTTTTTTTTATTCCAAAATGACTTTTCTGGAATGAGCAAAAGTACTTTCAAAACATTTTTCCGGCCATTCAGTCAATGCTTTCTCTTATGGGCAAACTTTTATTAAGATGACTGCTGCATTCAGCAAATGGAAAGTTCTTTCCGTATTTATTTTGTAGCTTGCATCATTTCGAAAAGCATTGATTAATAAAAAAATTACATTTTATTTGGTAAAAGTGAAACATGTTAAGTAACAGATGCATTTTATGCTGTTTAATATCCAATTTTAGATGGTTTCTTTAGGTTTGCTGCTTCAGTAAGTTAAGATCGTGGAATGATTTTAGAAAAATATTCAATGCGTTTCAAGTAAATTTTTTGAAGTGTCTGACATTTTAATGTATGTTCATTATCATCATCATCATCAGTAAAGCAACAGCCCCATTGTGGGCCAAGACCGTCTACCTGCTGACTGATTTCGAGACAGGAGATGTTATCTTTTTTATAGGGCATGTTTGTCAGTCCTACACCTACAAAGCTCTACGATCATATTAGACCGGGAGGAACGGTTTAAAGTGGATTCCGAACCACTACCACTCTTGGCACCACCGAAATCTGTCAACAGCTATCCACTATCAATTCACAGAAATCAATTAATGATCATATACGTATGCTGTACATGAATACCTTTTGTGTAGTAAACTGAATGACATAAATAATTTAGACTGTATTTACATTACATATTCAAGTTCCACAAGAAAATGAATAGATAATAAAAAAAGTTCATGTAGATGTGACTTAAAATTAAATTTATTGCATAAAATTATTATATTTTAAATATTTTTATTTTGTACTTTATATATTTAGTTATTTGCTATAATTTAATGCAAAATGTTTGATTAGTTTAACGCTAAATTTAATTGTTTTGCAAGTATGAAAAATAAAAACTATATCACTGGCTGATTTTGGGACCATATACAAATTTCAAAAAATGTAAGTTTGTAATAAATTGTAATATAAAATAAAAAATAAATGTACATAAATTTTAATATAAAATGTAAAATAAATATATATAAATTTTAATATATATAATATAAAATAAAAATATATAAATAGTTTACATTATTAAATTTTCCAATGATATATTTTTTACCTAATCTTATCCAACAAAAACATCATGATATTGACTGAACCATTTTATATCTTTATTGCAAATATGTAGCAATTATAAAATAAAATATAAGATATTTTTTAAGTATATTAATGTTTGCATCTCACATTGAACAATGGCTATAGTTTGCTTTTCATAGATGTGTTTTTTATTCATCTTATATTTTCTTGTAAAATTACTTTTCATATCTATTTAATTTGAACTCCAAAACAATATTACTTTAATAACTGAAAAATGTAACATAATTTTCAAAGAAAAAAACAATAGCCTTCATAGTAATCAATAGCAAAACTATATTACAGTGTTCAATATAAAAGAGAATGAAAACTTTCTCTTTTAACCTTATTTCTTTCTATTCATGCACGGATAATAGAACATTTTTCTTCTAAAATTTTCTATTTTCTAAAAACGGGAAAAAAATGTCTTTTATTTTAAACGATAAAATTCAGAAAGCTATGTTTCCCTGGAGCAATATCACATCTCATAAAGAAAGGAAGAAAAATAGTCAAAATAGGTAACGATAAATATTATTAAAAAAAAAAAAATTCTTGAAAGTCTCCAAAAGGTAATTTCGTGGAACAAAACTGAATAATTCTGTCCTTTAAAGAAGTCTCGCGTTTCAATCATTGCTCTAAGAGATATTTCTTTTTCCAGAGTGGCATCAACTGCTTGCATTCTGAAGTGAAGCGAAGAGGCAATGTTGCTTAACGATTGCCATCTGCTCCAAAATGACTTTTTTGGAATGCGCAAAAGTTCTTTCAAAACATTTTTCCAGACTTTCATTGAATGTTTTCTCTTATGGGCTAACTTTTATTAAAACGACTACAGCATTCAGCAAAATGGAAATTTTATTTTCCGTATTTATTTGCTCTTCTGCATCATTTTGAAAACCATTGATTAAAAATGAATTACATTTTATTTGGGAAAAGTAAAACACATTAAGTAATAGTTGCATTTTGTGCTGTTTACATTGTAAATATAAAATTGTACATTGAAGGATGTTTTTTTAGGTTCGTTGCTTCAGTAAGTTATGATCGTGCAATGATTTTAGAAAATTACTAAATAAGTTTCAAGTTAATGTTTTTGAAGTGTATGGCATTTTAATGTATTTCATAATTATCATCCTCAGAAGCGCAACAGCCCCATGGTGACCCAAGCCGTCTGTCTACCTGATGGCTAAATTCGAGCCATGAAATATTTTTTTAGGGTTAGGGTCGTAAATTCTTCGTCGAACGCTCTACGATCATACTAGCCTGGTGTATACTGTTTAAAGTGAATTCCGAAACATTACAAACATCCATGGCACCACCAAAACCTGCAGCACCGAGTGCCAGAGGGCTATCCACTCTGCCATTAAGCCCCACTTATATCAATTAATGATCACAGTAATGACGTAAGCGCTGTGCATAATTGTCTTTTGTGTAGCAAAATGAATGGCATAAATAATTTAGACTGTATTTGCATTACATATTCAAGTTCCGTAAGATGATAAAACAATAATAAATTATTTCATATAGAAATGGTTTAAAACTAAATTTCTTTCATAAAATATTTTAAATTGTTAATATAGTTAGTTATAATTCATTTTATTTGAATTTAAATTTAATTTCTTGCAAGTATGATTGCCTTATTATGTAAAAAAATTTTATTAGTTTATTTTGATGATATTTTGTAGATATTTAAAGAGTTTCGTTTTTATTTTGAATTTTTCAATCATATTTTTCTTATATGACTTTTATTAATTCTAAATAATTTTCATTAATTCTAAGGGTTTTTTAATTTTTCTTATTTTACATTTATTAATTTTCTAATTTCATTTTTATTTTATGATTTGTTTGTATAAAAAAAATTTCTTTATACAAAAAATATAAAATTATATAAAATATAAAAAATTTCTTTAAAAACATAAACCATGGTATTTATTGAATCATTTTTGTTAATGTGTAAAATAAAACAAATGCTATTTTTAAGTATTTTAATCTGTATATTTCTATTTGAACAATGACTATATTTTGTTTTTCATCATCTTTTATTCATCTTTACGGATTTTTATTTATAAAATTACTTTTTTATATCTATTTAATTTCAGATCCAAAACAACTTCACTTTAAAAATTGAAAAATGTAACACAATATTCACAAAATATATATATATATATATATATATATATATATATATATGGCCTTAACGTAGTAATAAATAGCAAAACTATATTACGGTGTTCAATATAAAAGAGAACGAAAACTTTCTCCTTTAACCTAATTTCTTTCTATTCATGCACGGATAATAGAACATTTTTCTTCTAAAAATTTTCTATTTTCGAAAAAGCAGAAAAAAAATTCTTCTATTTTAAACGATATAGATTCAGAAAGCTATGTTTCCCTGGAGCAATATCACGTCTCATAAAGAAAGGAAGAAAAATAGTCAAAATAGGTAACGATGAATATTATTTTAAAAAAATATTCTTGAAAGTCCCCAAAAGGTAATTTCGTGGAACAAAACTGAATAATTCTGTCTTTTAAAGAAGTCTCGAGTTTCAATCATTGCTCTGAGAGATATTTCTTTTTTTCAGAGTGGCATCAACTACTTGCGTTTTAAAGTAAAGCGAAGAGAGAATGTTGCTTAACGATTGCCATCTGCTTCGTTTTTTATCAAAATGACTTTTCGGGAATGCGCAAAAGTGCTTTCAAAAAAAAAAATTCCGGACTTTCATTGAATGTTTTCTCTTATGGGCTAACTTTTATTAAAATGACTGCTGCATTCAGCAACATGGAAAGTTCTTTTGTATTTATTTTACCTGGTATCAGTTTGAAAAGCACTGATTAAAAAAGGATTACATTTTATTTGCTAAAAGTAAAACATATTAAACAACAGCTGCATTTTAGGCTGTTTAAGATAAAATTTAAGTTTTTTTTTGCTGCTTCAATAAGTTAAGATCGTGCAGTGAATTTAGAAAAATATTAAATGAGTTCTAAGTGATTTTCTTGAAGTGTATGATATTTTTTGTGCATACCCTTCGCTACAAAATGAGAGATTTAACGTTATCCATGATAAATTATGGGAGATAAAACATCTTTACACGGAAATAGAAGCACATACTCACGGAAGATAGAAAACATCTCTACAGCATCTACATAGAAGGAGAGGGACATACTCACCGAAGAGAAAGTACGTCTATCTCTACCACATCGACTACATCTACAGTATATAAAACTGCTTTACTACATCTACAGTAGATAAAACGCTTTACTACATCTACAGTAGATAAAACGCTTTACTACATTTACACGGATGGAGAGGGACATACTCAAGGAAGAGATAAATCAGTTCTACTGCATGTACACAGATAGAGAGGCACATAGAACTCTGTAGATCAACAGGTAGAAAGATATCTCTTTTCAGGGACATGCTCTCTGAAGAGAGAGCTCTCCTACATCTACATGGATTTAGAGGCACATACTCAAGGAAACGAGAAAGCAACTGTACTGTATCTAATTTATTACCAGCGCAAATTTAAGGAACTTCTAAGCAAGGTGCTAACATAGGTAGTGAAATGAGAAAACCTCTCTACTATATCTACACTAAAGGAGTGGGACATAGGCAAGGAAGAGAGTAAACAGCTCTATTGCATTTACATGAAAGGAGAGGCACATATGCATGGAAGAGAGAAAACAGATCTACTGCATCTACTCAGAAGGAGAGGCACATGGAAACGGAAGACATAAAGCAGCTCTACTGCATCTAATTTATTGTCCTCACAAATTTAAAGGCTTCCTAAGCAAGGACCTGTAGGTTAATCTGGTTCTCATTGTTTGGAACATAATGCGCTCTGCTTCAAGTTCCTTGCCCGATGAAATACTACATTAAAATGTAATTTAATATGTAGGAAGCAATAATTGAATTGAGTAAGAACTAATAATTAAATTTAAGATATAAGAACATAAAACTATTTAGAATAAGCGTTTTAGAATAGAGAAGGGTATCTATATTCATTATTTATATGTTATACTATCTTCTTCATTGAGTCAACAGCCGCCTTGGCAGCCCTTTTCCTACCGGCATAATTCAAGACAGGAGATGTTTTTTTTACAGGGTATGGCTGTCAGCCCTACGGCCAACTCTGTAAAGTTGTATTAGACCAGGACCTACGGTTTAAAGGGAATTCCACACCACTAGAATCATCCATGGCTCCTCTGGTATTCGAACCTGAAGCCTGTGACACCGAGGATCAGAGAACTAGTCACTCCGCCATCAGGCCATATATACTATTTTCGCGTAAGACAATATCTAAAAAATGAATTTGATAATTAAAATAAATATTTAATAGCACAAGAACCCTCTATTTAAAGTAGAAATAGAAATGTTTAAAGCATATTTAGATAGTCTGTAAAAGGAATTTCAGGTTTCATGGAAATAAACAGAATAATAAATAATTTTTATTTCTCTTAAACCTCGAGGGTTTTAGAAGGGGCATATTCATGCATAACAAGCTATTGTAATGCGGATTTATTTTCAGTGTATGTAAAATAAACATAACAAAGACACGATATTGCTAGAGATATTTTTAAGATATTTATAAATATTTTCATTAATCGCAATATTTTCTATGGATTTAAAAGAAATAACTAAAAGATAAATATTTTGTTGATCCACAAAAATAACTTCAAGCACAGTCTTAATCTTTCTTTTCAAAAATTTTTGAATGTCTGGGTTTTAAAATAATTTCTATTTCAATAATGAAGCAGAAGATCATATTTTTCACACTCTAATAATATGAGAAATATGTTTTCATTAAAGTATGGCTGAACAACATATTTTCTTATTTTGCCTCACAATAATTTTTTATGTTGAAATTCCTTTGTTAGTTATCAAAAGAAATAAAAAAAAATATTATAATCTTTCAGTGTTCCATTATATTACATACAAAAAATGCCTTATATATACACTGTCTGGTAGAAGGTGATGAAGTCCGACAATTGACAAAATAATGCTGTCAGCCATAAAAATACCTGTGGAGTCGACTAGAGTTGTTTTTTGTCAAGATGCCACGGGAAGAGTTGTCTGAGTTCGAGAATGGGTTGCATCTTGCCAAGGTGGCCCTACCTCCTATTAAGTTTAATAAATATATGTCGTTATAGTGTCGTGTCCCGTCAACATTGTATGGTATAAAAAAACCACTCTTCACAATAAGTTCAAATTTGAACTGAATATACTTGAAGAAGCGGGAAATGGTATGGTATAAAAAAGTTGCAACGATTTTTCCCATTCAAGACCTTGCCGTAGTGGATGGGCTTTCCATTAACAGTGTCACAACTGTTGGATGACTTGGAAATCATTTTTTTCGTCAAAAATCCGAAACAATCAAGCACATTGAACACTACAGGTGGTTTCATGTGGAACTCATTCCAAATACGTTGTCATTTCGATTCAAAATATCACTGGCAGCCGAATTCATTTTCTTTATGCCGCTTACAGCGCCATCTATTAATGCACGTTGGACCCTTTTTTATGCCGTACCATTTCCGCCCTTCTTCAAGTATCTTCAGTTCAAATTTGAAGTCATTGTGATGACGGCTTCTCTTTTTATAGCATTTTCAAAGTGGGACTTTAATTACAATGACCATGTATTTAAAAATATTTATATTAATGGGAATATTTGTTATGGATTTAAAAGCAATAACTGAACGGGAAATAAAATTAGATAAAATTTTGTTGCTCTACAAAAATAACTTCACATGCAGTTTTAGCATACTTAAAAATGTTTATAAATAGAAATAATTTTGTTTTGAAAAAACTATTTCATCTTTTTTGTTTCATAACTTTTTGAATGTCTAGATTTTAAAATAATTTTAATGATATGAGAAACATGTTTACACTAAAGAATTCTGAACAACATATCTTCTTATTTTGCCTCACAGAAAATCTGTGTGTTGAAATTTCTTAGATAGTTATCAAAAATAGTAAAAAGAATTGTAATTATTTTTCAATGTTCCATTATATTACATACAAAAATGTACCTTATATATATATATATATATATATAGTATATATATACTCGTTTAGTAGGCCCAGAAGTCTACAACATTGAAGAATGTAACATTTTAAGACCTTCAAAGGAATTTATTTGAATACTCAACTTGGTAAATACATCTTTTATTTATATTTTTCTACTTTTGAGGCAACTCCAATATGACAAATAAAGATACTATAAGGCAGAAGGAAAATATTTTCGTAGCATTTATTTGCATTTCTTTTATAGCTTGTGTTTGATTTTTTGCAAAAGTATTTTTCTTGAAAAAAATTTATTTTTATACATTTTTACATATTTGATTTCATGAATACAGCTGTATGAATACTGTTGATATCAAGTATTTTATTAAGTTAAGTGATGCTTTAATAAATACCATCTTAACGTACAATATACATTATTTAAAAAAAAGGTGTAATTCACCACAATATATTTCTTAAGCCTTATATTCATTAAATAAATATAAATTTAAGGAGTTAAAAATAGGAGAGAAAAATAAACGAAATTAAAATATTACTTAAAAAGAAAATAAATTTAATACATTTCCTTTTACTAAAAATGTGATACAAAATATAAAAATTATTATAATGCTGTATTTTTATTTGATAAAACCTAAAACAAATATACAAAATGATATGAATGGTATATTACAATGTTTTCCATGCTAAGAAAACTAAATATAAATTTTATTTCATTGAAATAATGAATAATAAATTTAATGAAATCTCATTTGGTTTCAAATAATAATTTTAGAGCATAAATCATCATCAGTGGTGCAACAGCCCCACTGATAACCCATCAAGGCGTCAAGGTTATTCGGCCACTGATAAACATCTCTTGCCTACCGAGGCCAGATATGTTTTCATTTTACGAGGTAAGATTTGACAGCCCTACTTCCAAAGCTCTACAGTCATTTTAGACCAGAAGCTACGGTTTAATTCTGAAGTGCTACAAATATCTATCGCACCGCCAGGATTTGAACCCGAAACATGTGGCACAGAATGCCAGAGCTCTAGTCACTCGGCCATCAGGCCCCATATACTATTTGTGATAGTATATATAGGCCCGATGGTCGAGCAACTAGTTCACAGGCTTCAGGTTCGATTTACAGTGGCGCCATGGAGAGACAATAGGCAGACACTCTTGGTCCAATATGGGGCTGTTGCGCCAATTAAGAAGAAGATAGTTTATATAAGTGATGAATATAGATTTCTAAGATATTCAAGCCTGATGAGAAATTTACAAATACATATTTTTATTACCATGAAAGCCTAAATAGTATTTACATAAAACATACATTAGTTTAAGACATATCATCACCATCAGTGGTGCAATAGCCCCATTGTGGGCCAAGGCCGTCTGCCTGCTGGCAGATTTCTGGGCATGAAATATTTTGTTTTTACGAGGTAGTCAGACTTACGCCCAAAAATCATATTTGACAGGGACTTACTGCTTCAAGTGGATTCTGAACCGCTACAAACATTCATGGTACTGCCCGGACTCGGCACCGAGCGCCAGAGTACCAGTTATTCGGCCATTCAGGCCCCTTAGAACATCTATTATTTGCAATTATGCAATATTAATTTGCTTTAGTGATTATGTTATCGGACTCGAACCCGAAACCTGCGGCACTGAGCGCCAGAGTGCCGGTTATTCGGCCATTCAGGCCCCTTAGAACATCTGTTATTTGCAATTATGCAATATTAATTTGCTTTAGTGATTAAGTTATAAATATGTAAATCATATTATCAACAAATGCCTAAATTGGTTATTGATTTTAATTTATAGTTATAGATAGGCTTTGTGCAATAAATTATGCAGTTAACCATTTGCATCATAAGCTCATATATGCGTGGAAATTTCCTGGCCATTATCACCGAATCCCATATGTGATTGGTAATGCAAAGTGACGATTGCAAACGGTTTCTATAAATTTTAAGCAATTGTTTATTAATGAAAACATTTTTAGACAAATGTAAAAGTATAGCATATCATATAAATTTAATATACGTCTAAAGTTATTTTCTTGAATCATAAGAATAGTAAAAATAAATTACGAAACAGAATAGACAGAATAAATTACAAAATTTTTTATTTCTAGACTTATTTATAATTTCAAATACATGTTTAGAATTAAAATATTACTAAAAAGTGCAATAATAAAAATCTCCCAAATACATAATATAATTTTAAGCACGCGTAGAAAACAGTACACATTTGTACATAAATTCATTGCCTGTGGCATTGCCAGATATCACTTGTAATCATCATACAAAACCATCACTTATTTTATGTAGAAAGATTAATATAAATGTATTTCATTCCTAGTATAGCATTTTTCCCACGGGAAGAGTTGTGGCATTTCGTTCTCAGGAGAAAAGAATGTATATTCTTTGGGAAGCACATAATAACAACCTATCACTCAAATTTGACGACCGATAGGCAGTGTTGTAGAAAGTTATATTACATGTAATTAGTGTTTTGTACTCAAAAGAACAAACTGGCACTCAAACACGATAGCAGATATTCGGCATCAGGTATAATGAGATTCAGGAAATTAGTCTTACGATCTTTCAGGTAGAATTAACTACAGATTGAATATGGACTATACCATGACTTGTTCCATCGTGATCGGTGATCAAGTTGAGAAATGTCTACTCCAATGAGAAGTGAGGGAAGCTGACCCCTCTCTTGACGTATTTTCTTAAAAGGAGGTTTTGGGTGAAGAATAAAGGGAGTTCGTTCTACACCCAATCGAGAAGAAGTGTTGGTGGTGTAATATACAAATGGTAAATATGATGTATTTTACAAATGGTAAATTTGGTGTAATATACAAATGCCCATTCCCTTCGGGAGAAGTTGTTATTATATTTTCCGCAGAAATGACACACAAATGTATCTAACAATTTGAGTAATCTATGTACTTCTACTAATAATTTATGCCTTACTTCTGAGAGATTCACTTATGCTTCTATGAAGCATAAAGTAATTTTTTTTTCAATTACCATTATTTGAAGTTATGAAAAACTCCATCCGAATACAACATCTTGTTTCAGAAGATAATAAGCAAAAACAATTTTTTCTAAATTAATACGTCATTGTTCAAAATAAATTTAAACTTTAATTTAAATTTATACAAAAAATTATTTTAATTATAATACCTTAATGGCGATGAATAATTATCTTAAATAACAAAATAAATGAAAGAGAAATTTCAACCTAAGTCCTATCCTTCAAAAGGGTAGAAACTTCCTGCTTTCTCGACAAATATTCCTGTTTTTTTAAACTCTGCCTGGAAAAAACGTTTGATAAAATGACACATCAAAAAATTTAAGCAAATTTATTCAGTGCAAGGACTTTAACATACAACTCTAGCAGGAAGAGGGAAAAAAAACAGTCATCATAAGGAAAAAATAAGATGGAGAGAAACCTCGTAATAAGATACTGTTAGTATTTTCACTATTTGCACAAACGAAAAATCCATTAAAATAAAATAGAAAAAAAAATGTTTAACTTTTGGTGTGTGTTTGTTTCTAAATGCAAATACATGCGAATTGGGAGTTTCCCTTTTTTTTTCAAGACTCGCAGAAAAAAAAATAAGATTCATATTCCAGTCAGCCCATCAATACATAAGCACTAGTCTAGACCCTTCTATTCTACAGCCCACTCTAGACGTCTCTCTACGTAGGGATGAGATTAGAGTCAACATGATAGTAGCCAACATGAAACGTGTATCGGTAGAGAATGCAGCAACCTTTGTGACAGAATGAGAGAGAATTGTGTAAGGACGTATTTAGGTAGATACTGTTATTCTATTACTTTGCTAAGTGTCTTGTATATTAGAGAGGGTTAACTGAAGTTTTCTGTCCTCAGAATTAATTTATTTCAATCAATTTAATGTAAAAAAAGGAAAAATTTAAGTTAAAGTTGTTCTATTCTTAGTATAAATCAAGAGATTTGAGTGTATGTTAGTATTTCTTATAATTAACAAACTATAACACTTTGAATCATACTTATTTTAATTGTATTCGGTTTGTTTTTACCTGTTGTACAGTTAAAACTGTCAAAACTTGTCATTAACTATTTTTTATTTAAATAAATATCATACTCTTCATTATTAAATTGAGAGATTACTTAAAGAAATGTATTTTAAGTTTGAAGATTTATTGACAGATAAATAATAAAAAATCTCGAAATAGATTAATTTATATTAAATATACAACAGGAAAAGGGAAATTTACTCGTTAATAAAATTTTACAATAAACCAATTTTCAATGAATGGCTCACTAGATTTCATAATATATCAATTCATCGACTGTGTCATTGCAAAATATCATCACTTGATATCTTCATACTAAAATATTTCTAATCGTTCTACTTAGAAAGAACAAATTAAGAAATATTTTATTTCTAGATACATGTTTTAAATGCACTTTAAGAACTTTGAGTATTAAAACATTATTTACAGCAAAAAGCAGCAAACGTTCACAAAACACATCAATTCGTTTTTATTTCTAAATATAACTATTTGATTCAAATGCATTTTAATTTTTAAGCTTTATTAACAGATAAACGATAAGAAAACCTGGAAATAGATTAATTCATTTTATATGTACAATAAGAAACAGTCAACTTTAATTGATGGCTCACTAGATTTCTTAGTACATCAATTCATTGGCTCCCTAAATTTCTTAGTACATCAATTCATTGGCTCCCTAGATTTATTAGTACATCAATTCATTGGTTCAATAGATTTCATAATACATCAATTCATTGGTTCAATAGATTTCATAATACATCAATTCATTGTCTCAATATATTTCATTATTTCATTATACATCAATTCATTGGCTCAATATATTTCATAATACATTAATTCATTGTCTCACTCGATTTCATTACATCAATTCATTGTCTCACTAGATTACATAATACATCAATTCATTGTCTCACTAGATTTCATAATACATCAATTCGTTGGCTCACTAGATTTCATAATACATCAATACATCAATTCGTTGGCTCACTAGATTTCATAATACATCAATGCACTAAAACATCTCTTAGTATTCTACTTAGAAAGAACACATTATTTGTTAATAAATTATTATATGTTGCAAACGCATTTTAAGAACTTTGAGTATTAAAACTTTATTCAGAGCAAGAAAACAGCAAAAATCCCCTAAAACGCATCAATTCGTTTGAAGCACAACAACAGGAAAAGAGGTACATTTTTGCAATGATGACATTTTATAGGAACTCAAAGTGCTAAATGAACGATTCAGTAGATTCCCTAATTCATCACTTCATCGGCTGTGTCATTGCAAATCCACTTGAAATCATTATATTAAAACATCTATCACCATTCTACTTAGAAAGAACAAATTAAGAAATATTTTATTTCTTCAGTAATACGTTATAATACGTCATATTACGTCACGTTATATACGTTATAATTTTATTGGTTATTGCATTAGAAAAAAAAACTTAAAAAATCTATTATTAAATCCAACTACTATTATACTATTATATATTTCCAAGTATTAGGCTTCACTAGATTCCATAATACACCAGTTCATTGGCTCATTAAATTTCATAATGTATCAATACATCAATTCATTGGCTCACTAGATTTCATAATGTATCAATACATCAATTCATTGGCTCACTAGATTTCATAATGTATCAATACATCAATTCATTGGCTCACTAGATTTCAAAATACATCAATTCGTTGTCTTAATAGATTTCATAATACGTCAATACATCTATTCCTTTGCAAAATATCATCACTTGAGATCATCGCACTAAAACATCTCTCAGTATTCTACTTAGAAAGAACAAATTATTTGTTAATAAATTATTATATGTTTCAAATGCATTTTAAGAACTTTGAGCATTAAAACTTTATTCACACCAAGAAAACAGCAAAAATCCCCAAAACGCATCAATTCGCTTTAAGCACAACAACAGGAAAAGAGGTACATTTTTGCAATGATGACATTTTATAGGAGCTCAAAGTGTTAAATGAACGCTTCAGTAGATTCCATACTACATGGCATTCTTCTGCTGCGGCCAAACTACAGTTGGGCGCATGCCAAGTCATTTACTAGATGTTCTGATGATAAAATCTATAACGGAATGTACACAAAACTGCGTAAATTAGACGATTTGAGGAAGCAATTTATTTGTGGTTTTCAGAAAGGAATCAATACGGAATTTTTAAACTTTGCTGAAAGCACTGGCTGCTGGGTTGTGGGTGTTTGGGTTTCAAAGCCCTGTTTTCGTTAACGATGAGAAACTCTTGGATGGAATCAATTAATAGGATGGTATATAAATTTTCTAGCTGGATATTAAAAGTAAAAAAGTATAGAAATGAGGTTGGAATGGGTAAATGGATCTATTGCCACCAGATATTAACTAATTAAAGCTTTTAAAATTTTCTTATTAATAAAATTGTTTGTGTTTGTATTGTTTCTATGAGGCTTAAATTTTAAAATTATAGTATATTTTAAATTCACTGAAAAGTTTAGTTTTCGTAGAAAAGTATACTTATTAATTTCGTATACTTAGGAAATTACTCTATATAATTGAACTGTGTTTTTATTAATTAAACTGTTTTAAAATTGCACTTTTACAATTAGGAAATTATATTCTTTATTAACATTGCTAAATGGGAAAATTTATAGAAAAAGTTCTCCTTGTAGATTTTCATTGCAAAATAGAATGTAATTAATGATAATTTGCAAAAGAGAATGTAAATATTATATTTCAAACTATATTTTGTTAATGTGATATTTTTATAATTTTATAGCAATCCAGTAAATATTGATGAATAAAATTTTTATATCCACACAAAAATTTTTTTATTATAATTTTAAAATTCATCAAACAGTTATGTTTAGAGAATTACTAAATTTAAAAATAATCAATGATTCAAACAAAATTTTATGTTTAATAATTCTGCAAATTCTGTATTAATCAATGAGGAATCAAACTGTCAAAGTTTGAAATTTCCTAAATTTCTTAAAACTCCATAACTCATCATATGGGTACAATTAAAGATTCTCTAAATTATTGAATATTTAGGTAGTATTAAACTGTTTATTTACTAACAAAAGATGAGGCATCATATTGTTACATTAAAAAAATTCTCTAAATAAACAACAATCTGTATATTATTGAATTACTCATTTAAATTTTCTATTTAATTTGAATTTTCTATCATTTGAATTACATTCCGCAACAAAATTTTATATTTAAATATTATGTAAATTCTTCATTAATCTATGAAAAATCAAAGTGTCACCTTCTCATAATGGTACAATTAAATATTATCTTAAACAATGACAATTGATGTAGTATTAAACGATTCATTGAAAGATTCTTTAAATTATCCAACAATCGATGATGAATCAAATTGCTATTTTTAGATAATTTCCAAATTTACTAATAGATAAGGCATTAAACTGTCACATTTAAAAGATTCTCTAATAAAAAACAATTATTATTTTATTAAATTGCTCATTTAAATTCTCTATATTCTACATTAAATTGTGATAGATGTTCTGTAAACTCATCCGCAATAGATGATGTATGAAACTATTACATTTAGACATTTCTTAAATTCACAATAAATAAATGATGTCTGAAATTCTTATTTATAAGAGATTTTCTGAATTTAATAGAAATAGATCATGCATTAAACTGTTACTTTTAGAGATTCTCTAAATTCACCAATAATTGATGATGCATGAAATTGTTACGTGTAAAGATTCTCTAAATAAACCACAGTCGGTATATTAGTGCATGTAGAGAATATAAAGAAGCAATTTCTTTATATTCTCTACATGCACTAAATTTTTATAGTTAGATGTTCTGTAAATTCATCAGCCATAGATGATGTATGAAACTATTTCATTTAGACGTTTTTTAAATTCACAAGAAATAAATGATTCCTCAAATTCTTACATATAAAAGATTTTCTAAGATTAGTAGAAATAGATCATGCATTGAAATGTTATTTTTAGAGATTCTCTGAATTCATTAACAATCGATGATGCATCAAACTATTAAATTTAAAGATTCTCTAAATAAACAACCATCGCAGTATTATTAAACTGCCCATTTAAATTCTCTATATGCTTCAAATTGTGATAGTGAGATATTCTTTAATTTCATCGGCAATCGATGGTGCAGGAAACTATTGCTTTTAGACATTCCTGAAATTCACAAATAATAAATAATCATTCAAATTCTTACATATAAGAGATTTTCGAAATTTAGTAGAAATTGAGCATGAATTAAACTGTTACTTTTAGAGATTCTATAAATTCACCAACAATCTATGATGAATCAAACTGTTACATATAGATATTTTTTAGATTCACCAGCAATGAATGATGCAACAAATTATTTTAGCTTACCATTAATCATAAATTTAAACTTTAAAATAGTTTTGTATCATTACATTTTTCTATTTTATAAACGATCAACAATTTCAGATTGTGTTGTATTCAATATCCTCCAAAATTGAATTCTTTACCTAATATTTCATTATTCTCTAAATCTTCCTAATCTAAATAAACGAACAAAAAATGTTCCAAATGAAAAATTTCCCTTTTATACTTTTTTCAAAACAAATTTTTATTTAATAATATTATTTCATTTTATTCACTTAAGTATTTTTTCCTCGATAAAGTTCTCAAAAGCATTTTGATTGGAAATGAAACTTTTATTTGAACAATAATTTTAAAATCAACAATTTTCCATCACAACTACAATTTTCGTTGAATGTTTATTTTTGAAATAGTAAAACCTCGGTTAAATACACTCATCTTGTAAACCATTCATTGCAAATTTTGCCAAAACAATAACAAGCCGAAAGCAATAATGGCAAACACACAATTGACTTCAAAACAAATCGCATTTTGATATCGAAATGCGAGTTTTCCCAAATTATCTTGGAAATTCATTGTTGTTTGTAAAGTTTGCTATTATATGAAATATTAATTTTCAGTGAAATGATTCCGTTTCAGAACAATTGCAATTTATGGAGAAAAATTGTGAAAAGTTAGGAAAACCGAACATTGTTTTCGTTGTTTCATGACGTAGTTTATAAGCATTTGTTATGTAGGTCATATTTGTGAATACAATTTAAAACAATAATACATTCATTTTGAATTCAAAGGAATATTGTTATAGCCACATTTAAACCACTTTATCAGAAAGATTTTGTTTAAATTTGTGGAGTTCTGGCTATTAATTTGCGGAATAATCTACTTTTAATTAAAACCAACAGAAAATGCATGTAATTGTTATTTAACATCTTATACGCCAGTATCCAGTAAATATGTAAATGGTTTCATTTAGTATTAAGTAAACAATTCCTTGATAAATTTAAAATCTAGTTAACTATTGTTTGAAATACTGAAAAAAAAATTTTTATGGTAGCCATCTAAAATTTTATTTTAACCAAATGAATTTTAACGCCAATAAATATTCTTAATAGGGATTTAAATGAGATTTTTATTTATAGTACTCGGCATTTTGGTTGGTGTAAATTATGCCTTCGGCAGTAGATATACAGCAGATTTAGAGTTATCCAGGCCCAAATTATCCAATTACCTTGCAGCACTATTATATTGATATCCTGAAGGGGTATTAACATGCTTCAGGCCAAACAAAGGACTTTATAGCCGTTATTTATCTTCCACATTCTCAATGGAGTTACGGTATTTTTCTATTGCCAATATTTGGTATTTTTCTATATCTAGTTACACCAAACTTCTTTAGTTTAGAAATTCAACCCTATATTCATTTAGAAGCTATGACTTGAAAGAATCTTGTATAAATCCCTATATTTAAATGAAATAGAGGGTCTGTAAATTTAAAATATGTTATTATATATACTAGAATATGTGTGAATTTAAAATAGTGTATTATGTGCACTAATGTATCTGTGAGTTTAAAATAATATACTATATGAGCTAATGTATTGGTGAATTCAAAATATTGTGGTATATGCACTAATATATTTGTGAGTTTAGAATTTTTTATCATTATACACTTTTCCATGATTTAAAATATTGTATTTTATGTATTTATTGTATTATTTATATTGTATTATTTTTTTTCTCACTAGAAGAGTTTTGGCATTTTATTTTCAGGAAAGAGGATTGTATTTACATGCAATTAGTGTTTTGTAGTAAGGAGGACAATCTGTCACTCACATTTGATAGCAGATATTCAGTACCATGCATAATGAGACTCAAGAAATCAGTGAATGTTTGTGCGAGTTTCACAGGTCGAAACAATTACGGATTGCATATGAACTATACCATGAGTTGTTCCTTCATGATGGATGACAGACCACGAGCTAAGAAATGCCTACTACAATGAGAATTGAGGGAAGCTGACGCCTCCCCCTTCCTCTTGACGGAGTGTCTTAAAAGGAGATTTTTATGAAGAAAGAGAGTTCTGCGAGGAGTCGATCTGAAGTGTTATTTTTTTTTCTCTGAAATGACTGAATAGACCGACGTTTACTGCCTGTTTTGAAAGTGAGTGCCTTATAGTTTAGAGAATCACTTCCTGCAACAATTAAGGTCTGCCGCAGACCAGGTGTTTATATTCGTCATAGACTTGAGAACTCTGAAAATCTCCTGCCTTTGAGTGAACCGCACTTGTGTATCTAATTTATATTTTTCATTCCCTTTTTTTTGTAAATAGAGTTATATACATATATAATGCTTGTAAATAAAAATTAAAGTGTTCCCATGAACATAAAAGTGGCAGTCTTCTTGAAGTCGTTATAAAGTAGTATAGGCCGAGACATTACAATATGAAGTAGTATATCTGTGAGCTTAAAATATTGTATCATTATATACTTTCTCTGCGATTTAAAATATTATATTTTATGCACTAATGTATATGTGAATTCAAAATATGGTATAATATGCATTAGTTTATATATGCACTTAAAATATTGTATTATACGCATTTGTGTATCTATGGATTTAAAATATTGTATTATGTGCACTAGTGTACACGTGAATTTAAAATATTGTAAAAACCGGATAAAAACTAATAAAAGTTAAGTTTATATTTAATAATTGATAAATCTAAAATAATTTTTAGTAATTAATATGAAATAATTTAAAATGTATAAAATTAATTAATTAATAATGTTAAAATAAAATAAAATTTTAAAAAATATTTTTTTTTAATTTTTTTCAATAATAAGTATTCTAATTAACTAGAAATATAGATTTGAAATATTAAATTTAAAAATAATCATTTTGCCAGAGCAGAAAGCAAGAACTAATTCAAGAAAAATAAAGTCCTAGTATCCTGAAAATAGATCCATTTTTTTTCCCTCGACACTCGAACAAAATGAAGTTGACTTTTCTATAAATAAATATCATTCTCTTTTGATCCAACTGTCTTCCTTTGTAAAGATATACCTTTATGTCATGAAAAACATATATATTTGCTATTCAGAAAATGTCAATGGCATAGATATTTTTTTCAATATTTGATATATGTATATTTTGCAAATCTTTTGCACTATTCAAATTTTACGATAAAAAAAAGTTTGTATGACACAAAAAAGTTTTTTATACATAAATCAATTTGATTTAAAACCAGTAAATTATTCCATAATAAAAAATAATGAAAGGGAGTATTTATGTTAGGTTTTTTTAATAAAAATAGTGTTGTTAATGCTCTGGTTGAAAGTAAGAGAAAAAAAGCATCGTGGTTTACCTTTTGTTTACATAATGAATTTCATGAGTACATCATCATGTTTATATCATGCACATCATCATGTTTATATCGCGTTAAGTCATGAATCTGATGTCTACGTTATTACGCTGTCATCTTTACATCGTGTTATGTCATAAATATCTGTACGTCCTTATGCTATTATCTGTACATTATGTTACGTCATGAATCTCATGTGTATGTCATTACGCCATCATCATTCATGTTACATCTGGAATCTTTGCATGTCATTACACTATTATCTTTGCATTGTGTTATGTCATGAATGCCATGCATACGTTCATGAAACTATGATCTTTATATCGTGTTACGTCATAAATTTCTGTCGTGATTACGCTGTCATCTTTACAGCATGCTGCATGAAACTCATGTGTATGTCATTAAGCTATCATCTTTACATCGTGTTACGTCATGAATCTCTGTACATCATTACGCTATCATCTTTATATCGTGGTACATCATAAATCTCTGTACATCACTACGCTATTATCTTTTTATCGCGTGATGACATGAATCTCATGTCCATATCATTATGCCATCATCTTTACATCGTGTTACGTCATGAATCTCTGTAGGCCATATTTTTTTACATTGTGTTACATCATAAATCTCATGACAAAATCACTACGTTATCATGTTTTCATAACGTTAAATCATTACTTTTCTGTTCATGCCCTTACAGCATCATGTTTGCATCATGTTACATCATGAATCTGATATTTTGTGTAGTTACATTTGTACAATGTAACAGAATCTAATAAACAGAAGAGGTTATTGCTTTATACAAGTTTTGTTATCATTAATCTTACATTTAATTCTTAATCAATTTGTCACTGCAATCTTCAACATTTTACGGTGAAAAAAAACTTATAGAAAATAAATCTTATGTTTTGAAGAACATTTACGAAAACTTTACATATTTACATGAAATATTTGTATTAGTATCAATATTAACATCATTAAGCAGAAGTGCTCAAGTCTAAATGTAGGTTGGGGGTTTTCTCTATCATATTATTACAGTTAATACATAAAAGCTCTTTGTGTTTCCAACTTTTCCAATATTTTCCTCAGATCGCCAAACTTGGCGCAAAGTATATCATCAATTTGGCGTTATAATGTTACGAATCTTTCGATTCGTAAAATGTACATTTGTCAGAACAATTGCATTTTACAAGAATAAATCAATTAAATTAATCAATTTCAAAAAGAAAAAATACGAAAGCTTTACATATTTACATGAAATATTTGTAATAATATCAATATTAACATCATTAAACAAAAAGTCTCAAGTCTAAATGTATATTTGGTGTTTTCTCTATCATATTGATAGATTTGAATCCTTGGTTGCCTGGATGTTTATTAGTGGTTCGGAATCCCCTTTAAACTGTAGGTCCCGGTCTGTTTATCCCTCTTGTGCACAAGATGACCATAGAGCGACAACCAAACCAAACCTATCATATTAATACTGATTTGTAGATCGTTGTCACTGTATATATATATAATAAATTAAATATTTTGTTCTGTACTTCTAAAGAAATCCACAAATTAAAGATATGTGTTGTTGAAGCAATACATATTCGAGATAAATTTCATTTTTTAAATGCATCAGAACAAAACTTCAACAACAACCATTGACTGAAACCATTGATTGCTTCTAAAGTATATCGACAATTTGGCGTTATATTTAATCTTTCGCTTCGTAAAAGGTACATTTGTCACAGCAGTCACATACTAAATCAATTAAAGTAATCAATTTCAAATTGTATTTCATGTAATAAATCAATTAAATTAATCAATTTCAAATTGTATTTCATATAGTGAATCAATTAAATTAATCAATTTCAAATTGTATTTCATATAGTGAATCAATTTAATTAATCAATTTCAAATTGTATTTCATATAGTGAATCAATTTAATTAATCAATTTCAAAAGAAAATACAAACCGGAAAATTACAAAATATTTTAAGTGGTTCTTAAGTTTGAAACTACTAAAGAACCACTTAAAATATCATTGCCACTGTATACATGGCAAGTTAATTAAACATTAGAAGATCATTGCCACTGCATACATGATAAGTTAATTAAACATAATTAGTCTAATTATTATTATCTATATTCTAAAGTAATCAACAAGTTAAAGATATTTGTTGTGGAATTTTATATTCGAGATAATTTTTTTAATACATCAGAAAAATAATAATTTCAATAACAATCATTGACTGAATATTAACTAACGAAAAAAATCATTGTCCTCAAATCCATAAATCGATGTTTACATCAAAATGTTAGAATGGGAAACCAAATTACATCCTTCAGGATTTTTAAAGTATTTTAATGGGAACGTATATTTTCCCTTTCTTTCTTTGTGTACAATGGCTTCCGCATTCTTCGAATTTTTCTATTCTGAAGAAAGATATTTATAATATCCACTCGTAAATATTAAAAGAAACTTATTCTTTCCCTCCGTTATGATGAAAATAACTATACAATTTCCTTTCACATAGATGTAAATCTACCCACCAAAAAACGAAAACATAGTCAAAATAATATTCTTTCGAAAACCAGCTACCGTTGCGGTTAGAAAACGCGTGTTCCAATTTGAAATCAATTTCTTTTTTTTTTTTCCTCTTTTTCCCTGTAAATAGCGCCGCGGGATGATTTGTTTCACATTAAAAATCAATTTCGTCAATGTAATGGGATTGTAGAGGGAAAAAAATCCCCATATTTCTTTCCCTACGTTATTTTGCATTTAAATTTGAATTCGATGGAAACGTCGAAATCAGTTCGGAGCGTGTTTTTCCCGCCCTTTTTGTTGTTGCTGTTGTTGTTCTTGTTCTAGTTGGTCTTCAAATTTCTGGGTCGTACGGACAGGATGTGAATTAAGTTAAAGAATGGGTGGTTGGAAATAAAAAAAGAAAAAATATTGATGGTTACTTGCTTTCCTTAAAAATGGGAATCTTAAATTCGGAAAGATTTAAAAAGAAGGAAATTTAGAGATTTATTTCTTGAGAATATGTAATGATGTAGTACCACAATGGATGGAATCAAAAAGAAAAAAATTTTATATTGTTTATTTTTGTTTTTTTATTATTTTGGGAAGTTTGTAGTTAATATTAGGGTAGATCAAAGTTTGTATTTGTGAATTTTGCATATGACGTGAAATTGCTTATTGCGTAATGGTAAAAGACTTTTGTTTAGTTTAGTGGTTATTTCAACAGAATCTTTGGATAATACAGAAGGAATGATTGAATTTCGAAATGTTAAAAATAGATCACTTCATAATAACATAACATAATTAACATATATGACGTACATAATTAATGTACATAACGTACATATTTGAAATACATAACATACCTATTTAAAGTGCATAATGTATAATTAACGTACACAACGTACATAACGTACATATTTAGCGTGTTTTTCAACCCTTTTTGTTGTTATTGTTCTAATTGGTCTTCAAATTTCTGGGTCGTACGGACAGGATGTGAATTAAGTTAAAGAATGGCTGGTTGGAAGTAAAGAAAAAAAATATTGATGGTTACTTGCTTTCTTTAAAAATGGAAATCTTAAATTCGGAAAGATTTAAAAAGAAGGAAATTTAGATATTTATTTCTTGAGAATATGTAATGATGTACGACCACAATGGATGGAATCAAAATAGATATTTTGTTTATTTATTCCTTTGAGAAACTTGGAGGTAATATTAGCATAGATCAAAGTTTGTATTTTTGAAGTTTGCATCTGCCGTGTAATTGCTTATTGTGTAATGTTAAAAAAATCTTTCTTTTCTTTCTGTTTAGTGGTTATTTCACTAGTATTTTGTATAATCCATGCGGAATGATTGAAATTCAAAATATTACAAATATATCACTTTGCACACAATTTAATTAACTAATGAATGGTATATGATAACATAAAATTTACATATTTTTGTCATGTGTGAACATGATGTTGTCCTGGTTAAGGGTTCGGGATGTTATCCGAAAATGAAGGTCAAGCAAATAAAATGCCATTGTAAATTTTGGCGGAAAATGGTACTTTGGACCCCTTAACTCTTGAAATGCTGCATGAGTAACGTTAGTCATCAAGAATTTCCTGGAGAATTCGGCTTTTGCTTGAAGTGTTTTGTAGTATGGTTTTGAAACACTTTTCATTTTTTGACTTTGGATTTTAAACATTTGTATTTCCAAAGATTCCATTAGTACTCGTAGTGCGTTGATCAATTATTTCTTTTTGAAATTTTATATTTATCATTTTTGGCATTTTCCTGTACCTATTGAGCTGTATAGTGCTTTTTATTGTATTTGGAATACTTCATTTTTCATTTATGGCTGGAATTTTCGAATTTTGATATATTCTTTTGGCTATTGAATGTGATAACGTCTCTTGTAAAATTAAGAATACTTCCTTCTTCATTTAAGTATGATTATAATTTTCAAACTTTGATATATTCTTGTGACTATTGAATGTGATAACGTTTCTTGTTGAATTGGAAATACTTCATTCTTCATTTACGACTACATTTATCTTACTTTTGTATATTCTTTTAGAGATTCTTGAACAATTCATTCTTCGTGAAGTTCTTGATCTATTCAACATTGCTATATTCATGTGGCTATTGAATTTGGCCATTCTTGTAGTATTCCATTCAATTGCTTCATAAATCTCCTGCATTATTAAACATTGGCATATTCCTTAGTTTATTGATCCGTTATCAAATGCTCACATACGTATAAGTTGAAATTTGCAGAGCAGATTTCAATTTTTTTTTTTTCTTATCTTTTCCGTAATATTATTTACTGCTTTTTATTTTATTTTAAACTATTATTTTTGTATGAAAAAAGCTAAATTGCGTATATAGATTATCTTCGTAGAAAAATATTTCCTAATTATTTTGTACACGAAATATTGATTAGTGTTTAATTTCAGCATAAGCAAATTAAAGTTTTATCTGCTATTTGGTTTTAAAAAAATCGAATTCTTAAGAAAGGTTACTTTTTAATAAGGAGATAGATATGTAACTTAGAATTAAAATAACACCCATTATGATTATTGATCAAAAGAAATTTGCAAAAAGCAGCAAAATTTGCAAAAATTTGATTGGTTTATTCAAATCGTAAAAAAGTGTGAATGATAAGTGGAAATACTAATTCAGATAAATTTAATATGCAAGCTAAAAAAAAAGAATGCTATTTTCAAAAAAAAGTGAAATGTTAAGAAAAAGAATGTTATTTTCAACAAAAAAATTTAATGTTGAAATAAGAATGTTATTTTCAACACAAAGTTAAATGTTAAAAAAATAATACTATTTTCTTAAAGAAATGAAATGTTACGAAAAAGAATGTTATTTTCAAAAACAATAGTTAAATGTTAAGAAAAAGAATGTAATTTTCAAAAACAATTGTTAAATGTTGAGAAAAAGAATGTTACTTTCAAAAATAAGTTAAATATTGAAAGAAGAATGTTATTTTCAGAAATAAGTTAAATGTTGAAAAGAAGAATGTGATTTTCAAGAAAAAGTTAAATGTTAAAAAAATATTGTTATTTCAAAAAATTAAATGTTGAAAATAATCTTATCTCAAAAAAGTTAAATGTTAAATGAAAGAATATTATTTGCTAAAAAAAAATCAAATATTAAATAAAAAATATAACAATCAAAATATAATAATAAAAATATAAATCAAAATATGTATTTTCGCTAATTAAACATAATTTTTAACTTTTTAAAAAATTTTATAAATATATAATATCTTTAAAATAATGATTTATTTACATTGAAAATCTCAAAGATTTTGAATAAAATATGCTCTATTTTTATTTTTAAGCTTTATTTAAAAATATTTATTTTGAATAAAATGGTTAAATTTTTTTAAAGCATTCGGGAACGTTACTGGGAAAAATGAATGATTATAACGAAATTCTAAACATATTTTTTCTATTTAATCTACTAAAAATGTACTGAAAATGTGCTGAAATCATGAGTTTTATTAAAATAGTATCTCAATTTGTCAATTGTTTCTCAATTTGTCAAAGTTTATTTTTACAAAACCTTTTATTTTCTAGTCCAGTCTCGTATATATTCGAATTCATTCAACTTTTATAAATATATAAATATCCAACTGAGAATCGCGATATTGTATTGTTTAGGCATATGTTTACAAAACTTTTTATTTTACCTAAGCTTATGTATATAATCGAATCCAGTCAACTTTTGTAAATATATAAATATCCTGATAATTAGTATACTTTACTTTTTAGGCTAATGTTTGGAAAACCTTTTATTTTGCCTGGGCTTATGTATATAATCGAATCCAGTCAACTTCTGTAAATATATAAATAATCAACTGAGAATCATGATATTCTACTGTTTAGGCTTATGTTTACTAAACTTTTTATTTTACCTAAGTTTATATAGATATATATATATTCGAAGCCAGTGAACTTTTATAAATTTATAAATATCCAACTGAAAATTGCGATATTTACTGTCTAAATTTATGTTTACAAAACCTTTTATTTTTTTTATATAATCTCTCTCTCTCTCTCTCTCTCTATATATATATATATATATATATATAGATTATATAAAAAAAAGGTTTTGTAAATATGTATATGTATATATACATATATATATATATATATACTGCTGTGTTCAAAAGTAAGACCCAATTTCAATAAATTTGGAAGAATAAATAGAGAGTTTTTGAAAAAAAAAATAATTGGACTTACTTTTTGGGCATAGCAGTTTTGGGCATATGTATTCAGTCAACTTTTATAAATATCCAATTGAGAATGATATAAAAAATGTTGGACACATTTGATATCTTTATGTAATATATTATGTCTTACATCTTTGATGATTTATATCCAGATTTATTATAAGCTAAATCTTACAATACATTCACTCGTATTCCTGTTTTCTTTAAAAAAAATGAAAAATGAATTGCCCTCTGTCTTTTTCCCCCAACAAAAAACTCGATATGATCTGGGTGGTCCGTTTCCCCCACAAGGTTTGATTCTTGGAGAATAAGGTTCTTGTTCTTGAAAAGAGCTATCCAACACAATTAATTGCACCTCGCATTTATCAAGGGAAAGACTGTTTTCGGAATTCTTGTCGTGTAATGAATCAAGTATTCTTGATATGGCCAATTTTGCTCATTATAAATAAAAATAAATATAAAATGAAAATACAAATAGAAAAATTTTCCACAATAGATTTTTTATACATATAAAAAATGCGTAGAAAAGGCATTCAAAAACGTCTTTCCTCCTATTTCCTATGAGTTATTAACATTAGTGGGTGGCTAACGTTCTGGCCCTTGATACCCCAGGTTTAGGGTTCGAGTCCCGGTGCGATGGATGTTTGCAGTGGTTCGGAATCCACCTTAAACCATAGGTCCCGATCTAATAGAATCGTAGAGCATTATAGGAGTTGTGTTACTCACGTCCGTAGCATATCTCCAAGTGCCCCCTGGACAGTGCTAAATCAGTAACAGTAGTGTAGCCCTTGCTTATGGCATCTCTCTGTATTGCCAGCTGCATTAGAACAACTCAGTTGGCCAATAGTAAAATTCTTCACAATAAAGTCTAAAAAAAGTTTATATTGTGGTCTCTTAAGTGTTGATTTCAAGATTGGATTTAATAAATATGTCATTATATTGACTGATATCAAATTAAATCTAGCATTTATCATACCATTTTATGGAATAAACATAATAATAATGTCACTTGAATCTATGAATGCCAATATAAAAGATTGATTATTTTCTTTTTGCGTAATAATTTTAATCAGGATCAACAACAGTAGTATTTACATTGATAGGTTTCCAATAAGAAATCTTGAATAATTTTGCATTAGAAATGTGTTTCATTGTTATGTAATAAAAAATTCACTAAATATCATAAAACATATTTTTATATCCGAGTTTTTTGCTATTTTTCAATATAACAGATTTCATTGACATTATTTTAAACATTAAAAATATATATGTAATAACACTTGTCTTGCTTTTGTTTATTTCTTGATTCTCACATTTCCTATCCATTTGCTGCTCTAACCCTACTAACCCTACTAACCCTACTAACCCAGCATCACTTTTATATAATCGTTGGCTTAACATTTGTCTTGATATCCAATTATTCCCCTATTTGCAGTCTACTAATCCAGACACTGTTAATGGTTCATTTCTTTAAATTCCCTCAAATGTTAATAAAGACTAGCATTGCTCAGAACTCGCTATTTGCTTGTTATTTCTACTTGACTTTCGGAAAATAAACTCCTATAAATGACTCAGAGACCCTCCTTTTACAGGTGAAGATGATTGATGGCTTTCAAGGTCAATTTAATTAATCGACAAACTTTTGTTGGTTAAAGATTCGGTGTACCAAAAACAATTAAGTCTCTCCACTTTATATACAAAGAATATCAAGCAATATAAAAAAAAATTTTAAGTCAATTCCTACTTTTTTTCCACTATATTGCAAAAAGTCCTTTATAAATAATTTTCATTCATTTTTTTAAGTTTATCTGGCGCCCTCTATTGGTAGATATAAGCAACTTGAATCTAAAAAAAACTAAAATTAATGAATTAAATTTAATTACTGAATCAATATTTGATAAAAACTGTATTAACATCCAGTATCATCCACTACAAGTTCAAAAAAGTGTATTTGAACTTGAGTGGAGGAATAAACGGCATTTTATGAACGATTGCAAATTTGAACAAGATATACACTGAAGTGACAAAAGTCATGGGATACCTCTTAATATCGTGTCGGCCCTCCTTTCGCCCGGCGAAGTGCAGCAACTCGACGTGGCATGGACTCAACAAGTCGTTGGAAGTCTTTTGTAGGAATATTGAGCCATGCTGTCTCGATAGACGTCCATAATTGTGAAAGCGTTGATGGTGCATTATTTTGGGTACGAAAAGACCTCTCGATGATGTCCCATAAATGCTCGATGGGATTCATGTAGGGCAATCTAGGTGGCCAGATCATTCGTTGGAATTGTCCAGAATGTTCTTCAAACCAATCGCGAACAGTTGTGGCCCGGTGACATGGCGCATTGTCATCCATAAAAATCCCATCGTTGTTTGGGTATATGAAGTCCATGAAGGGCTGCAAGTGATCTCCAAGTAGCTGAACATAAGCATTTTCAGTCAATGTTCGGTCCAGTCGCACCAGAGGACCAAGTCCATGCCATGAAGAAACAGCCACCACCAGCTTGAACAGTGCCTTGCTGACAGTTTGGGTCCATGGCTTCGTGGGGTCTGCGCCCTACCACACCCTACCATCAGCTCTTACCAACTGAAATCGTGACTCATCGGATCAGGCTACAGTTTTCCATTCATCTAGGGACCAACCGATATGCTCACGTGCCCACGAGAGTCGCTGCGAGCGATGTCGTTCTGTCAGTAAAGGCACTCGAGTCGGTCTTCTGCCGGAATAGCCCAAGAAAGCCAAATTTCTCCGCACAGTGCTAACAGACAAGTCCCTTGTACGTCCCACATTGATTTCTGCGGTTATTTGACGCAGTGTTGCTTGTCTGTTAGAATTTACGACTCTTTGCAGACGTCGCCGGTCTCGGTCGTTAAGTGCAGGCGGTCGACCACTGCGCTGTTCATGGTGGGATGTTATGCCTGAAATTTCATACTCTCGGCACACTCTTGACACAGTGGATCTGGGAATGTTGAATTCCCTAACGATTTCCGAAATGGCATGACCCATGCGTCTAGCTCCAACTAACATTCCGCTTTCAAAGTCTGTTAATTCCCGTCGTGCGGTCATCATCACGTCAAAACCTCTTCACATGAATAACTTGAACAGAAATGAAAGCACTGCGCATTTATACCTGTTCTACGCGATGCTACTGCCATCTGAAAATTTGCATATTGCTATCCCATGACTTTTGTCACTTCAGTGTATATAGAGATAGTGTGAGCTAATAGAAGGAATTGAATAAATAAACTTAATTATTCGAATATAATATGAATAATAAATAGAATTATATGAATAATAAATAGAATTATATGAATAATAAATAGACTTTATATTATTCTAATCAGACATATAGTTCTACTCGTAGTCGTGCCTAGTGGTAATGGGCGCACTATTGTCTCGTAGTGGTAACATACGCAGCTAGCGTTCCGGAAAGTCCAGGTTTGAATCTGCTTGCGGCGTCTGTTGTAGCCATTACTTTTAGAAACTGGGATACTCAATAAAGAATGTGACAACTTGTGTGAATTTAGAGGTTTTATTCCCATACAAATGCTATGTATATGCAGTAGAACCTCTTAAAGTCGAACCTCGATAAGTCCAAAACCTCCACAACTCGAAAAAAAACTTTTTGTTCCCTTCCCTTCAAGCCTCCAAACCTCCTTTACTCGAAATTTCAACCTTCTATAAGTCGAAACAGTTAGTCAATCCCCACAAGCCATTTTGGTATATATTTTCCCTCCGTAACTCGAAAAAAAAATTGGACCTCTGTATCTCAAACATTAGCAATGTTTGATTTTACAATCTTTACAACTCGATCATTTAAAACTAATTACCTCTAGAGCTCGAAGGAAAATAAGTTACTGACTTTAAGGATTTGCCGACAATGCGCGTCATTGTTTCTTAGAAAACAATGTATGAGTATATAGTAAATAGAATAACCAATTCTAAGAAATAGAAACTTGGAAGAAAAAGAATTTTTTGCTCTTTTATAGCTTAGATAATGCTATAGATAGAGAACGGTCGAATTGTCTAAAGGAAAAAAATAAATAAATAACTGGATTTTTTAATAGATAATATTTTTAATTTTAAGGTTGTTCCGGAATTATATTGATTTTTTATTGTAGTACATAATATAATTTTTAAATTGCAAATAAACAGGTTTATTACCTCTGTAACTTGAATTTTTATTTATTTTACTTCTCTAACTCAAAATAGGTTAGAAAGAATCTAAATCTCTACAAGTCGAATATTTCATTAAAAAATCCGCTTAAGTCGAAATCCTCCATAAGTCGAAAACACTATAACTCGAATTATTTGGCGTCTCTCTTGAAGTTCGACTTACAGAGGTTCTACTGTATTTCTAAAAGTCCTTTTGAAATGGCATGCCCTATCTTCACCACCGTTTTAGGGAGCATAAAAGTGGAATACAAGGTTTAACAATGTATCAAAAAATCACAAGTTTCACTCAAATATTACAAACAATTATAGGATCAAGAAATATCAATATTGTTCGTTTAAATTGTTTCCTAAGCTTATAAAATTTGTTGTTTTTATTCCACTTGATAGACAGCAACCTCTAGACCAAGCCCAAGAACACCTGTGGTCTCATGGATGGACGCAAGGATAGGGTACCTTCTGTTTTGTGATGAAACACCCGTAGATATAAGTCTGACTTGGCTACGTGTCACTGAAGAAGGACGGCAGTGCTTTCTGAGAGGAGTTTTAGGGAGAACAACCCCGAATTTGCGTATCGTATGGGAGGAAACCCGGAAAACTCTCACCGGGATTCCAACTCACGAAGCAAAATGCTGGACATCACAAACGCCATCGACTTCGAGTCTTCTCGATTTTTGACATAGTGTCTTCAGCCCTAATGCTCAACAGTGGAACACCTTACCTCTGAGCCAAGACTCGAGCAAAAATTTGAAACAACCTTTCTTATTTCCTCGTGAAAATCCACATCTTTGATAATTATTTATCACAAGTTTTTGTTCTTAAAACAAGGACGTGAAAAAAAAATTTAAAAATTTGATTTTTCTGCTCTCTAAACCGAAATTTAAAAAAATATCATTTTCATACATTTCTTTAAACGCCTGATACGTTCTACATACAATAAAAACATAGTTTGTTCCGAGGACAAAGAAAAATCTACAATTTCGTAAGCATTTGGTAATTCATTTCCACTCATTTTCAGCAACAAATATTCAAACATCGCGACTAAAAATAATGAATAATTTAAAACACTTTTATTTGCCAAAAGACTTTTACACCATTCAAATTCTCAAATAATAATAACAGAACTTTTCGAAACAGAGAATATCTCCTCCGAACTTAATCATGCCCAAAGCCGGTCTCTTCCAGTTTAAATCGCGAGAGCAGCTCAGCGATTCACTCCAGGCGAAAGTGTTTAGAGGAGCCGAGCGTCGTATGTATGCAAATGCATCCATTGAAATTCAGCTGCACACAGCAGCCAATCTGCAATTTCGTGCAACTTTCTCTGATCTTGTTTCTTCTGCAAAGGTAGTTGATGTTATGAGTCGTTATTGCGTTATGCTCCATTTTGCTTTATTGCAGTTTTATGTTAAGATGCCGGAGCGGCCTTGCCAAACGGAGGAAGGAGAAGAAGACATTAAAATAAAAAGTGCTCGCGGAATATCCGTTTTATGATGATGGATTACTGTCCAGGGAAATCTTGGATTCAAGAATTTTTCAGGAAAGAAAAAGAAATTTCTTGTGTTGAGACTGCAAGTAACATCAGCGGTTTTATTTCGCATGTCTTGTCAGTTCGTTGTAGAGTGTTTATTTTAGAGCTCGTTGCAATTTATTTAAGACGGTAAAAACTTCGTATGAATGATAAAACTCTCAAACATATTATATGAGTTGCTTAAATAAATTATTTTAGAATCTTTTTAAGTAAAAAAAGATAAAGGCCTTTTATAAAGTGAAATACTTTTTTTTTAAGGCCTTTTATTTTATTGATGCTTCATCCTCGTATTAGGGATATGTAGTCCTTTATCAGTCAATATAATCCATAAACAGCCCCCTACTGAGTATTGAGGAGAACTTGAAAACTTTTAAAGTTACTGTTCCATATCTGCGTGTCATATGGGGAAAAATCTTTTGTCCCCACCTCACCTGTATACTTAGGGATATGTATTTCGTTACCACAAACAGTCCAACAGCGAATATTAAGAGGAAGGCAGTGCCTTCCGTGACAACTTTTATGGGTCACTACTCCACATTTGAGTGCTCAATGGGGATAAATCAGAAAGGTCTTTCCTTTTCTCTGTATCGCACCCCGCGTACCTAAGGCTATGTAGTGCCTTAATAGACCATGAGCAAATCCCTAACGAATATTGAGGGGAGGGTAGAACTTTCGATAGAAATTTAGCGATCGCTGCCCCGCATTTGCGTTGTCTTTAATCATTCAGGAGTAATGATAATAATAATGACCCTATCCTTATTTTGATTTTGCGAATATTTATGTTATTTCTCCAGAAATTTAAACTCTAATAAAACTTTTGCAGTTATGTGCATTAATACAATTAAAGGCTGAATAACCCGTAAAACTCCCACTAGGTCCGACTAACGAGGCAAGACACTGAACATCACAAAAGCCCTCAAGTCTCCCCTTTTTCTCCTCAAGTCCCCTTTTTGAAACAGTGTCTACAGCAAATCCGCCAGCGTATTGAACCAAAGCCCTAATGTTTACTAGCAGCGAGCATTGCGACTGAGCCTCGAGTCGGACTGGTTTGTATTCTGAAACCTTCCAACATAATAGTGTAAAAAAATAAGGTAGAAGTCTGATTTTGCTCCGAGTTTATGAAGAAGGAGGACAGTGTATTCCGGGGTGGCTTTTAGGGGAACTACCAAGCATTTGCTTATCTTATGGGAGAAAACAATCCCACCAAATAATCCAACACACGAGGCAACATGCTAAACATCACAAACGCCATCGAGTCTTCTCTTTTTTTTTATATAATATCTACAGTCCTAATGCTCACCAGCGGTATAAATTATCATTGAGCGACGAGTCGGTCAAAAATTTGAAACAACGGTTTTTCCTCGTGAGAATCTACATTTTCAATAATTATTTGTCACAAATTGTTTTAAAAAAAAGGATGAGAAAAATTATAAATTTTGATTTTTCTCCTCTCTGAAGCAAAATTCAAAAAAAATATTATTTTCACAGATTTTTCTATATACAATAATAACAGAGTTTGTTCCGAAAAAAAAAGAAAGAAAAACATCTTCAATTTCGTATGCGAAACCTAACAAGTTCATTACCACTCATTTCCATCAACAAACGTTTAAACATCACAACTAAAAATAATAAAAATTTAAAAGACTTTTATTTGACAAAAGACTTTTCCACCATTCAGATTCTCAACTAATAATAACAGAACTTTTTGAAACAAAGAATATCTTCTTCGAACTAAATCATGCCCCAAGCCAGTCTCTTCCAGTTTAAATCGTGAGAACAGCTGAGCGATTCACTGCAGGCGAAAGTGTTTAGAGGAGCCGAGCGTCGTATGTATGCAAATGCGTCCATTGAAATTCAGCTGCACACAGCAGCCAATCTGAAATTTCGTGCGTCTTTCTCGGATCTTGTTTCTTCTGCAAAGGTAGGGGATGTTATGAGTCGTTATTGCGTTATGCTCCATTTTGTTTTACAGCAGTTTTATGTTAAGATGCCGGAGTGGCCTTGCCCGACGGTGGGAGGAGAAGATATTAAAATGAAAAAGTGCTGGCGGAATATCCATTTTATGATGATGGATTATTGTCCAGGGAAATCTTGGATTTTGGAATTTTTCGGCAAAGGAAAGGAGATTTCCTGTGTTGAGACTGCGAGTAACATCAGCGGGTTCATTTTACGGTCTTGTCATTTCATTGCAGCATGTTTATTATGAGATTGTTGCAATTTATTTAGGACGGCAAATTGAGGAAAAAAAGTGTCACATAAATATAAAACTCTTAAATGTATTATATGAGATGTTTAAATACATTATTTTAGATTCTTTAATTAAAAAAGATTGAAAAAGTCTTTTTCTTTTCTCCGCGTGTTACTCGCATAATTAGGGATATGTAGTCCTTTACCAGCAAACAGCACACGTGTGAATATTGAGTGGACGGCAATGCGTTCTGTGGAGACTTTTAGGGGTCACTGCTCCACATTTGCGACATACATACACATAGAAAAATCAGAAAAGCCTGTTTTTTTTCTTCACACTTCACCTCTGCGTATGTAGTCTCTTACCATTACTGTATACCGTGAGCAATCTACTAACGTATATGGATTATTAATTTTATGTATGTTTCGTGTCTATTGGATGTCATCAGTAATAAATTGCATTGCTAAAATTGTTTAAATGTTCATTAGCAAAAAACTTTTGTCTTTACCAATGTTACTGATTTTTAGTAATAAAATGTCTTGTCATCCACAATTATTTTTTTTATAACAATTTTGTTTGTTTTTTTTTCCTCTCCAAAAAAGTTTTTAAAAATATTTTTCCAAAAAAAATTTTATAAAATATAATAAAACAAATATTTTTACAACATAAATATTATAAAACATAATAATAAAATATTTTTTATAAAATGCTTAAATACGTAAAATTAATAAATAATTAAAAATAATCATAAAATAATTAGTATATTTACAAAAATTTGTAACAACGGATTTTTTCTCCTGAAAATCAACATCTCTGATAACTATTTATCACATTTTATTATTTTTCTTTTTTAAAAAAGGAAATGAAAGTAAATTATTAATTTTGGTTTCTTTTCCTCCTCTCTAAAGCAAAATTTTAAAAATATTATTTTCCCAGATATTTTTAAAAACCTGATATGTGCTACATACAACAACACAGTTTGTACCGAAAAGAAAGAAAAATCTGCAATTTCGTATGCAAAACTTAACGTCTTCATTTCCACCCATTTAGAGTAACAAACCTTTAAAAGATCGCGACTAAAAATATTGAAAAATTTAAAACTCTTTTATTTGCCAAAAGTCTTTTCCACCATTCAGATTCTCAAATAATAATAATTACCCTTTTCGAAACAGAGAATATCTTCTCCGAACTAAATCATGCCCGAAGCCAGTCACTGCAGGCGAAAGTGTTTAAAGGAGCCGAGCGTCGTATGTATGCAAATGCTCCAATTGAAATTCAGCTGCACACAGCAGCCAATCTCGTGCAACTTTCTCGGATCTCGTTTCTTCTGCAAAGGTAGTTGATGTTATGAGTCGTTATTGCGTTATGCTCCATTTTGTATTTATTGCAGCTTTATGTTAAGATGCCGGAGTGGCCTTGCCCGACGGAGGGAGAGGAAGAAGATATTAAAATAAAAAGTGCTCGCGGAATATCCGTTTTATGATGATGGATTAGTGTCCAGGGAAATCTTGGATTCAGGAATTTTTCAGCAAAGGAAAGAAATATCCTGTGTTGAGACTGCGAGTCACATCAGCGGTTTCATTTCCAGGTCTTGTCAGTACGTTGTAGAGTGTTTACTTTAGATCTTGTTGCAATTTATTTAAGACGGTAAATTGACGAGGGAAAGCTTCATATGAATGGTGAATATTTTAGTTGTTTAAATAAATTATTTTGAATTCTTTATGTAAAAAAGGATCAGAAAGGCCTTTTCTTTTATCCCCACCTCACCTGCATACTTAGGAATATGTAGTTCATTACCAGTTAGTATTGTCCACGAAAAGTCCACCAGCGAATATTAAGCTTCTGTTGTGATGGTGGCATAGGCCCATAGGCAGTCTGACTTGGCTACGTGGCTTTCACCATTCTAATTAACACATCCATTTAATTGCAATATCATGTTTTTAATTCATTAATTCATTTTATTAATTATCATCTTAAATCTTATTTTACTTGTGCTTTTTATTTTATTGTGTAACTTTTATTATTTTGTGTACCCCCTCATCTTAATTTGTATTCTGGTATCAAACCTGGTTATTTTATTTTATCTCGCTCACCACCACAATCAATTTTCTGCATTTAATATTCACGCTCATCTCAGTCTTGAAACCTCCATCCACCTGACCACTCCACACCACCTCTTCTACAAAATCCTACCATCTCAATCTTCAATTTACTCTCTGCTCACTGCTACCTACATCCACTGATTCGTCAACCTCACCTCTCATCAATCATCCTATTGCATCATCCAAAATAGACTACTCTCAAAGTTTTAGCACAGCTCCTCTACTCAACCTCACTCGCTCAAGTAACCATGTAACCATCATACTGCTACATCCATGTTGCCCACTGTTATCATCACTTAGTCACATCCTATATCATTTATTTTATTTTATCTTATTTTATTTTATTATATTTTACCTTATTTTACTTTAATTCTTGCTTTTTTGTCTAATTGCATTTTATATACTTTATTTTATGTCCTTTAAGCTTTTTAATAATTTGTCTTATATATTCTTAAATTACTTAAAATATACCAGTGCCATATTTTATACTCCATCACTACAATCTATTTCAATCACCTGTGTGTGATTATTATTGTATTTTTGTGTATCTCTGTATTTTTTTCAATAAAGTTTTATGGGATTTTTGCACATAAAGCTTTCATAGTTGTCATCTTCCATCATGTTCCATGGGTTGTTAATTTACGGGTGCTATGCTGCGTGTACCGGTTCTTAATCCGTTTTCAAGTCATTTTTATTATGCTACTGTTATCTTATAATACTTGCCACACCTAATCATTTTAGTACTTGAGGTTGTAAGCCTTTAAGGCATTGGTGCCTCATTCCTCACCCCCCGACTGACTTGGCTACGTGGCGCTGAAGGAGGAGGACAGTGGCTTCCGGGAGGACTTTTAGGGAGCACTACTCCGCATTTGCTTTGTAATGTGGGAGAAATTTTAAAAACTCCCCCCAGATAGTCCGACTCACTAAGCAAGTTGCTGAACATCCCAAACACTATCGAATCTCTTCATTTTTTGAAACGGTGTTTACAGAAAAACCCACCGGCGGATTGATCGTCCGCCTTAATGCCCACTAGGGGTGCACATTGCCACTGATTCATGTGTCGGGCCTTTTAAAATTTAAAGAAGAATAAAGTAAATTCTTATAAAAAAAAAACTTTTTAAATACCGAAAATTGTATGTGAAGATTAACTTAAAGATTTATTTGAATGGTGGATGAGTAATGCTGGTGAGTTAATTTTAGCAATGAATGATTATTTAGAATTTTTATTGCATATGTTTATTTTATAAAAAGATTTGTATTTATAATTTGGCTAAATAAGGTTCATGTTTCATCTTAACGTAAAGTTAGATTTTAATAGCAGCTTATAAAAATTAAATACTTTGATAATGTCTGATAAAATTGTGATATTTTTCAAATATGGCTGGAATGAAAAAGCTTTACATCTTTAATCTTAAAATTGAAAAATCTTTACATCTTTAACCTTAAAACTGAAAAAGCTATAAGATTTTAAATCGTATTCAAATTAAATAATGGCATTTACCTCTGTTTTAAAATCTTAATTCATTTCAAGTTCAATTTAACAATGAATGCTTAGTTAAAAAATTTATTTCCTGCGTTAATTTTATAAAGAATTATAATTATAATTTGACTAAATATAGTTCATGTTAACATAAAGCTAGATTTTGATATCGGCTGATAAATATTAAATACTTTGATAAAGTCTAATAAAATTATGACATGTTCAAAATATGGCTAAAATGAAAAAGCGTTACCTCTTTAACCTTAAAACTGAAAAAACTTTACCTCCTTAACAGTAAAACTAAAAAGGCTTTTATGTCTTTACCTTAAAATTGAAAAAGTTGTAGGATTTTAAATCGTATTCAAATTAAAACAATTGCATTTTTTACTGTTTTAAAATCTTAATTCATTTCAAGTTAAATTTAGCATTGAATGCATATTTGAAATTTTTATTTCATATGTTTATTTTATAAAAAGGTTTATATTTATATTTTGGCTAAATATAGTACATAGTTCATGCCAACATAAAGCTAGTTTTTGATAGAGGCTTTTAAATATTAAATACTTCGATATTGTGTAATAAATTTATGATATTTACAAAATAGGGCTGCAGTGTAAAAGCTTTACCTCTTTAACCTTAAAATTGAAATAAGCTTTACCTTCTTAATCTTAAAACTGAAAAAGCTTTACCTCTTTAACCTTAAAACTAAAAAAAACCTTCAAGATTTTAAGTCGTATTCAAATTTTAAAATTTGGTATTTTCAAGCTGTGTTAAAAACCTGGAAAACAATTCATTTCTAGTTTAATGTAGCAATGATTGCTTATTTAGAAATTTTATTACATAGGTTTATTTTATAAAAGATTTGTAATCATAATTTGGCTAAATATAGTTCATACTTCATGCTAACATAAAGCTGGATTTTGATATAGGTTTATAAATTTTAAATATTTTGATAATGTCTAATAAAATTATGATACTTTCGAAATATGGCTGAAGTGAATAAACTTTACCGCTATTACTTTAAAATCAGAAAAATTTTACTTCCTTACCTTAAAACTGAAAAAGCTTTACTTCCTTAATCTTAAAATTAAAAAAATTTTAGGATTTTAAATCGTATTCAAATTTTAAAAAATGGCATTTGCAAGCTGTTTTAAAAACTTGAGAAACAACCCATTTCTAGTTTAATTTAACAAAGAATGCTGATTTAGAATTTTTATTGCATATGTTAATTTTATAAAATTTATATTTCTAATTTGGCTAAATATAATTCAAATTTCATACTGACTTAAAGCTAGATTTTGATGGAAGTTGATAAATATAAAATAATCTGATATAGTCTAATAACATTATGATATTTACAAATTATGGCTGAAATAAAAAAGCTTTACCTCTATAAATTTAAAACTGAAAAAGATTTACCTCCTTAACCTTAAAACTTAAAAACAATTCCTCGAATATTTATAACTGAAAAAAATCCTTAAGCATCGACTTGGCATTTCTTTATAATTTCAATTGTTTTAAGTTGGATACATTATTAAATTCTTTCACTATTTTAAGAAAAGAATCTAGAAGCAAAATGAAGGAGATTTCCCGCCCTTTTAAAGACTTAAAGAAGACGGAGTTCTTTATTCCAGGAAATCTACCTCCATTTGTTCTTTCAACCTGAAGAGCATTACCCACGGTCCGCCAAGCAAAAGTTCCTTAAAAAGTAACTGTGATTTACCCTCCTCATTCAACTCGGAGTCCCTTTAAATCGGCTTTTGATAAATGGATTCGAAACGAAGACGAAATCCATTTAAATGGCCCAAAGAGCATGGGACATAAACAAAGAGATTAAGATCATTCTTTGGAAGGCTAGGGATGGGATCATTCGTGCCCCAGGTAAAGCAGAGTTTTGTTAATACTTCTGGAAAAGATACATTTTCCCAAAATGGCTCTGTGCTTCTAGCAACTTTTGTCGTTCCATTTTCGAAAAGTTCTTGATTTAATCAATCACGGCGATAGTCAAATCCAATTAGATGAATCCAGGATATGCTTCTCTATCGTCTTTGCAAAGGCATCATGGGAAGATTCTTTGAGTTTCGTATTTTTAGAAATTTTGAAGTTGGTGAATGGCAAAAATTTGATAATTAAGTCGTTCAGGTATTGATAAGTGAAGACGTATCTGCGAGCTAGGTTGTTCAAGAAACTTTGAGATTGACAGAAGGTGATAGAATGGATTGGATTCAGTGAGAAACTTATTTTATAAAATATAATTTGTCTTCAACTTTAAAGACTTGAAAAGTTTAAAATATGAATTAGTTACCACAGTTCGATCTCAAGAACAGTTGACAAGTTAAATCTCAAGAAGTTATGAGAGTTGAAATCAATTAAAAAAGTTAAAGGACTATCTAAACGAATATTTAAAATCAATGTGAAAATAAATTTATAACAATCTGTTTTAATACGATTCGTTACCCAAACATAAGACACAGAATACACGGAAAGAGAATTTATGTTCTAATATGTTGATTGGAGTGCTTTGCAGCCATTGCTTTTAGAAACTAGAAAATTCACTGGAGATGTGAAAGGGTGAGTAAGGGTCTCGTGGTTTCTAGGAGGCAAACTGATGAATAATTTTCCGTTTCTTCAATTATGATACGAAAATTTGTGGAGTTACCCCTAAAAATCAGCGCGTGAGTGGTTTCATTGATATGGCTTTATGTTTCTTGGCGTGAGTTCTTGACTCGGAAGTTGACAAGTGAGGCCAAATCAAAAACCTACATATGTGTTACAAGAATGATCATTTTAAATATGAAGACCCAAATTTCATGCTTTTGAGCTCAAGAAAAAAGTGTGAAACTTATATTTTAGGATGTTCATTAAAACGAGGTGACCCAATGCGGGGACAGTGAGATAGAACTTATGTGTTGCATACAGGTAACGCTGAATCTTTACTCTCTGACGTCGATTGACTTAGATAAAAGTGGTTGGTAATAGTAAGGAACGGCTGACTGGTAACTTGTAACGTGCACGACTAGTTGCGGGGGGAGGGGGGAACTTGGGTTCTAATTTGATGGTGGCGATCATTGAAGTCACTGCTTTCAGAAAGGAGAAGAAGTGATGTATACTGTGTAAAGTGTCTCGTGGTGAAAGTTGGTAGAAGTTTTCCGAATTTCTTTCCACACTCTACGCAAATTCAGGGCAGTTACCCCTAAAAGATCTCCAAAAAGACGATGCCCTCCCATCGGGTGTCCAAATTTCCTTCTGGTGAGCTCGAGGAAAAAATATGAATCTCACACACTTCAGAATGTTCATTAAAGTGAGATTGCGTAATGCGGGGACATTGACGTAGGGCATGTATGTTGCATACCGATAACACTTAATCCTTATCCTCTGTTGTCGATTGGCTTAGACCAATGTCTCTGGTACTCATAAACAACGGCTGATTGGTAAGTAGTAACTTGCACAGCAAGCTTGCATGAGGGCTTGGGTTTGAATTTGCTAGTGGCGTTCATTGAAGTCATTGCCTTCAGAAATGAGAAGAAGCGATGTAAGCGTATGTAAAATGTCTAACAAAGAAAGTTGGAAGAAAATTTCGGAATTTTCTTCCGTACTCTATTCAAATGAGGGCAGTTACTCCTAAAAGACCTTCCAGATGGCTATGTCCTTCCCTGGTCACCCATCTACTGGTTATTTGAGGCAAGAATCGATGAAATACGAAACTTATTGGTGTTCATCGAAAAAAAGAAAAATTCCTATGCAACAAAATTTAAAAGTCCATCTATCATAGTCTTTGATGGACCGTCTTTTAACATAGGATACCCTAATAATTTTATTTACGTTTAAAATAATGTTCTTTAAGTTAGTTCATTTCAATAAAAATTTATTATTAGACTTCATATGACCAGGTAAATTCGCATTATTAAAACATATAACATAATTTAGAAGAAAAAAATGTGAATCTCACACTTTAGGATATTCATCAAAGGGAGTGAGCCAATGCTAGAACAGTGAGGCAAGACTTATTTCTTGTATACCGTTAATGCTGAATCTCTACCGTCTGTTATCGACTGGCTAAGATTAAAGTGTTTTGTAATCGTAAAAGTTTATTGGTAACTTGTAACGTGCATTGCTAATTGCAAGTGGGGTTGGGTTCAAATTTGCTGGTGGCGTTCATGGAAGTCATTGTTTTCAGAAAGGAGGGGAAACGATGTAAGCTTGTGTAAAGTATCTCGTATCGAAGGGTATTTTACTAGGCAGACTGAATGGCCAAATGTCTAGCGCTCTGGCGCTTGGTGCCACAGATTTCGCGTTTGAGTCCCGGAGGTGCCGTGGATGTTTGTAGTGATTCAGAATCCACTTTCCACTTTAAGCCATAGATCCCGGTCTCATATGACCATAGAGAGTCACAGTGACCAGTCAAACTTTTCACCCACATCATTCCTAAACTGTATAGGGGCAACTCAGCTCTAGGCATAGTGATGTGGTGTAGTAGTAGTAGGTAGATGTTTTCCGGATTTTCTTCCATACGTCACGCAAATGCGGATTAGTTACGCCGAAAAGAAGTCTCTGAAGACGATGACGATGCCCTCCCCTTGTCACTTATCAGAGGGCAATTCGAGGCAAGAATCAGTGAAACTTATCGATGTTCTTATGGGACTTATCGATATTTATTAAAAATTTTAAAAAATCGTAAGCTACAACATTTCAAAGTCCTCCTATCATTGTCCTTGATAGATTGTTGTAAACATATAGGGCACTACAATAATTTGTTTTATGGTTAAAATATAGTTTGTTAAGCCACTACATTTAAATAAAAATTTATTATTAGGGTTCATAGGACCAGGAAAATTCGCATCATTAAAACAGTATAATTTAGTCTACTTACCTTTTGAAGACTGTCAATAAATTTTTCACGCCGATTCATTCGATAATTAACGGTTCCATAAATCACTGTTTTGAAGTTTTGAAACACCTTAAAGCTAACAGCGACGCTCCAATCTTTAGATAAGTGACATTATCGATTTACGATTATTTATTTTCAACAAGGGCAGATGAGTAAGATAGATAGATGTGTAATCAATCAAATATTATGATAGGTTCGTTTCAGTTTCTAAAAATTTTTGAAACCGAAGATCAATAAAATAAATGTTTGCAATCAACTGACATTAGGGTAGTCGGTGAAAGAATGAAAAATGATCAATTTACAGAAATAGCTTGCACTTTATGTATTTTAAAACTGCATTATTTTGTGAGCAATTAATATTACTGAAATTTGAAAAAAAATGATGATATCGATTAACATTACTAATTGGATTTTCCCACTTTGACAAACAGAAAGTGAAAGCCCTGAGGGCCGAGTGAATAGCGCTCTGGCTCTTTGTACCTCAGGCTTCGGATTCCAGTCCCGGCAGTGGCATGGGTATTTGTAATTGTTCAAAATCCACTTTAAATCGTAGATCCCTGTCTAATAGGATCGTAGAGCGTTGTGGGGGGTAGTGTTACTCGGCCTTAACATGTCTTCAAGCTACACGTACCCCCCTGTGGAACACACGTATCCTATTAGTGCTAAATGAGTAACAGCAGTGCAGCCCTGCTTAAGGCTCTTTCCCACCGAGGCGAGAGACGTGAAGATTCAAGAGGCAAGCGACAAAATTTTTTCGACCCCTTCACAGCGAAACGTCAGAAATAGCATTACGCCTAGTGAAAAACCACTTCGAGTTGAAAGTTGGGCAACTCCAAGCGGCGGACTGCAAACCGGTTTCAGGCTACCGCGGTGAGGCTAGTGATTGGTCAAATTTTTTCGCTTGCATCTTCTCGCCTTGGTCAGCATGAGCCTTTAGGGCATAACTGTCTGCATTGCCACCAGCATTAGGGAAAAAATAGAAGGTCATGTTTTGTAGAGATTTGTATGTTATTATAAAATATGTAAGGTATGGTTCTAAATTCCAATAAAATATCTAAACTATATTTTTACTTAAATTCCATTTGCTATGATTTTTGAAATTTTTTTTTATAGTACAACTTATTTTGCCGATATTACCGCAATTAGCAATACAATAATACAATACAAATAGCATACATGATATACGTACATACATACATACAAATACGCAAATAGCATACATGATGATTCAACGATCATGGTGTACTCTTTGAGAGGTGATGAGGTTACTAAAACATATATTTTTTCATAGAGGAATGTAGGGTCGGAAGTGAAACGTTAATGCACGAAGAGAAACAAAATGAGACACAAAAAGAAAAACATTGTTTATTTTCAACATTTTTTTTTTCTAATGCAGATGGCAAACACTTAGACACTTGTTCTTGGAGGCCTTAGGGCAAGCTCTGCATAAACGTTACTCACTTTGCATTACCCAGGGGACGCGTGTAATTTGAAGCCACGGACGCGGAGTAACAATGCCCCCGCAACGCTCTACGATCCTATTCGACCGGGACCTACAGTTTAAAGTGGATTCCGAACAACTACAAACACCCATGGCACCGCCGGGACACGAACCCGAAACCTCTGGTACCGAGCGCCAGAGCGCTAGCCACTCGGCCATTCAGGCCCTTTATTTTCAACATTATTGAAAAGAGCTTCTTTGATTCGATGTGTACAATAAATGCTTAAAATGACGATCACCAACAGCAGGGCATGCATGGTACGAGTGGAAGGAGTGATTGGTGAACAGTTCCAAAGATGACATGATATTCACGCACGGCTGCAACCACAGTGAACAGTCAAGCATCGAGGTCCTCAATTTAATCAATTGCAGTCTTATAAAAGTTGAAGACACACTGTTACAAACACAGAGTAATAATAAAACAGAGTGCACATCAAGGTTGAAAGTTAGACGATTTGAATATCGTCACGTCAAGTATATCAAATGGATCACTGCGTCTAACTACTAGAAGTTTGTTTGTTCCTCAACATGTCACTTCCGACCATGCATTCCTGTACAAAAAATGAATGATCGTTAAATCACTTTGCATATATTTCTTCACTGTATTTCTTTTATATTCCTAACTGAATTCATACACCTTTTTACATCCGTGTTTTTGAGAACCTGATGTCCGTGTGTCTAGCTCATTGACGTACGGTGCCACAGGTTTTTGTTCAAGTCCCGGCGGTGCCATGGGTGTTTGCTGGTTCGGAATCTACTTTAATCTATAGATCGTCTTAATATGACTGTAGTTGGGCATAAGGCTCACAATCCTAACCCGTAAAAAATGTCAGCGTCACGGAGCCGAGTCAAACTTCGACTTACGGGTGCACCATCAGAACAGAAGCCGCCCCCCCATTTCTCTCTTTTCATGAGACCACACGGGTTCTTGAACTTGGTCTAGAGGTTTATGTTTACCAAATGGGATAGGAAACTACAGCCTCCATGTTTTTCCATACAACATGCAAATACAGATTTGTAACCCATAAAAGTTCCATTGGAAGACAATACCTTCTCCTCATCAGTGGAAGATTCACATGAATCAATGGTGATAATATATGAATTATGTATGTCTATTTCCACAAATATGCAACAAAAATATTTGCTGGAAAACAACTATAAGAGAAAATACATCTTAGTATATTTATATATGTATGTAAAAGTACCACAAAAACATTTCTTTATATATGCTTCTAAATCCGTAAACAGGTCTTATTCTATAAATTTACATAAAATTGCATTCTAAGCTCTACTACAGAATAAATTTTCAGTGCCAGACATTCAAAAATATTTCGAAGCATTCATATTCTTGGCCTGGATAGATTAATAAAGTTGCTTCTTGGCAAGGCAAACTCGCTTCAACTACTACAAGAGGAGAGCGGCATCTATCTAAAACTTCACAACAAATTTCGGAGTAAGTAGGAAACTAACAAGACGAACATTCTTGTGCAAGATCATCCATCACTTTTGGCTTTTTTTCCGTAAGGAAATAACTGATAGGCTTTAAGATTGCGAGATGATAAATTTTATTTCATCACTGTCGAAGGAATAATTCTTTTAAACTTTGATGCTTGTTTCATATGAAATGCAGTTTGCTTTGAGAGCAAGCCATTGTTAATGCTTGTAGGATAATTTAATTAATTATCATGTCAGATGTTCTTAAAACTGAATTTAGCGATATGTTAAAGGATTTTTTAAAAAAAATGCAATGTATTTCTTGACAATTTTTAAGCTTATGAACTTGATATTTCTTAAAATCTCATCATAATTTTCTTAAAAATATATTTCACTGTAAGCCTTTATTGGAAAAAGTATTGAAGTTAAATAGCTTTTAATAAAAAATAATAATTAATTGATTCACAAATCACAATATTAGTTTATACAATATTAGTTATTATTCATCACAATCACAATATTAGTTTTTATATGAATTTACTCAGTGCTTAATTAATAAAGAAGCATTTGGAAATTAGAATTCCTTTAATAATATAATTAAAATCTTCTGAACGTTTTTTACCTTATTATTTTTTAATCTTATTCACCTTATTTTTTTTATCTAGTTATGATTTTTTTTACCTTATTATCTGTTTACATATTTATGGTTTTGTACCTTAATACCCTAATTTTTACCTTATTACCTTGATTTTTACCTATTTTGCTTTGAAGAGCAAAGCCATTGTTAATGCTTGTAGGATAGTTTAATTAATTATCATGTCAGATATTCTTCAAACTGAATTTAGCGATATGTTAAAGGAATTCTTTTTAAAAAAATTTAATGTATTTCTTCACAATTTTTAACATTATGAACATGATGTTTTCTTAAGCTCACAGCATAATTTTCTTAATGTATAAAGAAAGTTTTACTGTAAGTATTTAATGAAAAAGTTATTGAAGATAAATCATTTTTAATAACACTATTAAAAATTAAATTAATTTATTCAATATCGAATATTAGTTTTTAATCTAATTTTATTTAGTGTTTAAATGATTAAATCACATTTGGAAATTTGAATTCATTTATTTATATAAGCAAAATTTTCTGAACGGTTTTCTTTTACCTTATTTTTTTAAACTTTTTCACCTTATTTTTTTACCTATCAATGATTTTTTACCTTATTACCCTATTTTTTCCGTATTTACCATAATAGTTTAATTTTTACCTTATTACATTATTCTACCTATTTATTATTTTTTTATTTTAATACCTTATTTTTTACTTTATTTCTTTAATTTATAACTTATTAAAATTTTTTACCTATGTTTTTTTTTCTTATTACCTTATTATTTCAAACCTCATAAAACAGATTTTCAAACACCACCTCCCTTTTGCAGCAATAGGATGACAAAAAATTCATAATTAATTATAGTTTTGAAATTAATTAATATATATACAGATTTATTGTATTGTTTAAGTAATATTAGATTCTCATATTAAATCTCTTAGCATGTGATCTCAATTAAATATTCTTCATTTTAAAGAAAAATATTTAAAATTTAACAATCACTATAAAATTCACAGAAGAATTATTATAAAGCATTATATAAAATATTAACGACAAATATAAAAGTACAATAAATTATATGAGGAATAAAACAAATAATTTCCATCGAAAAAAATGAATAAAAAACTTATATTTCAAAAATGAGTAATAAATATACTATTATGTAATATTATGAATAAAATAAACTTATTTTGACTCAATATCCATAACAGACATAAAAAAATATTAATTGCATTACAAAGTTTGATAAACACAAAAAGATTTTAATTCAATGTAATATTTTATAAACGGTCTGCAGAAATATTACTGTAAAAGATTAAATAAAACGAAAACAATAAAATAAAATACTACAGTAAAAATTATGAAGAATAAAATAATAAATTCCATTGGCATAATGTACATAAAAACAAAACTCTCCAAAATTGAGTAATAATTGATAAGGAAAATCTACAGCGAAAAATTATTTGTTTAAAAAAAGTAAGCAATGGTTATTATATTTGAAATGTCTCCAATATTTTAAGAAACAAACAGAAATGCACAAAATAAATCTTTATACGATTTAATAAATCAGTTGCTTATATTAAATCATTGTTTAATATTTCTTATGATCAGTTTAAAAGAAAGGAATAAATAATTTATTTAATCTTGCATAAAATGAGATGGAATTCATTGTTAGTTTAGTTCATCAAAACTGAAACATTTCCTGATTGAAGGTTTGTTTCTTATATTTCGTATTAATTAATATAAGCATACAAATATGTTGTTGCTTTTAGTATTTTGAAAAACTTATTTGCTTTAATCTATTTTGATCATAAAATTATTTATTTTTCATACCTTTTCTTTTTTCATGTATTTAATAAACTATTTAATATCTTGTAACTCTTAATACAATATTAATAATTTGTGTTAAGGAATATATCATTTTATTAATTCAGAAAGATTCCTTAAATATTTTACTATTAGGGTTATACATTGATGTGAGGAATTAATTAACAATGAAGGTAAAAAAGAAGAAATAATAAATATAAAAACTTAAATTTTTAAAGATGAGTGATAAATATATACAATTATATAATATTATAAAGAAAATGAACCTATTCTGATTCCGTATTTGTAACAGGCATACAAAAAATATTAATTGTATTAAAAAGCTTGATAAATGTAAAAAAAATTTTAATTGGATGTGATATTTAATAAACGCTCTGCAGAAAAATTACTGTATAATTTTGTACAAAACGAATCATTAAAGAGGAATATAATAGTGAAATAAGTTAAATAAAGATTAAAATAAAAAATTTGCATTAAAATAATGAATATAAAAATTTAATTTTTTAGAAATGAGTAATAAATTATATACAATTTTATAATAGTATAATGAAAACAAACTTATATCAATTCAATATTCATAACAGAAAAGCAAATAAAAAAAAAATATTAATTGCATTCCAAATTTTGATAAAAGTAAAAACATTTTAATTCAATGTAATAATTTGAATCTTTATTATCATATAATCATACACTGAAGTGACAAAAGTCACGAGATAGCAATATGCAAATTTTCAAATGGCAGTAGCATCGCGTAGAACAGGTATAAATGCACAGTGCTTTGGCATAATTTATCATTTCTGTTCTTTCCAAAATTGTTATTCATGTGAAAAGGTTTTGACGTGATGATGACCGCACGACAGGAATTAACAGACTTTGAACGCGGAATGTTTTGGAGCTAACGCATGGGTCATGCCATTTCGGAAATCGTTAGGGATTTAACATTCCCATATCCACTTGTCAAGAGTGTGCCGAGAGTAGGAAATTTCAGGCATAATATCCCACCATGGACAGCGCAGTGGTCGACCGCCTGCATAAAATGAGACCGGCGACGTCTGCAATGAGTCGTAAATTCTAACAGACAAGCAACACTGCGTCAAATAACCGCAGAAATCAATGTGGGACGTACAAGGGACTTGTCTGTTAGAACTGTGCGGAGAAATTTGGCTTTCTGGGGCTATTCCAGCAGAAGACCGACTCGAGTGCCTTTACTGACAGAACGACATCACTTGCAGCGACTCTCATGGGCACGTGAGCATATCGGTTGGTCCCTAGATGAATGAAAAACCGTGGCCTGGTCCGATGAGTCACGATTTCAGTTGGTAAGAGCTGATGGTAGAGTTCGAGTGTGGCGCAGACCCCACGAAGCCATGACCCAAACTGTCAGCAAGGCACTGTTCAAGCTGGGGGTGGCTCCGTAATGGTGTGGGCTGTTTTTTCATCGCATGGACTTGGTCCTCTGGTGCGACTGGACCGAACATTGACTGGAAATGCTTATGTTCAGCTACTTGGAGATCACTTGCAGCCATTCATGGACTTCATGTACCCAAACAACGATGGGATTTTTATGGATGACAATGCGCCATGTCACCGGGCTACAACTGTTCGCGATTGGTTTGAAGAACATTCTGGACAATTCCAACGAATGATCTGGCCACCTAGATCGCCCGACATGAATCCCATCGATCATTTATGGGACATCATCGAGAGGTCTGTTCGTGCCCAAAATCCTGCACCATCAACGCTTTCACAATTATGGACGTCTATCGAGACAGCATGGCTCAATATTCCTGCAGAAGACTTCCAACGACTTGTTGAATCCATGCCACGTCGAGTTGCTGCACTTCGCCGGGCGAAAGGAGGGACGACATGATATTAAGAGGTATCCCATGACTTTTGTCACTTCAGTGTATAATAATAGATCATAATTTTTAGATCATAATTATCATATAATCTTTTACAGTAATATTTCTGTAAAGCTTTTATATTACTGTAAAAGATTATATGAAACAAAACATTAAAGACAAATAAAACACTACAATAATAAATACTACAATAAATTATATATGAAGAATAAAACAATAATTTCCATTGACATAATGTATATAAAAACAAAATTTTCCAAATAAGATTAATAACTGATAAGGAAAATCTGCAGTGAAAATTTATTTTGTTAAAAAAAAATTAAGCAATGGTTATTATATTTGATATGTTCTAAATATTTTAAGAATCAAACAGAAATGCACAAAATGTATTGTTGCACTTTTATTAAATCGGTTTCTTACGTTAAATCATTGTTTAATATTTCTTATGATTAATTTAAAATCAAAGCATTCCATGCATTTTATAAATGCTTTATTTAATCTTGCATAAAATGGGATGGAATTTATTGTTAATTTAGTTCATCAAAAATGAAACATTTTGCTGATTGAATGTTTGTTCCTCAAATTTCGTAATAATTATTATAAAAATACAAACATTTTGTTGCTTTTTAGTATCTTGAGAGTTATTTATTTTTCATAATCTTTCCTCTTTTCATATAAACAATAATTTATTTAATATCTAGTAAGGCTTCATGCAACACTAATAATTTGTGTTAAGGAATATATTTTAATTAGTTCGAAAAGATTCCTTAAGAGATTTTTACTATTTGGGTTACATATTGATGGGAAGAATTAATGAATAATATACTTAAAAAAGTAACTTTACATTCAAAATATTCCAACAATTTATAACAAAAATTTACTAAACTATTAAAGTAAACTATTTAAAGCTATTTTGTAAACTATTTTAAATCTTGCTTAAAGAATTTATTTATGGTCTTAAAATATTTAATTTCCATAAAATTCCAAGAATATAGAAAGATATTAAGATTTTAATCCATTATTAATTAATTTTATACATAATAATAATAATAAAGTTCGAAAATATTCCAATATAACATTTAAATTAAAATTCTTTAATGCATTTTTAATTTTTATTTTAAGGAAAGTATAATTAGAGTTTTATTCATCGATAGATTTTTTGTATGTTATTTTATTTTATTTTATGAATTTCAGCATGTGCGATATCGTCGATATCGTGTGAGTTTTCAGATATAAAACATCTGGATTGGAAACCGGACAAATCACGCTGAATCGAAAGCATCTGCTCATATGCCAGAGAAATGTACTATAAATATGGACTTGTATGTATAGCTATACTATAAGCATATAGACTTGCACATACAAACATATGAAATGCTCGTTCTAATCTGCGTTAGCAAAATGAGAGAAAAGGACTGCTTTGCTGTTTCGTAAGTAACGCTTGATTTGCTAATTATCTGCCATCACAGTGGTAAATAGTCAAATATTCTATTATATCAAGGAATTACAATTAGCAAGAGTTACTATGGAGCCTGATGGCCGAGTAACTAGCTCTCTGGAGCTTGGTTTCATCTATTCCGGATTCGAGTCTCGGCGGTGTCATTGATGTTTGTAGTGGTTCGGAATCCAATTTAAACCGTAGATGGTCTGACCCTGGATCTCTGATTAGACCCTGGTCTAATATGATTGTCGAGATTTGGCCGTAGACTGACAACACTACCCTGTAAAAAGAAAACATCTATTGTCTTGAAATCTGCTACCCACCATAAGGCTGTTGCGCCAATGACGATCGCATGATTGTTATAGCTAGGATATCACTAAAAATACTAAGATTAAAAATATTAAAATGATATTATATAATAATAACAAAGATTAAAAATGATATTATATATTAATAACAAAGATTAAAAATGATGTTACATTACAAAGTTAAAAAAAAAAATCTTCAGTTTCTTTTCAATTAAATTAAATTGTTTTTATATTAAAATTAGGTCTTAATTTTTTTTTCAGTGACTATCACTAAAATAAATTGGATTAAAATATTTAGTTCTTGTTCAGTAACATTGTATATATATCCATGCAATTTACGAATAAAAAATAATCTCAAATTACTTCATAATTTTTTAAACAAGAAAAAATATTTTAACTTCATAAAGTAATTTTTTCAAAATAATTCGACATCCTTTTAAGTACAATATCCAAAGCTTAATTATAACTGTAGCATTTTTCATCTTCCTAATAAAATGCTTGGTCTGCATTATATGACATACTATGGAATCATTAAGAAACATTTTTATGCCCTAACATCATCTGGTATAATTTATTATATTTCGTTTTTATCTAGTACATCATTAAATACGATGTAGCATCTTAGACAAAGAAAATTAAAATTCATGTTGTTCATCTTTTTTTTGTAATATCTATGCTATATAGTAAAAGACAAATGATTCTCGAACTCGGCAATAATTTCAACTAATTTATTGCATGTAAATAGTGATATTTAGATTAATATAAATGTGTTTCATTGTTAAAATACTACCTGAAAATGATTACTGTTATGTACATCTATAATTACTGTTACAAATACATGTAATTAATATTAATTACAATTTGTAATTAGTGTTAGTAACTACAATTTAAAAATAATTAAATTTATTCCTGTTGTTTCTTTTTATGATGCAAAACTAAAACACACCCGGAAAATACGATATAAAATGTAACTAATTATAACAAATGACATGTTTTATCAATAGATTAATGATTGAAAATCCGACGCAATTATTCTTGTTGTCATGGTAACGGGTTTTAATTGCCTAACACATCTCCATTTCCGAAAATAAAAGGTTAAATTTAAAAATTTTGTCAGCTACTTATTAAAGAAAGCATTGTTGGATATTATTGTGAACAAATAAAGGTGTTTAAAATTAAAATAACTTTGGAAATTAAATATAGGAAAAAAAATTGGCAACGGTTTATTTCTATCTGAAAACAAAACAGAGTTGAATGATTTCAAGTTGTGATTCTTTTTCTCACTATTATTTTATTCAAATTCTTGCATTTTCAGAGGAATAAAAATAGATTTGTTGAATAAATAATTTAATATAATTATATTTATTTTATTTCGCTGTAAATTTATTATCAGACATTTTGTGTAAGCCCAAATTTAAAATTGATAGGAATAAATAATAACAGATTTAACAAATTCACTGGAGAAATCTTTGGCTTACTATTGTTGCATTATTTAAATTTCAATAAAAATTCGTCAAAATAGAGTAGCATATTTAATTACAATCGTACAAAAAAAAAGTTGCTAACATTTAAATATCCACCTGTCCGACTCATAGCTCAGTAACAACGTCTGCCGCTGGTGAGGATTAGGCCTGATGTTCAATCCGCTGTCGGCTTCGTTGTTGTTTTTGCGTTGACACTGTTTGAAAAAAAGATGAGATTTGATGGCGTTTGTGATCTTCAGCATCTTGCTTCGTTGGTCAAACTACCGGAATGGGAGTTTTCTGGGTTTCTCCCATACGATACGCATAGGCAAGATAGTTCCTATAAGTCCTCCCGCATGTCACTGGCCTCCCTTTTCATCTTAGTCAAGTCAGACTTCTACTTACGGATACTCTATCACAACAGAAGCTGCCCTTTCCCCTACATCCATGAGTAGATACTCATAGGATGTCCATCCTATACTGTAGGACACTGAGGATTAGACACAACAACAAAGATCCACGTTGACAAAAATCGTAAAATGTAAGCTTTTATTGTTACTGCTCATGCGTGTAACTTCTCAGCTCATGCCCATTATCGATATGCAAAAGGAATCAGATTCAATTCCAGTGGTGGCTACTATTGGAGTCACTGCTTCCAGAAACGACGTATTTGATTTGTTGATGATATAGAAAGTTATCTTACATAAAGTCAGGGTGTCTGGTGGGTGTTTTTCTGGATTTTCTTCTATACAAAAGGAAAATGCAAAACAATTATCTTTAAAAGTCATCTTGGAAGATAATTTCTCTACAATTGGTGGGTTGCCCGAGATATACCGTGGTGTAGCTGAATTAAAATAAAATTGACTGAATCATCTCTAACATCTTTAGATTATATCATTTCTTCTCCTTACTGACATTTTTCTTTATTTCATTTCTCCAACTCTTTTCTTCTCACCACGGATCTGTATGTACCACGAAGATATGTACCCCCTATCTGTGGTCCATACCTTCTTTTTTTTTTCCACTTTTATCCTTTGCTGAATGTATCTCCATTGTTATTTGAATTTCCGTCAGTGCAGGTGCTAGATGTCTATTAAGGCCAGTTCCTTATTTGGTTGTAAGGTGTGTCATTTTATAGCCAAAATGTTACAAACATCCATTTTAGGACTTTTAAAGGCTGTTAATCAGTCCTTATTTTTATTATTTTTTAAGCTTTGACCATTGTGATACAACTTTTTATCCACAAAAAGGAATTGGGGCAGAAGAACCTTAATTGGATAAATAGGTCCTTAAAAGCTCCACAAGGTGGACTTTTCGAATTGTGCCTTTTCTTCCTTTGTATTTTTTCACAAATGAGATTAAAACACATTCCAAATCAGTACAATTTTAACAAAAGATAATATAAGAAATTTATTTTAAATAATATATTTACTTCCAAATAATATGTTGACATGACAATACATAAATGGAACACAAGATCTACCATTATTTAACAGTAAGAAAATACAATCGCGATTTTACTATGACAATTTCTTACCATATCAAAATTCTTTATGTAAAATTTAGTATAGTTGTTTGAAATTTCGGTTTCAAATGTATATGCAAAATACTATGGAAAAGTAGAATCTTCGTTCATTTTATATACAAACATCGCAACTACATGATTCACCATTCTGATATTCAAAGAATTCCTCCAGATTTGGAACCTTCCTTAGTTTTGTTGCTCAATGATTGCAGTGGCAACTTTTTTTTTTGCTCCATCCTATGAAGCATACCATTCCTTGGGGAGATGCGATGGTTGCGATTAAGAAAAAGGGCAATCGTCCAGCAACAACAAATCACTGCATGCAAGGGCTTCTCCTGAGTGATTGGACGCGTCCCGGGGAAAAAAACATTACAGGGAGCAGTGATTTGGGTTTCTCGCTTTGCTGATGCTAAATCCACCGCCTGCAAATGCATTTCATGTTCCGTATGCTCGTTATTTCCAAGGACACATGCTTCCGCTTTTTACAGACTTTGTTGTTGTTGCTGTTGTTGTTTGGTTTCTTTTGTTTTTGGTTTGGGAAAGAAATTCTATGGCATGTGGTGTTTTGCTATGAGCTCGTAATTGTCTTATTAATGCTATTGTAAAAATTCAGTGAAAATGCAATGCGTACACTCAACAGGGAAGGAATAATAATCTATTTTCTTAATTATTCTTTGCATTTGTTTTGCTTCAGAATCAAAAGAACGACATTTTTTTTGTTATTTGTTATTTTCTTTTTTATTAAATCAGGTCTCTTATTAATGAATTAATCTATTTGTAACATATAATTCGATCTAAAAAAGAGTTTACCTTTAAAGTTTTGCTTCATAAAGTTATTATTTATTTTAGAAGGTAGGCCAAAATACAAAATGTCAATTCCAAAACGAGTACTGTACAAGACCATAAAGTCTCTACATGATGGGGCTATAAAATTGCGCCTTTGTGATGCAGACCACCCAGACTTACTTGATTGATGAATTTTGATTACTTTCCCGTTTAACAAATACGTACTAGATTTATTATTTATTTTCACAAATAAGGTTACAAAATATTACATATTAATACAACTTAGACAAAAAATAATATAAAAAAATTTAATTAAAATAATACATTTAACTCCAGACAATTTGTCGACATGACGATACATAAATGGAACACAACACCCACCCCTACCACAAAACCCACCACTACTAAAATTGTGATTTTACTATGACAATTTCTTACCATATCATTATATTACCATATTAGCTATGTAAAATTTTGAAGTGTTGTTTGAAATTTCGGTTTGAAATATATATACAAAATACTACGGAAAAGTAGAACCTTCGTTCATTTTATATACTAGCATCGCAACTACAGGATTCACACTTCTGATATTCAAAGAATTCCTCCAGATTTGGAACCTTTCTTAGTTTTGTTGCTCACCGATTGCAGTGGCAACGTTTTTTTGTTCCACCCCATGAACCATAACATTCCTTGGGGAGATGCGATGGTTGCGATTAAGAAGAACAGCGCAGGGCAATCGTCCAGCAACAACAAATCACTGCATGCAAGGGCTTCTCCTGAGTGATTGGACGCGCCCCTGGAAAAAAAACATTACAGGGAGCAGTGATTTGGGTTTCTCGCTTTGCTGATGCCAAATCCTCCGCCTGCAAAAGCATTTCATGTTCCGTATGTTCGTTATTTCAAAGGACACATGCTTCTGCTTTTTCCGGATTTTGTTGTTGTTGCTGTTGTTTGGTTTCTTTTGTTTTTGGTTTGGGAAAGAGATTCTATGCTATGTTTTGTTTTGCTATGAGCTACTAATTTTCTTAAAAATCGTGCTATTGTAAAAATACAGTGGACATATAGAGTTTTTACTCAAGACAGAAGGATTAATTATCTATTTTTTAAATTATTCTTAAGGATTTATGGTATGTTTGTTTTGTTTTGGAATCAAACGAACGACATGTTTTTGTTAAGTAGTTAATTTTTTTATTAAACTAAATCTTTAATTAAAAAAAATAATCTATTTGGAACATTTAATTCGATCTAAAAAAGTCTAGTTTTGTTTCATAACATTATTTTTTAATTTAGAATAATTACATTATAATTACAATGGTTTTAATAGCTTCTGCGAGTTAAGCATGTACATACAAATAATGGAAATAAAAATAGGTATAGGATGATAATAATTATGATTACTTATCACCGCATAGAAGCAGTACAAAATCCTGTAATTCCAACAAGAATTAACTAGTGATATTCTGAAGGAATACAAGTATGAGAAACGAGCATAACGGTATAATTCTTTGAAAAAAAGTTATTATTGTTATTATTATAATTATTACTAATAACATTAATGGTTTTGATAGTTTTTGTGACTGACCCATTTAAAGAATTTATGTAAGTATTCTCAAAATGGAAATTGATACAGGATTAGAATAATTATGATTACTCACCGCTGTTTAAAAGTAGCCCAAAACATGAGGTATTTTCAAAACGAATTAACTTATAGTGTTCGGAAAAATATTGATTTCAGTTATGTGTAAACTTGTTATAATTCGTTAAGGATATTATTATTATTTCAAATAACAATAATGATTTAACAGCTTTTGTGACTTATGCACATAATAAATTCATGTAAATATTATCAAAATAAAAATAGGATTCTATTAATAATGGCTTAATAGAATACTTATGATAAATATTCCTAATTGTTAGTTATGTTTTCTTCTTACTGTTTAAAAACACAAAAAATATAAGGTAATTCCAAAAGAGTTAACTGCTGGTGTCCGAAAAAAAATACCAGATATGAGTATATTTATTAAGGTGAAGGACTACATATCCCTAAAAGAAAAAGACTTTCTGGTGTTTTTTTACTTAAAGAATCTAAAATAATTTATTTAAACAACTCATATAATATATTTGAGAGGTTTATCATTCATACGAAGTTTTTCCTCCTCAATTTAGCGTCTTAAATAAATTGCAACAAGATCTAAGTAAACACTCTACAATGAACTGACAAGACCTGGAAATGAAACCGCTGATGTGACTCGCAGTCTCAACACAGGAAATTTCTTTGCCCAAAAATTCCTGAATCCAAGATTTCCCTGGACACTAATCCATCATCATAAAATGGATATTCCGCAAGCACTTTTTATTTTAACATCTTCTCCTCCCTCCGTTGGGCAAGGCCACTCTGGCGTCTTAACATAAAAGAGCAATAAAGAAAAATGGAGCATAACGCAATAACGACTCATAACATCAACCACCTCTGCAGAAGAAATAAGATCCGAGAAAGTTGCGCGAAATTTCAGATTGGCTGCTGTATGCAGCTGAATTTCAATGGCAACATTTGCATACATACAGCGCTTGGCTGCTGTAAGCACTTTCGCCCGGAGTGAATCGCTTAGCTGCTCTCGCGATTTAAACTGGAAGAGACTGGCTTTGAGCATGATTTAATTCGCAGAATATTCTCTGTTTCGAAAAGTTCTGTTATTATTACTTGAGAATGGAATTGGTAGAAAAGTCTTTTGGCAAATAAAAGTGCTTTAAATTTTTCATTATTTTTAGTTTGGGTGTTTTAAAGGTTGTTGCTGGAAATAGGTGGAAATTGACTTGTTATGTTTTGCATACGAAATTGCAGATTTTTCTTTCTCATCGGAACAAACTGTGATATTATATTATAAAGAACATATCACGTTCCTAAAAAGGGCTGGGAAAATGATATTTTTAAATTTTTACTTTAGAGAGAAGAAAAATCAAAATTGATCATTATTTTTTTTTTTCGTGTTTGTTTTAAAAACAAAACCACGTGTTAAATATTTCTCGAAGACAGTAGACTTCCGCGAGGAAAAATTCCTCTTTCAAATTTTTGTAACAAACTAATTATTTTATGAATAATTTTAACTCAGAATTTTTTTTTTAATTTTATAAACAGTACAAACTCTTTATATCTCGTTCTTATAGAAATTTGTATATTGCATTTAAATTATTATTTTTTTTTAAATTTTTATTAATTTGTAACCCAATCCATTTCACTTGTTCTAATTCTATAAATAATTTTATTTTATGGTATTGGCAATTAGCAAGTTGATAGAGCTGAATTAACAAAAGAAATCGGAATGCATTACATCAAGTAGTCAATGATAATTTAAGGGTAGTTTTTATTAAGATTATTAATTTTTTATCAGGTTGTAATATTTGAATCAGCAATTAAAAGTCTCGTAATTAATAAATTAATGTCTATAATTTTTTTATTTGATCAATAGTAGGCAATTTATTTAATTACCGCAAAATTATTTTTAAAATTTTATTAGTTTTATTGCTAAATACCAATAATTATAGACATTTTATTACTAAAAATCAGTAGCATTGGTACAGACAAAAGATTCTTACTAATGAATTTCTTAAACAATTGTAGCAATGTAATTTAATCATGACACCCAAGAGACACTAAACATACATAAAATTAATAATCCATATTCCATATTCCAGAAATCCATATGCTTTGGTGGATTCTTCGCGGTATACAGTAATGGTAAGAGACTACATAGCCTTCAATATGCAGATCGAAATGTTGAAAAATGAAAAGGCTTTTCTGATTTTTCCCCATATGACAAACAAATGAGTATCAGTGGCCCCTAAAGATTTTCACAGAAGGCTGACTGCCCTCCACTGAATATTCACTCGTAGAATGTTTGCCGAAAAAGCTTTTCTAATATTTTTTTACTTAAAGAATCCAAAATAATTTATTTAAGAATCTCATATATTATATTTAAGAGTTTTATCATTAATACGACATTTTTTCCCGTCAATTTAGCGTCTTAAATAAATTGCAACAATCTCGAAATAAACATGCTACAATAAACTGACATGAAACCGCTGATGTCACTCGCAGTCTCAACACAAGAAATTTCTTTCCTTTGCTGGAAAATTCCTGAATCCGAGATTTCCCAGGACAATAATCCATCATCATAAAATGGATATTCCGCGAGAACTTTTTATTTTAATATCTTCTTCTCCTCCCTCCGTTGGGCAAGGCCACTCCGGCATCGTAACATAAAACTGCACTAAAGCAAAATGGAGCATAACGCAATAACGACTCATAACATCAACTGCCTTTGCAGAAGAAACGAGATCCGAGAAAGTTGCACGAAATTTCAGATTGGCAGCTGTGTGCAGCTGAATTTCAATGGAACCATTTGCATGCATACAGCGCTAGGCTGCTGTAAGCACTTTCGTCCGGAGTGAATCGCTTAGTTGCTCTCGCGATTTAAACTGGAAGAGATTGGCTTTGGGCATGATTGAGTTCGAAGAAGATATTCTCTGTTTCGAAAAGTCTGTTATTATTCGAGAATGGAAATGAAGGAAAACTCTTTTGTCAAATGAAAGTGTTTTAAATTTTTCATTATTTTTTGCTGGGGTTTTATAAAGGTTGTTGCTGGAAATGAGTGGAAATGAACTTGTTACGTTTTGAATACGAAATTGCAGATTTTTTTTTCTAATCGGAACAGACTGTGTTATTATTGTATGCAGAAAATATCAGGTTTTTAAAAATATCTTTGAAAACAATATTTTTAAAATTTTGCTTTCGTGAAAAGAAAAATTAATTAAAATTAAAATTAAATTTCGTTAAATTAAAATTATTTGACTTCCTATTTTTTTTTTTTTTAAATAATTTGTGATAAATAATTATCAAATATGTAGATCCGACTCGTGGCTCAGTGGGAATGTGTGCTGCTGTTGAACATTAGAGCTGTAGACACTGTTTCAAAAATCGAGAAGACGCAATGGTGTTTGTGATGTTCAGCATCTTGCATCGTTTGATGGATTATCTTATGTGAGAGTTTTTCCCCCATACTATAAGCAAATGCCTGGTACTGGTACTGGCACTAAAATCTTCCCGGAAAGCATTACCCACCTTCTTCAGCGACACGGAGCCAAATCAGATTTCTACCTTAATTTTTTTATATTATTATATAGGCAATTTTCAGAACTCAAACCCGACCGACTCGTATCTCAGTGGCAACGGGCGCCGCTGGTGAGTATTAGGGCTGATTTTCAATACGCTCGCGGCTTTGTTGTAGTCGCAGTTTCAAAAACGAGGAGACTCGATAGCGTTAGTGTTGTTGTCTCTCCTCGTTAGTCTTACCTAGTGGACTTTTCTGGACTTTCTGTTCAACTTTTCCTGGTTACTCATACTTTAAGGCTATTAATGCACATAACTGCAGGGGTTTTAGTAGAATTAAAATTTCTGGAGAATTGATGTAAATATTCTCAAAATCAAAATATGTATACGGCCAGTATAGTTATGATTACTCCTCAATGTTTAAAGGCAACGCAAATGTGGGATAATGATCACTAAAAGTTCTATCGAAAGTCGCCGCCATACCCACAATATTCATTCGTGGATTGCTCATGGTCTACAGTAAATTTAAGAGACGACTAGGTACGTGGGTGAGGTGTGAAGAAAATGAAATACCTTTTGGTTTTTCCTCGTACAGCCCGCAAATGTGTGGTTGTGACCCTTAAAAGTTTTCACAGAAGGCACTGCTTTTCCCACAATATTCTCTGGTGGACTGCTTGTGGACAAAACTAATTGGTAAGTGAATAATATCCTTAAATATGCAGGTAATGTGCGGACGAAATAAAGGGCCTTTCAGATTTTCCCCCAAATTACGCGTAAGTGTCGAGCAGTAACCTCTAAATGTTCTCACGAAAGCTCTGACCTGTCCTCAATATTCGGTGGCGGGCTCTTTGCAGATTATATAAATTGGTAAGATCTATATATCCCATATACACGGGATATGGGGCATGAATAAAAGAAAAGGCCTTTCTTATCTTTTTTTACTTAAAAGAATCCTAAATAACTTATTTAAACAACTCAAATAATATATTTAAACGTTTTGTTATTCATAAGAATTTTTCTATTCAAATTACCGTCTTAAATAAATTGCAAAAAGCTCTAAAGTAAACATGCTACAACGAACTGACAAGACCTGGAAATGAAACCGCTGATGTTACTCGCAGTCTCAACACAGGATATTTCTTTCCTTTGCCGGAAAATTCCTCAATCCAAGATTTCCCTGGACACTAATCCATCATTATAAAATGGATATTCCGCGAGCACTTTTTATTTTAATATCTTCTTCCGTTGGGCAAGGCCACTCCGGTAACTTAACATAAAAGTGCAATAAAGCAAAACGGAGCACAACGCAATAACGACTCATAACATCAACTCCCTTTGCAGAAGAAACAAGATCCGAGAAAGTTGCACGAAATTTCGGATTGGCTGCTGTGTGCAGATGAATTTCAATGGAAGCATTTGCATACATACGACGCTCGGCTCCTTTAGACACTTTCGCCCGGAGTGAATCGCTTAGCTGCTCTCGCGATTTAAACTGGAAGAGACTGGCTTTGGGCATGATTTAGTTCGGAGAAGATATTCTCTGTTTCGAAAAGTTCTGTTGTTATTATTTGAGAATTTGAATGGTGGAAAAGTCTTTTGGCAAATAAAAGGGTTTTAAATTTTTCATTGTTTTTAGTCGGGGTGTTTTAAAGGTTTGTTGCTGGAAATGGGTGGAAATGAACTTGTTAAGTTTTGCATACGAAATTGCAGATTTTCTTTCTCCTCGGAACAAACAGTGTGATTATTGTATATAAAACATATCAGGTTACAAAAAAAATCTATGAAAATAATATTTTTTTTTAAATTTTGCTTTAAATAGGAGAAAAAAAAACAAAATTGACCATTTTTTTTTTTTTTCGTATACTTTTTTTAAAAAAAGATTGTGATAAATAATTATCGAAGATGTAGATTTTCACGAGGAAATATCGTTGTTTCCTATTTCTGCCCGACTCGGGGCTCATTGGCAATGTGTGCTGCTGGTGAACATTAGGTTTCCAGGCGTTGTTTCAAAAATCGTGAAGACTCGATGGTGTTTGTGATGTTCTGTCTCCTTTGACGGACTGTCTGGTGGGAATTTTTTTTCTTCCATGCGATACGCAAATGCCTTATAGTTCCAATAAAAGGCGTCCCGGAAGGCACTGCTCTTCTTCCTCAGCCACACGGAGCCAAATCAGACTTCCATTTTATTTTTATTATTATTTATTCGGCTGTTTTCAGAACTCAAACCAGCCCTACTGGGGCTCAGTGGCGGCAACGCGCGCCGCTGGTGAGCATTTGAGCTGAGGTTCAATACGCTGGCGACTTTGTTGCCGACACTGTTCCAAAAAAAGTGCTGACTAGAGGGTGTTTGTGATGTTCAGCGTCTTGCTTCGTTAGTCGGAACTGGTGGAAGTTTTCCGGATTACCTATCCATTAAGGTTATTAATACACATAATTGCAAACGTTTTATTAGAATTTAAATTTCTGGACAATTAATGTAAATATTATCAAAATCAAAGATCATTATGATTATGTTAACGCCTCAATGCTTAATGGCAACGCAAATGTGGGACAGTAATCACTAAATGTTATATCGAAAGACAATGTCCTCCTCTCAATATCAGTGTGTGGATTGTTCCTGGTCTGTAGAAATTGTAAGCGACTACGCAACATTAGGTGCATGAGTGAGGTGTAGAGAAAAAAAAAGGCCTTTCTGACTTTTCCGCATATAAGACGCGATTGTGGGGCAGTGACTTTAATTATTCTCTCTCAATATTCTCTGGTGGGCTATTCACGGGCTATACTAACTTGTAAGGGAATACATATCCCTAAGTATACGGGTGAGATAGGGATAAGAGAAAGGGCCTTTCTGATTTTTCAACATATAATGATGAAATGTGGACCAGTGATCCCTAAAAATCCCCTACAGCTGGCACTGGCCTACGCGCAATATTCTCTGGTGGATTGTACTAACTGATAATGGAATAAATACATATCCAAGTATGCGGACGAGGTGGGTATAAAAGAAAATGCCTTTCTAATCCTTTTTTATTTTAAGCATTCAAAACAATTTATTTAAACAACTGTATAATATATTTAAAAGTTTTATCATTCATACGACACTCTTTTCTCAATTTACCTTCTTAAATAAATTGCAACAAGCTCGAAATAAACATGCTACAACGGACAAGACCTGGAAATGAACCGCTGATGTTCTTCGCAGTCTCAACAAAGGAAATTTCATTCCTTTTCCGAAAATTCCTGAATCCAAGATTTCCCTGGACAATAATCCATCATCATAAAATGGATATTCCGCCAGCAATTTTTATTTTAATGGCTTCTTCTCCTCCCTCCGTTGGGCAAGGCCACTCCGGCATCTTAACATAAAACTACAATAAAGAAAATGGAGCACAACGCAATAACGACTCATAACAACAACCACCTTTGCAGAAGAAACAAGATCCGAGAAAGTTGCACGAAATTTCAGATTGGCTGCTGTGTGCAGCTGAATTTCAATGGAAGCATTTGCATACATGCGACACTCGGCTCCTTTAGGCACTTTCGCCCGGAGTGAATCGCTCAGCTGCTCTCGCGATTTAAACTGGAAGAGACTGGCTTTGGGCATGATTTAGTTCGGAGTAGATATTCTCTGTTTCGAAAAGTTCTGTTATTAGTATTTGAGAATCTTAATGGTGGAAAAGTCTTTTGGCAAATAAAAGTGTTTTAAATTTTTCATTATTTTTAGTCGGGGTGTTTTAAAGGTTGTTGCAGAAAATGGGTGGAAATGAACTTTTTATTGTGTGTAGAGCATATCTGGTTTATAGAAACATCTGTAAAAATAATATTTTTAAAAATTTTACTTTAGAAAGAAGAAAAATCAAAATTGATAACTTTTTTCACTTTCATTTTTTCAAAAAAAAAATTGTGATAAATAATTTTAAAAGATATAGATTTTCACGAGGAAAAATCGTTGTTTCAAATTTTTGTCCGACTCGGGGTTCAGTGCCGATGTGAGCTTTCGGGCTATATACACTGTTTCAAAAATCGAAAAGACACGAACTCAATGAAGTTGGGGACGTTCAAGCGACTTGCCTCGTTTTGTAGGACTACCAGGGGGATTTTTCCGGGTTTTCCCCCATAAGAATCTCAAATCCGGGGAATTCCTCCTAAAAATAATTCCGGAAAGCATTACCGTTCCCTAAATAATCGTTGGTGGTTTGTTCATGATCTACACTAACAGGTAAGGGACTACATACCCTTAGGCACGTGGGTCAGTTGAAGAGAAAATAAAAGACTAAAAGACATTTCTGAATTTTTCCCCATACGAAACGCAATTGTGGGACAGTGAGCCGTAAAAATTCTCACAAAAGGCACTTCCCTCCTATTAACATTTGCTGGTGGACTGTCCGTGCAAAATACTATTGCTAAGGTAAGGGACTATATATTCCTCATACGCGCGTGAGGCATAAATAAAAGAAAAGGCCTTTCTGATACTTTTTTACTTAAAGAATCCAAAATAATTTATTGAAACAACTAATATAACATATTCCAGAGTTTTATAATTTATACGAAATTTTTTCCCTTCAATTCAGACTCTTAAATAAATTGCAACAAACTCAAAATAAATATACTACAACGAACTGACAAGACCTGAAGATTAAACTCTGATGTTACTCGCAGTTCCCACACAGGAAACTTCTTTATTTGCTGAAAAATTCCTGAATCCAAGATTTCCCTGGACAATAATCCATCATCATAAAAGGGATATTCCGCGAGCACTTTTTATTTTAATATTTTCTTCACCTCCCTGCGTTGGGCAAGGCCACTCCGTCATCTTAACATAAAACTGCAATAAAGCAAAACGGAGCATAACGCAATAACGACTCATAACATCAACTACCTTTGCAGGAGAAACAAGATCCGAGAAAGTTGCACGAAATTTCAGATTGGCTGCTGTGTGCAGCTGAATTTCAATGGAAGCATTTGCATACATACGACGTTCGGCTGCTTTAAATACTTTCGCCCGGAGTGAATCGCTCAGCTGCTCTCGCGATCTAAACTGGAGGAGACTGGCTTTGGGCATGATTTAGTTCGGAGAATATTGTTTCGAAAAGTTCTGCTATTATTATTTGAGAATCTGAATGGTGGAAAAGTCTTTCGCAAATAAAAGAGTTTTACATTTTTCATTATTTTTAGTCGCGATGTTTTAAAGGTTTATTGCTCTAAATGGGTGGAAATGAACTTGTTAAGTTTTGCATACGTAATTGCATATTTTTTTTTGTCCTCGGAATAAACTGTGTAATTGTATGTAGAATATTTTAGGTTTCTAAAAAAATCTCTGAAAATAATATTTTTAAAAATTTGCTTTAAAAACGTGAAAAAACAAAAGTGATAATTTTTTTCTGTCCGTTTTATAGAAAAACTTGTGATAAATAATTATCAAAAATGTAAATTTTCACGAGGAAAAGTCGTTGTTTCAAATTTTTGCCTGACTCCTGGCTTAGTGGCAATGTGTGCCGCTGATATGCATTAGGACTGTAGACACTGCTTCAAAAATCGAGAAGACTCGATGGCGTTTGGCGGTGATCTCGTTGGGATGTTTAGCATCTTGTCTCGTTTGTCGGACTAAGTCGTGGAAGTTTTCCGGGTTTTCTTCCATACAATACGCAAATTCAGTTAATTATCCCTATAAGTCCACCCGGAAGACACTTCCCTCCTTCTTCAGCGACACGGAACCAATCAAGTGAGACTTGTACCTACTGGTGCTCCATCATAACAAAAGCTGCTCCCTATTCCCCCCTTCTATAACACCACGTGGGTTCTTGGACTTGGTGTAAATGTTGATGTTGACCAAGTGGGATAATAAACAACATTAATTTTTTTAGCCAAGACATACTGATTTTTTTTTATTTTATAAACAGCCCAATGTGTCTCTGTCTCGTTCTTATAGAAATTTGTAAATTGTATTTAAATGAATTTTTATTTTTTATTTTTAATTATTTTTTTTATTTTTAGGATATATCAATTCAAGTGCTCTGATTCTATAAATCATTTCATTTCTTGACATTGATACCTCGGTTAACAATTTCAAATAGCTGAATTAATGAAGTGGAATTTGTAATTTATTCATCAGTTACTCATTGATAACTGGAAGTTTGGTTTTATTTAGATTATTAAAGTTCTATAAAGTTGTAATCTTTAAATCAGCAATTAAATTTCTCATAATTAATAAATTATTGCCTCTAATCTATTTATTTGCACAATTACTGGTAATTTTTTAATTACTGCAAAATTATTTTAAAAATGTCATTAATATTTTTTATTCCTAAACACAAATAATTATAGACGGCAAGACATTTTATTACTAAAAATCAGTAGCAATGGTGCAGACAAAATATTTTTGCTAATGAATGTTTAAACAATTCCAGCAATGTAGTTTATTACTGATGACATCCAAGATACACTAAATATACATTAAATTAATAATCCATATTTCTTATTCGAGAAATATACCTTCGTTGATGGATTGTTGACGGTATACAATAATTGTAAGAGACTACATAACCAAGTTGAAGTGAGGAAAAAAGGAAAAAGTCTAGATCAATTGAAAGAAAAAATTGAAATCGGATCAATATTTAACTACATAGACTTTAGTGATGTTTGTGAACATGAACTCGCATTTAAGAGAAAAATTTTGCTATATATACCTAGTGATAAATAAAAACAAATAATGAAAAAATAAATAAGACCTTGAATTTTTTATGTGGTGGGTTACATTAACACACATTTACACATTGCATTTTACAATTATTTTTCAACTACATATACTATAGCATTATTCGTAAATATGAACTCGCATTTAAGAGAAAAATTGTGATAGATATACCTAGTGAAATAGTTCACTCTTTCCATTTTACGAAATCAACTCGTCACAATTCCAATTCGAACGACACGATGGAAAAGTGGCCTTCCTGACAAACATGGCCAAACGAAAACAGAAGTTCGTTTTCCCACACTCCATCACTGAAGCGTGCTTGTCAAAGCCCCGCCGACGGGGGTCACCGGGGGTCAATGGAACATGAGGGGCTTCACAAAAGAATGTCTCACTCTCCGGGTGTGAACTATGCTCGCCCCATTCATCGAAAACGAACAGAAAAAGGAAAAAAAGAACAGAAAAAGAACAGAAGAGATGAGTTAAGTAAAAGTCTTTTAATGAGTGGACCACCAAAAGTGATTTTTTTTTTTTTTTTGGGGGGGGAGAGAGAAGAATTCGTGAGTTCTTCATTAGGGATAAGCTGAATATATGAAGAAGGTGTCGGTTAAGGTTAGAGTTCCCCGATTAATTATCTCGATCGCCGGCAATTATTCTATGAAAAAAAAAATGAAAAAAAAAACGGGAATGTTAGATTTGTGGTTTGTGGTAAATGAGTACTGAGAATAAAATCTATTGAAAAATAGGGGAAACAGAATAAGAAATTGGAATAAATTGAATTCATTTATTTGAATAATTAAATTAAATGATATTTAGGCTACTTAAAATATTAATTTTAAATTGGAGATCAATATCTTACGACAAATCTTAAAAAGGATTTCATTAAATGTAATTAGTAAATGCACAAGCAGTACATAATTACCTTATTGTATCAGTAGTTTGTTAAGAATTACAGATTGGTCTCTTTGCAGATGGGTCTTTTGTAACAAATGTGTTTTATTTACTTAATATGACTGTTTAACAATGTATTAAAATTCATATATATTCATACACCTGAAGTGCAATCTGCAAATGTGTTTTATTTACTTAATATGACTGTTTAACAATGTGCTAAAATTCATATATATTCATACACCTGAAGTGCAATCTGCAAATGTGTTTTATTTACTTAATATGACTGTTTAACAATGTATTAAAATTCATATATATTCATACACCTGAAGTGCAATCTGCAAATGTGTTTTATTTACTTAATATGACTGTTTAACAATGTATTAAAATTCATATATATTCATACACCTGAAGGGCAATCTGCGATCAATTAAATAAAAATTTAAAATGTTCATCTAACATTATTAAAATTAAAATACCAAATTGGTATTCTTTTTGAAAAGGAAGCACATGTTTAAAAAAAATTTTTTTTTTTTTTTAAATCAAATTTGAGATTAATAACTTGGAACAAAATATAAAAAATATATTTTTCACAAAAATTATACATTTATGTTCGATATAATTATCTTCTTTAGATTCAAATCAAGGTTTTTTTAAAAAGAAATGTGTGTGCATAGATATCTGTTTAAGAAAAATATAAAAAAATAAAACTATTTGGATTGTACCTATATTGAACAACATAATTGTGTCTATCAGGAACGCATTGGTGCCAATACATAATTGCTATTAATACAATAAATAACGATAATTTAACACTTAAATAATGCTCGATTAAAAAATACTAAATTTCAATTGGAGATCAATATTTTACGCATATCGAAATGGATCTTATTAAAAGAATAAGTAAAAATAATCTGTAAGAAATAGCCTCTTTTAAATTAATCATAATAATGTATTAAAATAATTAAAAAGATTGGTTTTTATAAAAAAAAGGTTTTCTTATTTGTTTACTAATTATTAATTTTTACTAAAAGAACCGGAAAGGTTATATTCATATACCTAATTAGTATACAACCTACCATCAATTAAATAGAAGTTACGTATTTTCATCTAATGTTATTAAAAACAAGATTGATATTCTCTTAAGGCCCAAGCCCATCTTTTCTAATCGATTTTTATCAAATTCGAAATCAATCATCTTGAACAAAATAAAAAAAATAACAAAAAAATAAATAAATAAATTTTTTTTAAAAAAAATCTCGAACATTATACGTTTTGACGTCCAATATATCTTCTTTAGATTCAAACCCATGTTTTTTTAATCTATTTTTACCAAATTTGAAGCAAGCCTTCTTAAAGAAATACAAAATCAATATGTACAGGCATATTTTTAAGAAAAGTAAGTTTTTGGAAGGAGTTCTATAATTGATAATGGATCTTGCTTTTTTTTCACACATATATCCCTCACAAATATGGAACGGCGTAGGAAATGTTATTAAATTATGTAAATGCAAAATATGTTTTACTGTATCCCATTTATATAACATATTCAAGGTCGGTTTGTTTTGGCTAATCAGTCTACGGCAATTCTGTGCACACTTTGGCTTAATTAGACCGGGACCTACAATTTAATGTGGATTCTGAGCCGCTAACAAATATCCATGATTGGGCCTGGATGGCCGAGTGTGTAGCGCTGTGGCGCTCATTGCCACAGATTTTGGGTCCGCGTCCCGGTGGTGGTATGGATGTTTGTAAAGGTTCGAAATCCACCTTAAACTATAATTCCTATTTAATATGATCATAGACCTTTGTCCTGAGGTTTAATCAATCTTTAGCCCTTGTAGTTCCTCGCTGAAGTGAAGTTGCATATTACCCTTAGCCATGGTCCAGTTGCTAGCGACAGGGATCTTCTGGACTTAATGTAGGCTTTCTAGCTCCAGGGGGATTAGTAACAACAACAACAACATTCATGCTACTGGTAGGATTCGAACCTGAAGCCTGTAGTATCAAAGGCCAGAGCTATTCGAGTTAGGAGAAATCTAAGTTCCAAACTATGTAACAGGAATCGGAACATAATCCTCTCGTGAGAGTTAAGCAAGATAAATCCATTGGCAGGAACATCACTCTGTTGTGTTTAAGAAAGATAATAAGAAGTACCAATTTCTTAATGTCCTCCATAGTGTAGCAATAAAATATAGAGCATTCCCCTATTTGGAAGGAGCGAAATTTTTTATTTGGTTTTTAGCTCTACGGTCATTTTATGCACATTTAAGGCTAATTAGACAGGGACCTACAGCTTAAAGTGGATTCCAAACCCCTAACAAACATCCATGTCCCCGGTATTGTTCGAACCTAAAGCATGTGGTACCAAAGGCCTGAGCGCTAGCAAATGGTCATCAGGTTGCTGTAAAATATCGAAATCAACATTTCCTATATTTTTTGCGTTGACACTGCATTGCCACTTGGCATTTTTTCCCATGTATTTCATTAAGAAGGCAGTTATATATTTTTTGTACTACTATAAATGTAATTAATAATCAGAAATAAGCAAGTTTAAACAGATAAATATCTCTCAAAAATTAAGAAACCGTACAATATACTTGCAATTATACAAATGAATATGCAACAATAAATGACACAATTTAGAAAGAAGGAAAATGACAAACATTTAGTAACATTAAATTTACATTTATTATTATCATAAGCTGTTATTATTATCATAAAGTTAAATTACATGCCCGAAACTAATTCTTAATTCGTTGAAACTATTCTTGATCAATAATGAGTATTACAGATATTCATCAAAATAAAAATTACCTATCTAACATGCTACCTTATAATCACATCTGAAATATAAATCAGATATGAATTTGATATATGCACAATAATACATTTTCTTTTAAAAGATTTTATGTTCATTCAAAACAACAAATAAACCAATAGCTAAGTATGTGCGAAAGAACAAAGCCATTCTATTACAAATTTCTCGACTGAGATACATATTTTACCATTTTTTTTTTCAATTAATCCAAGCCAACAAAGCGATGAGTCCCATACAAATTAATAGGAGAATAACCAAATGAGTTGCTGAAGAATACTGTTGTCACGTGACGAGCATGTCGATATCAAACTGTACGTCGTACGTTTTATTTTATTTTTGCTCTATCGAGTAGTGTAGTGCAGCACTCTCTCTGTAGTCCCTATTGGGTAACACGGATTTTACTGATGTTAACTGTATTTATTGTTAATTTGTGCTGACATTACTTATTTTTCTAGTGAAAACAATAGTTAATTTACGAATAAAATTAAGACATAGCTTATTTGAGTTTGGCAGCTACTGATTTCACCATGGGTATTAAAGTAAAATAAAATTTTAATCAATGTAAAAGCAGAATTCCCCATGCAAAATAAAAACACTTATTAGACTAAAAGCAGAACCTCAAAAGAAAATTCTGTTTTAAGATACAAATACCATGCAGTGCCGTTGGTTGCACAATGTAATCTTCTCATTCAAGCACCTCAACTGCTCATATCAGTTCCAAATTCCTTATTTTAAATTTTATTAATCCTTAAGTTTTACGAATATGAATGGAAAAACATTAATCTCCAACTTCTTCTAGATTCAATCTAAATGCCTTCAATCAATGTAAAAATAGAACTTCCCATGGAGAATAAATTAGTCTGAAGTCAATAGGAGATTCGTTTCTAAATACTAAATGCAAAAGATTGTCTTTGGTGACATTTAATATTCTTATTTAAATACTAAACTGCTTGTATCACTTCCAAATTCCTTACTTTAAACTGCCAAAAATCCTACCGGTTTAGGGCAATGCTGGAAACTTATTAATCTCCAACTTCCTTCACACTCCATCTAAATACCTTCAATCAATGAAAAAATAGAATTTCATATGAAAAATAAAAATACTCATTAGCCTGAAGTCAAAAGAAGATTTTGCTCTACGTACCAAATACAAAACAATGTAATTGGTGACACAATTTAATCTTCTCTTTCAAATATCTCCACTGTATCACTTCCAAATTATTTTAAAGTGCCATAAATCCCACCTCTTCATAATTATGCTGGAACCACGTTAATCTCCAACGTCTTTCACACTGAATCTAAATGACTTTAATCAATCTAAAATAATTTCCAATTGAGAATAAAAATACTCATCAGCCTAAATCCGAAACCTTAAAAGAAGATTCTGTTCTAAGCACCAAATATTAAACAGTGCCTTTGGTGACACAATGTAATCTTCTCATTCAAACACTTAAGTATATGTATCATTTCAAAATTGTTTATTTTAAAATATTGTAACCTTTTCCAGCATTGTTTAAGGACAATGCTCTTTTTAAAATGCTCTCCAATACAGTTTCCCTATCTTCCATTTCATAAAAATACTCATTATACCGAAATCAGAACCTCAAAAGAAGATTTGGCTCTAAGTATAAAACAAATACTAAACAGTGTCTTTGGTGACACACTGTAATCTTCTCATTCAAACACCTCAACTGTTTGTATCACTTCCAAATTCCTTACTTTAAAGTGTTATAAATCCTACGGTTTTAGGACAATGCTGGAACCATATTAATCTCCAACTTCCTTCACACACTCCATCTAAACGCCTTCAATCAATGTAGAACTCTTTTTTGTGGTTCTGAAAGCAGAACCTCAAAAAAGATTCTGCTGTAAGTACCACGTACAAAACAATACCTTTGGTGACACAATATAATCTTCTCATTCAAACATTCAATTGTTTGTATCATTTCCAAGTTATTTTAAATTGTCATAAATCTTACCGTTTTAAAATAATGCTGAAGAACATTAATCTCCAACTTACTTCACACTCCATCTAAATGCCTTCAATCAATGGAAAATTAGAACTTTATATGGAAAATAAAAATACTCATTAGCCTGAAGTCAAAAGAAGATTTTGCTCTACGTAACAAATACAAAACAATGTAATTGGTGACACAATTTAATCTTCTCTTTCAAATATCTCCACAGTTTGTATCACTTCCAAATTATTTTTAAAGTGCCATACATCCTTCATGAATATGCTGGAACGTCTCCAATCTCCAACGTCTTTCACACTGCATCTAAATTACTTTAATCAATCTAAAATAATTTCCAATTGAGAATAAAAATACACATTAGCCTGAAAGTAGAACCTTAAAAGAAGATTCTGTTCTAAGCACCAAATATTAAACAGTGTCGTTGGTGACACAATTGTAATCTTCTCATTCATAAACATCAACTGATTATATTTACTTCCAAATTCCTGATTTGATAGTGTCATAATCAAACAGATCTTACAAATAGGCTGGAAACACATAAATCTCCAACTTCCTCTCATTCTATCTAAATGCCTTTAATCAATGTAAAAACAGAATTTACCATGGAGAATAAAAATACTCATTAGCCTGAATCCCAAACCCTAAAAGAAGATTTTACTCTAAGCACCAAATATTAAACAGTGCCTTTGGTGACACAATGTAATCTTCTCATTCAAACACCCCAACTGTTTGTATCACTTCCAAATTCTTTACTTTAAAGTGTCATAAATCCTACGGTCTTAGGACAATGCTGGAAACACATCAATCTCCAGCTTCCTCCACACTCCATCTAAACGCCTTAGCTCTCTATCTGGAAAACGGGAAACAATTAAGATTTATAACGCTTTCAATTCAGGAGAAGCCCTGGAGGAACTGTCCCCACATATATTAATATTAAACAGCGACAGTTACATTAGCATGAATGCGCAATGGCATATTTCGCTACCATCACAATGCTCCTTTGATAGTTGTCATTTCCTTTCAGCCTCAATTCGCAGAACTAAGGATTTCTGAATAATTGGTATCTGCTAATTGAATCAATGGCCGTGAATGGACTCATTGAGGTGAAGCAACGAGACTCATTGGCATGTGTGGTTCTGGGTTTAATGTAATAAAGTGACTCGAGAGTGTTATAAAATTTGCTTATAAATATTTGCAATGGATATTAAAGCATACGCTAGGTTCATTTGAAGCGAGATGCTGAGAGAAATCTTTATGACTCTTGGCAGCATTTGACAGTTGAATATATTTACATGAGAATGAATATACTTAAATTAGAATTTTTTTTAATTTATTATAGATATATATATATATATATATATACAATGCAAAGATTTTTCTCAATTAAGTTAATTTCATTCGTCATTAATATTATATATAAATTTATTTGCCCGATACGTGGCTCAGTGGAAATGTGGGCCTCTGGTGAGCAATAGGTCTGAGGCGGTCCGTCCGCTAGGTTGTTTTGTTGAAGATACTGCTTCGAAAAACGAGGAGACTCGATGGTGTTTGTGATGTTCAGCATCTTGCCTTGTTAGTCCGATTAATATTGCTTCACCACACCATTGTGCCTAGAGCTGAGTTGCCCCTTTACGGTTTGACGTGGGCGAAATGTCTTATTGGGCTCTGTAATGGTCTATGGTCATATGAGACAATGACCTACGGACGAAAGTGGATTCCGAACCACTACAAACATCCATGGCACTGCCGCACTGGAACCGGAAACTTGTTGTACTACTAGCACTAGCTACTTGGCCATCAAGCCCCCATTTAGTTGGACTGCCTGATAGGAGTTTTACAGGCTTTCTTCCATACGATAAGCAAATACGTTGCTGTTACCCTTAAAAGTCTTCCCGGAAGGCGCTACCCTCCTTTTTCAGCGACACGGAGCTAAGTCAGTCTTCTACCTATGGGTGCTCCATCACAATTGAAACTGCCTCTTTACTTCCATCCAGATTACTCTTGGGATATCCGTCCCACACTGCAGGACATTGAGGATTAGACACAAAACAACATATTTATTTTTAACGTTTTTGAAAATTTTCGTTTTTTTTAAATTTACCATTGCACAAATTCATATTACTAACATTAATCATATATGGTGTTTTGACTTTAACGTATCGTTTACAACGTTTGCAAAAACATAGCGTATACAACAACACAATAACATACACAACGTTTATTTTTAAAAACCTGTTGTTTCCTATCCTTTTATATAGGAAAAAGAGGGGTTTTTTTTATAATTATTTTGGACACTATTTAATTGTATTCTTGCTAAAGACATAAAATTTCATTCGATTGCAGGCCTATTTCAGTGTTTCATCGTCACTTTCAAACTGAATTTCATCCAAATTCTCAAGTAATAAGCAAATATATGGCGGAATCTTCAAACAATAGTAAACTTGGATTTGTACGGAGGACAGAAAATTTAGTCTTTGGTGAAAACCGCTTCGACGTAATCATATTTGTTATTTCGTTTTCAAGTCTTCAGTCTTCGGTAGGAATTCAGTTTTACCTGATCACCCAAGAAGGTACAGAAATTTCATTCTCTACTTTGAAGAACTTCCTGGAATTTTTAATAAAAGGAGAAATATGATGTCAAACTTTCTACTGTGAGTACGTCCATGGACAAAGATAATTAAAAATTTCAACGTGATATAGTATAATATATAACAACGGCATACATATATACACTCAGGAGCCAAAACATTATGACCACCAGTCAATAACGAGTTGGCCCACCTTTGGAGCGTAACACAGCTTCAACCCGCTTGGCATGAATTAATATCACCACTTAATATCACTTAAATACCACTTCCATCTGATCACGGGCCTTCCACGTCATCCAGGCGAGTTCATTGCAAAATGTAGGGGTGGTCATAATGTTTTGGCTCTTGAGTGTATATATATAAATTATTATGAACAAAAAACTATTTAATGGCATTATTATTATTTTTTTATATTGAGTACCATTTCAAATTCAATAATTCTGCAACAGTGCAACAACTGCAACAGCAAAATTTTTTCAATATCCTTAAACTAATTTCCTTAACAATTACTTATGTTATCTACAAGCATGTACGACCAGTCTGTATTAGAATCTCGTATAATGTTGTACAAGGATTTCCTGGATGACAAAATGTATCGTCCACTTTAAAAAACGTTGATTTAACATAGACTCCCTGACACTACAGCCCACAGTAGGCCAGGGCAGTCTGTCAGGCAGAATTCGAGACAAGACATTTTTTTTTTGCTACAGATTAGGCTTGTCAGCTCTACACCAAACAGCCATATTAAGGCTTTACCTACGGCTTAAAGCGGATTGCGGAACACTACAAACATCCATGGTACCACCGATGTTTCGAACCCAAAACCAGGGACACCGAACGCAGAGCACTGGTTATCAGGCACTTGGCCGATTATTTATATTACTGAATTGCTTTAAAGTCAAATTAAATTAAAATTTCACTAAATTTCTAAGTGAGCTTACTTACTTTTGTTTCTGAATGTGTGTGTATTATCCTTTATTTGAAAAAGCGTACTTACAAAGATATTCAACATAACCATGAATCTACACATTTCTTCAGTTTTAGCATTTTATGTTTAAAAAAATATTTAAAATCGTTCTTATAGTTTATCATTGATAATCAAAATCCATATCTTACTTTTACACAAACAGCATAAGAAAACAGATTTATTTCATTTATTTTTATTTTAATATTTCAATTTAATCCGCATTCGTCATAGAAATAACATGTCTATTGTATTTGATTGCTATCTCTCTGAGAACTCATTATTTCGGTATAAACAATTGTTGAAGTATATCCTTGGACGCATCAGAAATCATTCATAATTGTCTAGAAAGGAGTATTTCACCACACCCAATGCGTCAAGACTTGTACGCAGATGCTATTTGTTTCAGAGAGCAAAAAGAGGCGTGTTGACATAATCCAACATAACAAGACGACTTCCACTCCAGATCCACCTTTGTTTGTTCTTCGTTAAATGCTTTGACAGCAGCATCCGTAGATCAAGAGATAAGTGAGTCTGTTAATTGAATGTAACTACATAAGGCAGCTGTTTGGCAATTTTAGGTTTGGACCCCCAGCGATTATGGATATGTCAAGGTGGATTGCTGACGCCATGTTTGACCACACATTGACTTTAAAATTGAATGGAATTAAATTATTGAAATTATTTAAAATTAAATCAAAGAAAATATATGTATTTTAAAATAATAATAATTTTTTTTTTCAAATTTTACTTCCATCAGATGCTATTGGTTAAAAATTTATTTAAGTGTTAATGTAAAATCGATGCTTTTATTATATTACAAATGAAATCAGTGCATTTTATAAATAGTGATTAATTTCTTCATTTTTGCCAAATTTGCGATAAGATTAAAAATAGAATACATAAGATTTTAATTTTTTTTTTTTTTTTGCAAACAATATATGTCTCATTTTCATTTTTTTTTTTGTCTCATTTTGATATTTTCTTTTTTGTCTCATTTTGATATTTTCTTTTTTGTCTCATTTTGACAATGATATTTCTCAATTTACAGTCTCATTTTTCTCGTGTTAAAATCATGCATGCGATGTACAGCCCACAGAAGGACGCTTAATGAAGGTCAAATCCTCGCAGAAGGATTTTTAAGTGTCGCATGTGAGAAAAACGGGGTAGTCTATGAGCGATTGACTAGTGCTCTACCATTTGATACCACAGGCCTGGGGCTCGAGTCCCAGCTTTGGTCGGAATCCACTTTAAGCCGTAGATACCTATCTAATATGAATGCTGGACATAGGTCTGACAACCTTACCCCGTAATAGGAAAACAATATATCATGTTTCGGAATTTGGCAGAAGGCCTTTGACACCATGGGACTACCATGCCATTGAAGAAAATGGGAGAAAAGCAGGAAAACTACCACCAGGTATACTTACAATCGATTTACACATATTGTCACAATCGCCTTCGGGTATCCTCGCTCAATTTGCAATAGAAGCCACCAGCCAATTGAACTTTGTTCCCCCTTCTGTACACTAACTGCTTGTATTTCAATCAGTTATTTAATATCCAATTGAATAAATTAATTCTTCACTCATTTCAATACATTCAATTCAATACATTAATTCTTCACAAATTTCAATACATTCAATTCAATAGATTAATTCTTCACTTTCAATATATTCAATTCTTTAATATTAAGCTCGACACATTATGTCACTTTCAATTCAATATATAAAATTTTTAAATATTTAATTCAATTCGTCAATCATTTAAACAAAACTCAATAAATAAATAAATACGAAAAAAATGCTTGATAAATAAAATAAATAATACTTAATTCATAATTCACATAAATAAATACATAATTCAATAAATAAATCAATTTTATTCGGCAATTCTTTAATATTCAATTCAGGGCATCATTTATTTAATATACAATTCAATATATTAATTTTTTTAATGTTTAAAATGATACATCTGTTAATTTACATTTATTTCAACACAACAGTTCTTTCATGTTCAATTCAATGCATTAATTATTTAATATTCAATTCAAGACATCAAATCTTTTATATTCACTTCATCAATTATTTAATATTCTAGCTTACTTTAAATGCTTTGAATTAGTTCTCGATTTCAAAAAGCATATGCCAGTCATTGAATCTAATATGCTAAACTATTTCTCCCTAATACCAAACAAATAGCAATCTGAATTATTTAAGCAAAGAATAATACTTATTTCAACCAATTTGATTATTCATATGAAACAAAATTGACTGATTAAATTCCCTGAATTCTTTTACTGTCACTTCAAAATACAATTCCCAAAATACTTTTCCCACCTTTAATGAATTAAATATTTCAAAACTCAACTTCGCCCTAATCGGTGTAAAAGTATCCTCTGACAAAAGATTGCGACCCCCTCTCCAACAAGACCAACTTTTCCTTCAAACCAAACATAAATCCAAACTTCTTTGCAGTGTGGGGATTTTATAATCATAGTTAGATGTCAGAGCATAAACTAATTAAGATGCTTTTCCGATTAAACGAGATACATGCCGATTATCTTGGCTGGGGACATCCAAACTTCCCGGATTCATCAATTCCCGAAAGTTTAACGATTATTCCGGAATGAAACGCGGCCTGGAGCGATTTCGGTTTCCAGTTTTCTCAAGACAACTTCATAACGTTTTCTGAGAAGTATTGAAAACGGAAAATGTCTTCTGCCGTCACTGATTTTAATTAAAAATTTTTCCTCATTGTCAAACTTTAATTTAAATTGAAGTTTACTGTTCGTTTCCGTCAAACAATTTGGGTTATATCTGACTCGGACTCAGCGATAACGATCAGTATATGCTTTAATTAAAGTTTTACGGAGTTTTCTATTAAAGGATTACGATTTGGAGAAATACACCGTGCAATTTTGTATTTGTTTAGCTTCTAAAGTTGTGTATTTTTCATACTGTATATATTTAAAAGGTAAGCAACATTATCACATTTGCTACAAATATTGGCAAAATGGTTACCTGGAAAAGAAACAATATATTTTTTAACAAGCTTACTTTAAGATGGTGCCAAACATTTCATGTTAGTGCCTGTTCTCAAAAAGCATATGATTTTTAGGAAACAGATCGTGCTTTTTATGTTTGTCTACATTCCAATAATAATTTGTAACAAATGATTTCATTTTTTTCTCCTAATAAGCTTACATTAAATTGATGTCAAACATTTCATGTCAGAATATGCTCTCAAAAAGTACATGATATTTAGGAATAGATCGTGCTTTTTGTGTTTGTCTACAATCAACAGCATTATCACGCTTATTATAAATATTGCCCAAATGATTATCTGGGACATGATTTCTTTTTTACTCTTTAACAAGCTTACATTAAACTGATACCAAACATATGGATGCAGAGATTGTTGTATTTTAAATTTGATATTATTATAGAGAATCTACTATTTTATCATATATAGTTTAAAGTTGAAACTGGATTATTAAGTCTTATCAATAAAAACTGTAAACTTTCGTTATATTCTTTAAAATATTCCATTGATTTTCTCTTGTTAGTAATAATCTTAATCGAATATTTTATCCAAACCTCTCGCATTTCTTAACAAAGATAAAAATAGGCTTAAGCCTAAATGTCAAATTCTTTCATTTTCAATAATTGTTGGCAATTTTAACTTCTAAATGGCAATTTACAAAATGACAATTTCTCTCCTTTTCAATAATAATAGTCTAAATGACAATTTCTTTTTCAATAATTATTAAATGAAAACTTCTTTTTTTCATTTCAAATGACAATTTCTTTTTCAATAATTATTAAATGAAAACTTCTTTTATTTCCAATAATGGAAGTCTAAATTCAATTCAGTTTCTAAATTTATCCATACAAATAACATAGAGATGTACATAAAATTTTGACCATTTTCAATGTATGCTTGCATGAGTACTGAAAAATACCATTTTAAAAAAATGACCAAAAATGGCTATATCGGGAGCGATTCACATTATCTCTCTAAACAAATAATTTCACCTCTCCTTAAATGTTGGTAACCCAACCTGTAATGAAGATGTCACTCACAGAGTGGGTCCCAATTCCCGTCCAATTAGGGCCCGTTTTCGAGACCTCAACCTTTTTCCGCGCGCCACTCCTTAGGAGGGGTGGGAAGGAACTCCTACCCCCTTATCTCTCTGTTCTTAGAATTCTTTTTTTTTTTTTTTTTTCTCACCATCAATTAGGACTAAAGAAAAGTAGGTGGAAATTTTAAACTTTTTTATTCCTCAAAAATATGATAACGTGTTAAAATCTGAATTCAGTTTTTTCTAAAACATCAATCTTAGTTTAGGTCATTTCTTGGCAAAAGGTAGTGAACAAGGGTGACATATTTTTCTGAAAAGTTGAGGAAAATCTTGCCTTATTTTGTAAAACATCACTGATTTGGCAACTTGATGAAACGGGATTACATAAAATAAGATCCAACACAGATAAATTATCAAGAAATACAAAAGCAAGTGGCAATTGCTAACTAAATAATTATTCGCTGTTTTTAGATTTCATATGTCACATTGATGTATACATCTATCTATTCTTCATGATTTCACAATGAATATTTATGAAATTCCAATATTTTGAAGATAATAAACTAACTGATGATAATTTTGTAAATCATCACTGCTTTGGCAACTTGAAGAAACGGGATGCCTTAAAATAGGATCCAACACAGCTAAATTATCAATGAATACAAAAGTAAATGGCAATTCCTACTTAAATAATCATTCTATGCTTTTTTATTGCATATTATGCATTAGATTGATGTCAGCCTTAGATCTTCATGATTTCACCACTGAATAATTAGGAAATTCCGATATCTGTAGATCGGAGAACCTATGTGGCTTCAACGTAAATACAATTTAATGATATCATTTTTCTATGTCATCAAAGTAATTATTCTTTGATTTTGACACTGAAATTAATACAATGCCAAAGGTGTATTGTAAAGGCTTAACATTGGGGACAGACTGGGCAACTCTGCGAAAAATTGTGCATATATTCTCTTAAATTAAATATATAATATTGTTATATAATTAAATGCATAATATTGTTATAGAATAATAAAAAAAAAATGTTCTAGAGTAGGATGATTCAGATTATAAGCCAATGATATTGCGATATTGTAGCAGAATACATAGTCTATCTTCAATGGAGGCCCATTGAAGCCATCATTGAGACACTCATCTTTGTTATATTATATATACAATATTATATAACAGAATGCATTCTATACATACATATATATAGAGAGAGAATGATGCGTGTATGTGCGTGCGCGCGTGTGTAATCATTATAATAAAAGATTGAGATTGAAATAGAACAGGATGGTTAAGATTATTAATCAATAACACTGAAATATTGTAGCAGAATGCGTAGTATAGCTTCAAAAGAAATCCTTTGATAAATTGATATAATCATTGAGAAACCCACCTTTGTGATATATATATATATATATATAATATAACTTTAAAGTTTAATACAGAATAGTTGAAGTTATATGCCAATGATACTGAGATGTTTTAATAGAATGCGATATGTATCTATATATATATATATATATATATATCGTATTATAGAATTGTATATTATATTATATATATATATATATTTATATATATGGGGGTGTGACTATTATAACGAAATTTAACTATTATAATGAAATACAACAGGATGGTTTAAGTTGTAAGCCAATGGCTCTGAATTATTGTAGCAGAACACAAAGTCTATCTTCAATAGAAGTCCGCGGATACCATCATTGAGGCACCCACTTTTGTTTTATATAACAACATTATTACAACATCTCAGTATCATTGATATATAACTTCAAATATTCAGTATTACAGCTTTTTATAAGATTTCTTTAATATTCGATAACAGATTTGTATATTTAATGTAAAGTTAATGTTTTCTTTTTGTTTGATATTTAGGAAAAAATAGAATCTAAATCAAATATGTCGCTTTATTTTTCAACTAAGCATCATGGAATAAGTCTTAGTAAATCGTGTAATGTCCTTATTTCATTTAATTAAAATATTTAAAAAAAAATTACTTTTAGATAAGAAAGTTTAAAGGTATTTAAAATTAAAAAAATACATATATTGTGAATACATTCCATAACGTTATCTTAAAGATGGAAAAAATCTTCCAATTGAATAAAAAAGTAACGAAGAAACATTAAAAAAAATTTAAACACTATTTTAAATTAATTTAATTTTATTAGATGCTATATAAATAAAACTTACGTTGTTTTTTCTTTCTGAAATTCTAGGGCCTTTGCATAACCTAGTATGCAACAGATTTACCGACAACGTTATTTAAATGAAATTACAATTGCTTTATTTTTACTAAAATTAAATCTAAAAATAAATTATATGGATATTTGATACATTTAATCGGTAAATCATAAAAACTAAAATAAGCAGTTTAAAACTTTACATCTATTTTTAATTAAAATTGTTTATTAATTAAGTAATTAATTAATCTTCCTTTTTATTGAGTTTTTCTGTTTAAATAAGTTGCAAACAGGAATTATCTTTATTTAAAATTTAAGTAAAAATCCAGAAATATTCAACTAAATTCTCTTTCAACTTTAACGTAATCTATTCGTAATTAGAATAAATGAGAATAAAGCATTAAGTCCTAACTCCCTTTAATCTCTCATAAATTCAGATATCCCTGGCAATATATTCCTCCAAGTATTCGAAGGAAGCTATATTAAAATCTGAAGAGACCATTTGTAAGCTGTGTATTGTGGGAAATGGTTGGAATTAAATCTTCATAGAAATTACTGATTATAAAAGTACCATTTTTTTTAGTTGGTGCATCTGGTAAATTTTGTTTGCTAATTATAAAGAAATTAACGACATGATTTCATCCTAAGAAAATGTTGTTGTTTTTTTTTTTTTTTAATTTTTATGTTGTAAGTTATAAAATAAATAATGTTAAATTATTTCAATTAACCAAACTACATCTATACTTCACTCGCTTTGTTTCCAATTCTAATTTCGATATACCTAAGCTGTTGAATTTCAAATACTGAAATTAACTATGGCTTAGCTGTTTCAGATAAAGATGTTATGGGTTCGCATCTCGTCTTTGCTTAAATATAGCCGATTAATTACAACAGGCATTACAATGATAGTTGCATCATTATTGGAAATATATGAAGGAATATTTTCCTAATACGTCTCATGTGTAAAGAATCGAGTTCATTTACCCCATTTTTGTATTGTATTTTCTTGTTTATAACTGTATTACATAATAGTGGTGTTATGCATATATGTATCTATACATGAATATCATATTGTATGTATGTATGTATGTATATATATATACATATATATCATGATATCTGATGATATTATGCTCATGGATATCATATTCCATATATATATATATATACAATATGATATTCATGCATAGATTTCATAATATCACCAGATATCATGTGGACCTGAATGGCCGAGTGTCTAGCGCTCTTCCTTTAGGTTTCGGGTTCCAGTCTTAGTGGTGCCACTGATGTTTATAGCAGTTCAGAATTCACTTTAAACCCCGGTCTCATACGACTGTAGAGCGTTCTTTTGACGTTCAGTCAGTCTTCAGTCCTTGTGGTTCCTCGCTGAAGTGAAGCTGGATATTACCTTTAACTCTGGATAAGTCGCCCGCAACGATGGATGCGACTTCTGGATCTTCTGGACCTGATGTAGGCTTTCCTGTACCAGGGGGATTAGTAACAACAACAACAGATATTATGTACCAGGGGGATTAGTAACAACAACAACAGATATTATGTATTTATAACTGTATTGCATTATTTTTCCTGTACCAGGGGGATTAGTAACAACAACAACAGATATTATGTATTCATAACAGTATTCATAACAATAACAACATATATTATGTATTTATAACTGTATTACATTATTATGTAATACAGTTATAAACAAGGAAATACAATACAAAAATTTGGTAAATGAACTGTATTCGATATATATATATATAATATATAATAGATAATTTTAGGAGAGATATATATATATTTTTTTTTTTTTACTGTTTTACACATAAAAATTATGGATATTGTTTTGTGGTGCGAGATGTTTCCTCGATTTGCATTTAATTTTTCGTATCCTTGACAATTTCATTCATGAGCTTTTTTTTATACCTATTTATTCAAATCTCTTTTACAAGTTAATAATTAAATAGAATAACGTAAAAATAGTTCTAAAAGATCGTCTGGTGAAAGCAAAAATTTTATTTCAAAGTAAATATAATATTTTTCAAGAAATTAAAACCGTTTGTAATTCTATAGTTTGTTTAATTTTTTCAGTTATTTATTTTTTTATTTTTTAAATTTTTTATAGATATTTATTTTTTAAGTTTTTAAATTTTTATAGTTAATTTTTTTTTTACTGTTACACATTTTGTTCTTACATTAATTTCTAAATCTTATGGGTAATTTGTATATTGAGGCAGCCGATTCCAATTTAAAAATATATATATATATATTTTTCTTTTTTTTTTTTTTTAATTAAAAATACGCCACAGAAAGTTTACATATTACAGATTTTCACAATCTTTTAAACTTTTAATTCCACCAATTTTTGTAACTGACAAGGAAATGAAAACTAATGACAGGGAGAAACACCGCTAAGTATTGTCCTGGGAATTTAAAAATCTTCAAAATAACTCAACATTCCTTCCCCTCCATAAAGTGACCGAATCGTAACAAACAAGTTTATTCTCGAGGGAGGTGCGTTTATTTTCGAAAATTCGAACAACATTTTGCGGTTTGGGGGAAGGGAGGGTGGACGAGTGGGGGAGTCGGACCACCGGCGTCTCAAATGATAGGTTGTCAAGGGGTGTAGAAAACAAAGTGAGATGTCTGCAAACAACACCCCACACGACAAGAACAGTTCTGCTTCTTCAAAAGGAGGGTAGGGTGGTCCGCCATTTTTTTTTTTTTTGAAGACCCTCAGAAAATAGCGACTTTTTTTTTGTTCTTTTTTTACTAGAAAAATTTCTTTTGACGCTTTTGTCTAAGGGTGTGAGGGTTGCCTGCCTTAAAAGGAGGGTTTTGTTAGGGTTGATCAAATTAGAACAATTTGGGTAGACGTCTGAGTTCTTTTGTTGGTGTTCAAGAACAGGTTGTTTTGACAAAAATTTTATTTGAAATCTTTGCGATGAGATAATGTTTATGTTTATTAAACATAGTTGTTATGGGTATGAAATAAAAATACAATACGTTAACTTAGAGCAGGATTAATATTTTGTTGTTCTAATGCAGCTGGCAATACAGAGAAAGTTAATCTTTATGCCTGAGCAAGGGCAGCACCGATTTTAATCATATAACAATACCCAGGCACAACAATACCCAGCACGTATGGCTTGAGGATAGGCAACGGATGCTAGCAGCACTAACCCCGTAACACTCTACGATCCTATTAGAATGGGACCTACTGTTTAAAGTGGATTCCGAACCACTAATCAATCATGGGGCCACCGGAATTCGAACCCAAAACCTGTGGTACCGAGGGCCAGAGCGCTAGCCACACAGCCATCAGACTTCTACGTACGATTGAAATCGAATGTACCCTCAAATTATCTCAAAAAAGACTGAGACGTACCAAATGTTTTGTGATTATAAACCAAATCGGAATCTTGCTGTTTTGATAGATATAAAATTAATAATAATTATTTTTCTTTATTTAGTTTAAATTTCACAATCAAAAAATTTATAAACCAAACAGATATGAAAAAAGGAGTTCGCACGTTACAGACTATTACTATTACTACTACACCACACCACACCACATCACTGTGCCTAGAGCTGAATTACCCCTTTTTAGTTTGTGAATGATGTGGGTGAGATGTCTGATTCGACTCAAATAGACATTAATTGATTATAATTGACAATTAACAGACATGAACCACTCAACAGGCTTGATGGCTCAGAGACTAGCGCTCGTTGATACAGGCATTCGTACTCGAGTCCCGGTGGTACCATGGATGGCTGTAATGGTTCGGATTCCACAGGTAGGTCTAGGTCTAATGTAGGTAGTAGGTTTCAGTCTAATATGGTAGTTGGGCGTAGGACTGCCTCGTAACAAGAAAACATACTGATGTCTCGAAATCTAGAAGTAGGCAAACAGCCTTGGCCATCCATAGATTCTATGGCAGGGCGTTAATTTGTTACTATTATTCGAAATTCGGAACAGTCTTGTAAATTGACTTTGGGTCACCTTGAGGTTGTTGCGTGAATGAAGATTGGTTTGGTTTGTCGGTCTACGGTCATCTTGTGCACACGAGGGCTAAACAGAAAGGGACCTACATTTTTTAAAGTGGATTTCGAACCATTAATAAACATCCATGCCACCGCCATAATTTGAACTTGAAGCCTGTGGTACCAAAGGTCAGTGCCAATGAAGAAGAACTGATCAACGGCGTTCAACGGCACAAAATCTTTATAGTACTTTTAAACAAAAAGCCAATTTAACCTATGAGAAATTGAATCTGTAATATTTGCAAAATATTAAATAATTTAAAACGATAATGCAAAGGAATATGATTATTTTCTTTTACCAATAAAAATATATATTGCATTTCTGACTATATAGATTTGTGACATAATACGACTGGTATTGAAAAGATAAAATCGAAGCAATATCTAGAAATGCATTTCGGTTCCGATATTGATTCTCAAAACTACTTTTCGCACTAGAGCAAAGTAATAAATTTTGCGAATTATTCAATAAAAGTACGATAATATTTAAATAAATCATATGTGCTGAATATTATTTCCATTTTTTACAATATTCAATCATCGTCGGATTCAAATGGCGATAGCAATAATTTAACGATTAACTTATAGATGATATCTTAAAGAGAGGTTTTTCTATATTTGCTATTTATTAAACTTGTAAATCAGTTATTTTCGGGTCAAATAATCTCCAGGAAATAAATGTCTGTAAAAAACATATTGGGTTGGCAACTAAGTGATTGTGAATTTTAAATAAGAAGGAAAATTTGAAATTTTTACATAAAAATAAAATTTTATTCAGTTAGGTATTGCCCGTTTTTGTCGAGACTTTCAGGCAGTGTCATAATTCCATGTTCATAAAACTTCTGATTTTTGCCAGCAAACAATTGAATTAAATGTGATTTTACATCATAAGCGTCACTAAAAATTTTATCATTTAATGAATTCTGCATGGAATAAAATAAAAGGTAATCTGAAGGCGCAAAGTCAGGGCTATAGGTGGATGTGGCAACGCATCCCAACTAAGTACTAATAATTTTTGCCAAGTGACTCAAGATGTATGGAGTTTTGCATTATCATGCTGGAACCAATACTCTTACAATTTGCCAATTCCCGTCGCTTTTCTTGAATTGCATCGCTCAGTTTGACGAGTTGTTGAATATACATGTTTGAATGAATCATTTGGTTTCTTGGTAAAAGTTCAAAGTACAGAATTCCTGTATAATCTACCCTATTGACAGTATAAACGTTTTATGGTGAATCTCAGCTTTTGAGCTGATTCCTCTTGCATCACCCACGATCTTTTCCGATTAACGTTGTTAAAAACTATCCACTTTTCTTCGCCAGTTATCCGTCGTTTCAGAAATGAAGCAATTTTCGTTGCGTTTTATAAGCTAATCGCAGATGCTAATGCGTTGCGTCAAATGAATTTTCTTTAGCTGATGAGGGATCGTAAATCGAGTTTCTTAGTTTCTTGACATAGCCGAGCTGTTTTAAGTTTTTTTGAATGTATGTATGCGATATATTGAGCTTCTTTGATATCACGTGCTGTTCTATGATGTTTGTAATCGATAATAATCTTGATATGGATCTCATCAACTGACGGCCAGATCGTTGAGCAGTTTTCAGGGAAAAATCTCAAGAACGAAATTTGGCAAACCCATTTTGACACTGGCTTCCTTTCAACACTTCATTCCCATATACGACACATAACTTGTGTCATTGCGATGTGTCCTTGCCTTTTCGGAAATAATACAATAAAATATGTCTGAAATGCGAGTCTTGTTCTTCCATTTTTAAATTGGGATAAAAGAGAAACTAAATAATAAATCGATCCGATTTTTTTACTAAATTAAAGGTGGTAGTTCAAACAACAAACAAGTAATATAAAAAAAAAATTTTAAAGCCAATTCTACTTTTTTTTCATTATATTGCAGAAAGTCCTTTATAAATAATTTTCATTCATTTTTTAAGTTTATCTGGTGCCATCGATTGGTAGATATATGCAACTTAATTAAAAAAAACTAAAATTAATTAATTAAATTTAATTAATGAATTAATATTTTAAAAATCTGTTATCAACATCAAGTGTCATCACTACAAGTTCAAAAAGATGTATTTGAACTTGAGTGGATGAATAAAAAGTATTTTATCAACGATTGAAAATTTGAACAAGATATATGTAGGGAGAGTGTGAGCTAATAGAATTAATTGAAAAAAAAAACCGTCTAGGTTAGGTGCTTTCAACACGTTGACAAAACAAAAGAATGTGCTAAGACCATCTATTTACAAAATCCGCAATCACTAGTTGCCAATCCTATAATAAGCCTAAACTCGTTTCTCAAATATGCATTAATTTAGAAACTCTAATGCATGAATATATAGCAAAATGTGGCCAAACTAGCAACAGTTTAACGATTGGTGAATTTGACTAATGATGAAGGGAGCAATATATTCAAGAATCTCGTTATGCATTGTTTTTCGCGTAGACAGAAATTTGTGCTACCAACTCAACCTTCTTGTTATCCTCCTTCCCCAATGGAACACATATTCTAAAGGAATAATAATATATTGTTTTCGAAAAGAAAATCCATGTTAATAATGAATTCTTGATACCATCATTGAAATTCCAAAGGGACTCAAGAATTGGGATTAATTTCGCTCTGAATAAATGTCAAAAGCACTCCCGCGATTCTAATCGTATTTTCTATTTCTTGAAAAGTATTTCAAACTGTCACAAGGGATCGTTGTTTCAAATGAAATATTTAAAACAAAACCATTAACCAAACCTGGTTTGAATACATCGAATGTCATAATGCATATTTCTCATATAAGACAAATAGCTACTGTATTCAAGATAAAACTAAGGTAGTATTAAATATCTTCTTTTTCTTCATTGGTGCAACAGTCTCATGTTGGGCCAAGACCGTCTGCCTACTGGAGACAGGGATGTTTTCTTGCTACGGGGTAGAGTTGTCAGCCCTACGCTCAACAGTCATATTAGACAGGAACCTACGGTTTAAATGTATTTGTCCTACGGTTTAAAATGAATTCCTAACCACTATACACTGAAGTGACAAAAGTCATGGGATACCTCTTAATATCGTCTCGGTTCTCCTTTCGCCCGGCGAAGTGCAGCAATTCGACGTGGCATGCACTCAACAAGTCGTTGGAAGTCTTCTGCAGGAATATTGAGCCATGCTGTCTCGATAGACGTCCATAATTGTGAAAGCGTTGATGGTGCAGGATTTTGGGCACGAACTGACCTCTCGATGATGTCCCATAAATGCTCGATGGGATTCATGTAGGGCGATCTAGGGGGCCAGATCATTCGTTGGAATTGTCCAGAATGTTCTTCAAACCAATCGCGAACAGTTGTGGCCCGGTGACATGGCGCATTGTCATCCGTAAAAATCCCATCGTTGTTTGGGTACATGAAGTCCATGAATGGCTGCAAGTGATCTCCAAGTAGCTGAACATAAGCATTTCCAGTCAATGTTCGGTCCAGTCGCACCAGAGGACCAAGTCCATGCCATGAAAAAACAGCCCTCACTATTACGGAGCCACCACCAGCTTGAACAGTGCCTTGCTGACAGTTTGGGTCCATGGTCTGCGCCACACTCGAACCCTACCATCAGCTCTTACCAACTGAAATCGTGACTCATCTGACCAGGCCACGGTTTTCCATTCATCTAGGGACCAACCGATATGCTCACGTGCCCACGAGAGTCGCTGCAAGCGATGTCGTTCTGTCAGTAAAGGCACTCGAGTCGGTCTTCTGCTGGAATAGCCCAAGAAAGCCAAATTTCTCCGCACAGTTCTAACAGACAAGTCCCTTGTACGTCCCACATTGATTTCTACGGTTATTTGACGCAGTGTTGCTGGTCTGTTAGAATTCACGACTCTTTGCAGACGTCGTCGGTCTCGGTCGTTAAGTGCAGGCGGTCGACCACTGCGCTGTTCATGGTGGGATGTTATGCCTGAAATTTCATACTCTCGGCACACTCTTGACACAGTGGATCTGGAATGTTGAATTTCCTAACGATTTCCGAAATGGCATGACCCATGCGTCTAGCTCCAACTAACATTCCGCATTCAAAGTCTGTTAATTCCCGTCGTGCGGTCATCATCACGTCAAAACCTCTTCACTTGAATAACTTGAACAGAAATGAAAGCTCTGCGAAAGCTCTGCGCATTTATACCTGTTCTACGCGATGCTACTGCCATCTGAAAATTTGCATATTGCTATCCCATGACTTTTGTCACTTCAGTGTAATCATCAATGGCACCGCCGGGACTCGCACCCGAAGCCTGTGGTGCTAGTCACTCGGCCATAAGGCCTCAATAATATATACCATAAAATACTTTTTTGGAAAACTAATATGTCTCTAAAAATACATTAATTAGATGAAGCATATATGCTATTATTAAACATCACCAATTTAGCAACGGGGTCTGATAGTCGAGTGACTAGCACTTTGGTTCTCGAAGCCACATGTTTCGGGTTCAAATTCATTGATGTATTTTATGGTTCGGAATCCACTTTAAAACCCTAAATCCCAGTCTAATATGACTGTAGAGCATTTGGTGCAGGATTGACAACGTTACCCCATATAAAAAAGAAAAAAATGTCTTCTTGTCTCGAAATCCCCTGGTAAGCAGACGGCAATGAAGAAGTATTTAGCAATGATTCTTTAGCATACATATTTCAATAATTGATGCGATTATATTTGTAAATATAAAAAATACACTCGCTCATGAAGTTTTTCATTATAAAATGTCCTGGAATAATATGCATTCTCGCTGGCCAGAGTTAATGGACACAGATAGCATCCACTTTAAAACCATAAATCCCAGTCTAATATGACTGTAGAGCATTTGGCGTAGGATTGACTGCGTTACCCCATATAAAAAAAGAAAAAAATGTCTGTCACGAAATCTGCTGGTAAGCAGACGGCAATGAAGAAGTATTTAGCAATAATTCATTAGCATAAATATTTCAGTAATTGATGTGATTATATTTGTGCATATAAAAAATACGTTACATTAAGGACACTCGCTCATTAAGATTTTCAATATAAAATGTCCTGGAATAATATGCATTCCGCTGGTCAAAGTTAATGAACACAGATAGCATATAGGATAGTTAAGACGTTGAATGACGTAGTGTCGAACAATCACAAGCAGCAGGAGTAGCGCTGAGACTTGTAATTGGTCAACGGTTCATGCCTTTGTGTGATTGCGGCTTTAATTCTGATCGTGATTCTGATCATCAGACTCAAGAAGAAGGAAACGTGAAAGCTCTAATGCTACAGACACAGCTCTAATGCTACGAATACTTCATACACTTATCTTACATTGTTGTCCGAATTTACTACAAATTAGTTTACCTTATTTATAAAGTAACTATATCAAAATATTCAAATAATATTTCTAATCGTTTTACTCCTTACACTTGTCCGAGTTTAAAACAAACCAGTTTATCTTCTTGCCAATGTAGTGCATTTCACTACTTCAAATATTATTTCAAATGAATTAATTACTCCTCACATTTAAATTCCATTGTCGTCCAAATTCACTACATAACGGTTTATTTTTTGTTTAATGTAGTGCATTTCACAAATTCAAATATTATTTCAAATTGAGTAATTACTCCTCACATTTATCTTATATTGTAGCCCGAATCAACATAAACTACTCAAAACGATTACGATTTTGGCTGTTTATCATTTCATAATGGCTTTTAATAATTTGTTACAACAACAAAATTTCAATACAGCACATTCTACTCCGTTCCAATTAAAATATTTCAGGTAATTATAAATTCAAATTGCTATTATTCATATCTGTGAATAAGGCAACCATTCGAACAATTCGCAATTTGCACAAAATGCAAATACCGTTTATTGTCATTGGTACATACTCTCAACTGCATTTACTTCAAATTTACGAATATTCATTACAAATTGCTTTGATAATCACACTCAAAATTTCATTTTCATTTCGGTCCTTCATAAATACATTCCCCGCCTATCTTTCAACCGTAATATGCAGTCTAATAATTTCCCTTATTTAATTCAAGCATCTGTTTACAACATCGTGAGAAACCGTGAGGCTGCTCATTCATTCCTTTAAATGTTTTAATCCCCTCGTAAATTTCAATGGGAGAAGCATTTGTTCGAGAAGCTTATTGTTTGCGATTTACAGGCGTCATCTATTTCTATAAAGATTATTTGACATATTTAATGCTTCGTGTAATTTGATAGATGCGGAAATATTTCGAGTGTATTAGCTCCTTGCTTTGCACAAAGGTATGTATTACGACATTATATGTAGCATTCAGAATAAACACGGTGCGTGTCATTATTTGAAACGAATTTCACTTGGAGAGCTGATTCCTTGTCAATGTGTTCAGATTAAGAAATGTCACCAATGATTACATTATACGAATTCCAATGAGTGCATTTATCTATACTTATTTAAAGAATATTTAACTCAAAATTCTTAGTTCCTTTTGGAATTTGAAAAAAAATATGCTAAAAATTCAATGTTGGTCTTATTTGTTAGATTGATTTTTTAATAACAAAAGAAAAATTACTGGTCTGTGCTTTGAATATTGCTTTTCTCTAATTCAAAAATTATTTCAAATTTATTAAAATCTCCTAACAGTTGTCCGAATTCAATACGAACTGGTTTGTCTTCTTCATAATATAGTGCATTTCCTAGCTAAACTTATTACTTTTAGAAAGTTAACCCAATATAATGATTGTGTTATACGAATTCCAATGTGTGTATTTGTGAATAGTTATTTGGAGAGAATTTGACTCAAAATTCTTGAGTCCTTTTGGAATTTGAATAAAAAAAAATGATTCAATCTTTGTCTTTATTTTTAGGATTTGTATTTCAATAATAAAATAACAATTACTGGTCCCCATGTAGAATGCACGTAGAGTGTGATTCAATGGTACATACAAACTTTGAGATCGGGTACAGCTTACTAAAACATGTATATTTTTTATAGGAATTTAGGGCCGGAAGCAACGCGTTGAGGTACTAATTTAAAAGATCAGACTTGAAAAATAATATTGTTTACTAACAACATCATTGCAATGTGCTTCTTTGATACAGAGTTTCAATAAATCCTCAAACTAGGACCACCGACATTAATATATTCTTGGTAGCGTCGAAAGAGTGATTGGTGATTAATTCAAATATAATATCAAATTGATTTCACAATATCTACATATTTGATTTGTAATAAGGCTTACGGTTTTTCTACTTCATAAAGTAGCGACTTTTACTAATTCAAATAAATTAAATGCTATTCATACTAATCTGCATTGTTGTCTGAATTCACTCCAAATTATTTTACTACCTTTATAAAGTAGTGTATTTCACTAACTGAAAAATTGTTTCTAATTGATTAAACACTTCTTACATTTGTTCGAATTCACTGCTAACTATAATAATATAGTGCATTTCATTAATTTGAAATTGACACAAAATTCCTCACATTTATTTTACACTGTTGGCGGATTCAGCAAATACCAGCTTATCTTCTTCATAATATAGTGCATTTCACTAAATCAAATATTACTTCAAATTGATTACCTAAACCTCATATTTATTTTACATTGTTGTTTGAAGTCATTAATAATAGGTTTATCCTCATTATAATGTAGTGCATTTCACTAATTCAAATATTATTTCAAATTGATTAATTATTTCTCCCGTTTATTTTACATTTTTGTCAGCATTCACCACAAACTACACAAACCGATCACGATTTTGGCTGTTTATCATTTATTAATTCGTTACAATAACAAAAATTTCAAAACACACATTCTCCTTCGTTCCAATTAAAATATTTCGGGTAATTATAAATTTAAAATGTTATTATTCATTACTCTGAATAAGGCAACCATTCGAACAATTCGACTTGCATCAGGGTGATTTAAAAGCCTTCACAGAATGCAAATACCGTTTATTGTCATTGGTACTTACTCCCAACAGCATTCACTTTAAATTTACTAATATTCATTACAAATTACTTTGATAATTACACTCCAATTACTTTTCCTTCCAGTCCTTCATATACACATTCCCTACCTATCTTTCAACCGTAATATGCAGTCTAATATTTTCCATTATTTAATTCAAGCATCTGTTTACAACATCGTGAGAAACCGTCAGGCTGCTCATTCATTCCTTTAAATGTTTTAATCCCTTTGTAAATTTCAATGGGAGAAGCATTTGTTCGAGAAGCTTATGCTTTGCGATTTACAGGCGTAATCTGTTTCTCTAAAGATTATTTGACATATTTAATGCTTCATATAATTTGATAAGATGCGGAAATATTTCGAGTGTATTAGCTACTGGCTTTGTACAAAGCGAGGTATGTATTACGACATTGGATGTAGCATTCAGAATAAACCCGGTGCGTGTCTTTATTTGAAATATATTTCATCTGGAGAGCTGACTCGTTTTCAATGTGTGAATTACTTTTCAGTAAGGGATAACCGAATATATTGAATATACTTACGGAATTAGAATGTGTGTATTTGGGGATGCTTATTTGAAAAGAAATTGACTCCAAATTCTTCTGTCAGTTTTGAAATTGAATAAAATATGTTAAAAATTCATTGTTTGCTCTTATTTGCACGATTTGGTTTTCAATAAATAAAGAGAAATAACTGCACTTCATGTAGAATATATGTAAATGGTGATTTAATGGTTATGGGACACACATTCAGAAGTGGCACCGCTTACTAAAACATGCATTTTATATAGAAATGTAGGGTCGGAATTGAGGCTCCGAGGTACGAATTCAAACGAGACATGAAAAGAAAACGTTGCTTATATACAACATTATTGCAAAGAGCATCTTTGACTCTGTGTTTAAATAAATCTTCAAAACAGTTATTAACTACAGTAATACCTGCTTGATAGCGTCGAAGGAGTGATTGGCGATTAATTCAAATATTATTTCATTTTGGTTTCACAGTATATACATGCATGAAAAGGTAATAAAGGCTATGGTTTTTCTTCTTTTTAACATAGAACATTTTACAAATTGAAATGATTAAATACACTCACATTTATCTTACATTATTGTCCGAATTTACTGCAAATTGATTGATTTTTTTATTATTATTGCATTTCACTAAATAAAAAATTATTTCAAATTGATTAAATACTTCTTAAAGTTGTTCTTATTTACTGAAAAATGGTTTGTCTTCTTCATAATATATTGCATTTCACTAGTATAAATTGATACACTATTAATCACATTTATCTTACATCATTACCGGATACACACAAACCAATTTATCTTCTTCCTAACATAGCACATTTCACTATTTAAAAATTATTCCAAATTGATAAAAAGCTCCTTCCTGTTGTTCGAATTTACTACATAGCGGTTTATCTGATAATATAGTACATTTCACTAATTCGTATATTATAATAAATTAATTAGTTATTCTTTACACTTATCTCACTCTGTAGACCAAATTCTCTACAAACCGGTTTATCTTCTTCATAAAATAATGCATTTCACTAATTCAAATATCATTTCAAATTTCGTTTAATGTCCTACTTCACCACAAACTATTCAAAACGATTACGATTTTGGCTGCTTAACATTTCATGATGGCTTTTAATAATCTGCTACAAAAACAAAATTTCAATACAGACATTATCTCCCGTCCCAATTAAAATATTTCGGGCAATTATAAATTTAAATTTTTATTATTCATATCTTTGAATAAGGCAACCATTCGAACAATTCGACTTGCATCAGTATGATTTAAAAGCCTTCACAAAATGCAAATACCGTTTATTGTCATTGGTACTTACGCACAACAGCATTCACTTTAAATTTGCGAATATTCATTACAAATTGCTTTGATAATTACTCTCAAATTTTCATTTTCGTTCCTGTCCTTCATATACGCATTCCCTACCTATCTTTCAACCGTATTATGCCTTCAAATAATTTCCGTTATTTAATTCAAGCATCACGAGAAACCGTCAGGCTTCTCATTCATTCCTTTAAATGTTTTAATCCAATCGTAAATTTCAATGGGAGAAGCATTTGTTCGAGAAGCTGATGCTTTGCGATTTACAGGCGTAATCTATTTCTCTAAAGATTATTTGACATATTTAATACTTCGTGTAATTTCATAACATGCGGAAATATTTCGAGTTTATTAGCTCCTTGCTTTGTACAAAGAGAGGTATGTATTACCACATTCAAAGTAGCATTGATAATAAACCAGGTGCGTGTCTTTATTTGAAATGTATTTCATCTGGAGAGCTGACTCCATGTCAAAGTGTGAATTACTTTTCAGTAAGGTAACCGAATGTATTGAATATAAATGAATTATAATGTGTATATTTGGGGATACTAATTTAAAGAGATATTGATTGAAAATTCTCGAGTTCTTTTGGAATTTGAATAAAATATGCTAAAAATCCAATGTTGGTCTTTTTAGTATTATTTGTTTTTGCTTAGAATACATATAATTGTCTATATAATGGGTGGTTCAACGATTAAGGGACTAGCTTTGATGTGAGGTACTGCTTAATTAAACAAGTTTTTTGTATAGGAATGTGGGGTCGGAAGTCAGGTACGATTTCCGGGGTAAGATTTCAAAAAAGAAACTTGAAAAGAAAACATTGTTTACTTACAATAATGCTCAAAATGGTGACCACCGACATTAACATACGCTTGGTAGCGTCATTATGAAAATGAAAAACCATAAGCCTTATTACATTTTCAAGTTTGTAGATATTGTGAAATCAACTTAAAATAATATATGACATAATCGCTAATCACTCCTTCGGCACTACAAAGCACATATTAATGTCGGTGGTTACCATTTTAACCATTTATTTAAACACTGCATCAAAGAAGCACCTTGCAGTGATTTTGTCAATAAACTATGTTTTTCTTTCATGTCTAATTTTGTTTTATTGTTAACTCAACATGTCACTTCCGACTCTACATTTATCACCTCACATGTCTTAGTAAGCTGCACCACCCCACAAGATTTGTCCCACGACCGTTGAATCATCCTCTATCAAGTATCAAACCCTTTTACATCAAATGCCAATACATATCTTTCTTTATAAAAAAGCAATGAGCTAATATATTCGAAATATACTACTCAAAGAGTAGTAATTATTCTTTGTTATTGAAAAACTAATCATACATATAAAACAAATGTTGAATTTATAACACATTTCATTCAAATTCCAAAAGGTCAAAAGAATTTTGACTCAATTTCTCTCCAAATAAGTATCCAAAAATACAAGCATTCGAATTCGTACTATATAATCATCATATTCGGTTACCTTTCTGAAAAGTAATTCACACATTGACAAGGAATTAGCTCTCCAGATGAAATACATTTCAAATAAAGACACGCACCGGGTTTATTCTGAATGCTACATCGAATGACGTAATACATACCTCACTTTGTACAAAGCCAGAAGCTAATACACTCGAAATATTTCCACATCTTATCAAATTACATGCAGCATTAAATATGTCAAATAATCTTTAGAGAAATAGATTACGCCTGTAAATCGCAAGGCATAAGCTTCTCGAACAAATGCTTCTCCCATTGAAATTTACGAAGGAATTAAAACATTTAAAGGAATGAATGAGCAGCCTGTTCGGTTTCTCACGATGTTGTAAACAGATGCTTGAAAGGGAATTATCAGACTAGAATTATTAGAGGAATTATTAGGAATTACTAGGAAATTATTAGACTTATTATGGTTGAAAGATAGGTAGGGAATGTGTATATGAAGGACAGGAATGAGAATGAAAATTCGAGTGTAATTATCAAAGCAGTTTGTAATGAATATTCTTAAATTTAAAGTAAATGCTGTTGGGAGTAAGTACCAATGACAATAAACGGTATTTGCGTTTTGTGAAGGCTTTTAAATCATCCTGATGCAAGTCGAATTGTTCGAATGGCTGCCTTATTCACAGATATGAATAATAAGAATTTAAATTTGTAAGTGCCTGAAATATTTTAATTGGAACGGAGGATAATGTGCTGTATTGAAATTTTTGTTGTTGTAACAAATTATTAAAAGCCCTTATGAAATGATAAACGAACGAAATCGTAATTGTTTTGAGTGATTTATGGTGAAATCGGACCACAATATATGTTAATCGATTTGAAATAATATTTGAATTAGTGAAATGCATTATATTATAGAGAAGATAAGCTGGTTTGTGGTGAATCCGGCAAACAATGTATGAGATGTGATTACTGTTGTATTAATTTAAAATTAGGGAAACGCACTATATTATGAAGTAAATATTTCAGTTTATAGTGAATTTGGACAACTGCAAGGTGCATTTAATCAATTTGAAATAATTTTTATATTAGTGATATGCACTACTTTGTAAAGAAAATACAATTTGCTTCGAATTTCGACAACAATGTGCGATTAATGTGAGTAATATTTAATAAATTTGAATTAGTTAAAATGCAGTACATTATCATGAAGGAAAACCATAAGTTTTACTATATGTTCATGTGTGTCGATATTGTGAATTCAGTTTGAAATAATATTTGAATTAATTACTAATCACTCCATCGACGCTACCAAGTATAAGTTAATGTCGGTGGTGAGAATTTTGTGCATTTAAAATACTGTATCAAAGATGCAGTTTGCAATGAAGTTGTAAGTAATTATTAGTGTTTTTTTTTTCGTGTCTCATTTTTTGATTTTGTACCTCGCAGCATCATTACCGACGCTACAGACTTATACAAAAAAATGCATGTTTTAATAAGCTACCACCCCTCAAAGTTTGTCCCATACCCATTAAATAACCCTTTATCAACTATCAAACAATTTTACATCAAATATCTTAATACATACCTCTTCTTGTACAAAGCAAGGAACTAATACACTCGAAATATTCTACGCAAAAGGCAATAAATTTTCTTTTATTATAGAAAACCAAATCAAACAAATAAGAACATCATTGATTTTAACATATTTTATTCAAATTTCAAATGGATTAAAGTATTTTCAGTCAATTTCTGTCCAAATAACTATCCACGAAGGTACTCATTGGAATTCGTATAATATAATCATTATATTCGGTAACATTTCTGAAAAGTAATTCACACATTGACAAGGAATCAGCTGTCCAGATGAAATACATTTCAAATAAAGACACTCACCGGGTTTATTCTGAATGCTACATCGAATGTCGTAATATGTACCTCTCTTTCCACAAAGCAAGCAGCTAATACACTCGAAATATTTCCGCATCTTATCAAATTACACGAAGCATTAAATATGTCAAATAATCTTCAGAGAAACAGATTACTCCTGTAAATCACAAAGCATAAGCTTCTCGAACAAATGCTTCTCCCATTGAAATTTACGAAAGGATTAAAACATTTAAAGGAATGAATGAGCAGCCTGACGGTTTCTCACGATATTGTAAACAGATGCTGGAATTAAATAATGGAAATTGTTAGACTTCGTATTACGGTTGAAAGATAGGTAGGGAATGCATATATGAAGGACAGGAATGAAAATGAAAATTGGAGTGTAATTATCAAAGCAATTTGTAATGAATATTCCTTAATTTATAGTCAATTCTGTTGGGAGTAAGTACCAATGACAATAAACGGTATTTGAATTTTGTGAAGGCATTTAAATCATCCTGATGCAATTCGAATTGTTCGAATATCTGGCTTATTCAGAGTTATGAATAACAAGAATTTAAAATTATAATTGCCTGAAATATTTTAATTGGTTAGGAAAATGTTTGTATCGAAATATTTGTTTGTAACAAGCTCTTAAAAGCCAATATGAAATGATAAACAGCCAAAATCGTAATGGTTTTTAATATTCTGCAGTGAATTCGGACAACAATGTAAGATAAATGTGAGGAGTAATTAATCATTTTCAAATATTTTTAGAATTAGTGAAATGCACTACTTTATTAAAAAGGAAGCCAACTGGAAGATAATTTGGACAACAATGTAAGATTAATGCGAGTAGTATTTAGTCAATTTGAATTAGTAAATGCACTACATTATGAAGAAGAAAAACCATAAGCCCTATTACATTTTCAAGTATGTAGACAATGTGAAATCAATTTGAAGTAAGATTTGAATTATTCGCAAATCACTTCTGTGAGGCTACAAAGCATATATTAATGTCGGTGATCAACATTTTGATCATTTTTTTTAAACATTGATTGCAATGATATTGTAAATAAACAATGTTTTTTTTTCAGTTCCATTTTTTGAATATGACCCTTCATGCGTCATATACGATCCTACATTCCTGTACAAAAAAAATGTTTTCGTAATCTGTACCAGTTTGTCTCATGACCATTGAATCACCCTTTACATGCATTCTACAAGAAGAGCACTAATTTTACATTTCTTATTAAAAAAAAAATCATACAAATAAGATTAATATAAAATATCCTTTATATACAAATTCCAAAAGAACTCAAGAATTTTGAGACAAATTCTCTTCAAATAAGTACTCCCAAATATACACATTTGAGTTCGTATAATATAATCATTATATTCGATTAACTTTCTGAAAAGTAATTTACCATCTTAACAAGGAATCAGCTCTCCAGAGGAAATACATTTCAAATAAAGACACGCACCGGGTTTATTCTGAATGCTACATCGAATGCCGTAATACATACCTCCCTTTGTACAAAGCAAGGAGCTAATACACTCGAAATATTTCCGCATCTTATCAAATTATATGAAGCATTAAATATGTCAAATAATCTTTAGAGAAATAGATTATTCCTGTAAATCGCAAAGCATAAGCTTCTCGAACAAATGCTTCTCCCATTGAAATTTACGAAGGGATTAAAACATTTAAAGGAATGAATTCGCAGCCTGACGGTTTCTCACGATATTGTAAACAGATGCTTGAATTAAATAATGGAAATTATTAGACTGCATATTACGTTTGAAAGATAGGTAGGGAATGTGTATATGAAGGACTGGAAGGAAAATGAAAATTTGAGTGTAATTATCATATCAATTTGTAATGAATATTTGTCAATTTAAAGTAAATGCTGTTGGGAGTAAATACCAATGACGATAAGCGGTATTTGCATTTTGTGAAGGCTTTTAAATCATCCTGATGAAAGTTGAATTGTTGGAATGGTTGCCTTATTCAGAGTTATGAATAATATCAATTTAAATTTATAATTGCTCGAAATATTTTAATTGGAACGGAGGAGAATGTGCTGTATTGAAATTTTTGTTGTTTTAACAAATTATTAAAAGCCATTATGAAATAATAAAGAGCCAAAATCGTAATAGTTTTGAGTAGTTCGTGATGAATTCGGAACATTGTATGATTGTAAGATATATGTGAGGAGTATTTAATCAATTTGAAAGAATATTTCAATTAGTGAAATACAAGATATTATAAAGATGATATGCTGATTTCGTCTGAATTCGGTCAATAACGTAAAATAAATGTGAGGAGTAATTAATTAATGTGAAATATTATTGGAATTAGTGAATTGCACTATATTACGAAGATGATAAACCACTTTGTTGTGTATTCGGACAACAATGGAAGATAAATGTGAGAAGTATTGTATCAACTTGAAAATTAATGAAATGTACTATATTTTGAAGAAGATAAATTCGTTTGCGGTGAATTCGAACAACAATGTAAGAAAAATTTGAGAGTTAATCAAACAATTTGAATTAATTTTTGAATTAGTAAAATGCACTACTTTGAAAAAAAGGAAACCAATTTTCAGTGAATTTGGACAACAATCTAAGATTAATGTGAGTAGTATTTAATGAACTTGAATTAGCCAAATTATGAAGAAAAAGAACCATAAGCTGTATTGCATTTTCAAATATGTAGATAATGTGAAATCAATTTGAAATAATATTTGAATTAAGCGCCAATCACTCCTTCGACGCTACTATAAGGTTTAATTATAACAGCGAGAGGTCGCGGTTATAACTGGTAACTGTGACTTTAACTATATGGTCCAGTGTGGTAGGCAGTTGCGGTGAGATCTTCAGACCACGAGGTGAGCGCTCGGAGCGTCAGATCAAAACAGACGATCAGGGACCGGTTCTTGCTTTTAAATATAAATATACTATTGTAGAAGAGGCACAGGGTGACTTGTTTGGTATATACTAATTGTGTAAATAAAAATTAATATATTTAGAACGAGAGTATTTCATCCTGACACAACTAGCTGCTAGTATAAGAACTAACAGTACCATGCAACTGTTGATGTTTTTTAAGATATATTTAAATACTGTAAAGAGAAGCACTTTGTTGTAAATGTAGACAACATGACCCTTTTTTTTTTTTTTTTTTTTTTTTTTTTTTTTTCTCATTTTTTTTAATATGTCACATCCGACCCTATATTTCTATATAAAAAATGCAGAATTTAACAACTTATACCACCCCTCTAAGTTTTCCCATGACGATTGGATCAACCATTATCAAACAACAAACCCTTTTACATCAAATATCGTAATACATACCTCTCTTTGTACAAAGCATGGAGCTAATACACTTGAAATATTCTACGCAAAATGCAGTCATTTTGACAAGGAATCAGATCTCCAGATGAAATATATTTCAATTAAAGACACGCACGGGGTTTAAGGCTCGTGCTCACCAAGGCGACAAGATGCAAGCGACCAAAATTTGACCTCACCGCGGTCGCCTGAAACCGGTTTGCAGTCCTCCGTTTGGAGTTGCCCAACTTTCAACTCGAAGCGGTTTTTCACTAGGCGTAATGCTATTTCTGACGTTTCGCTGTGAAGGAGTCGAAAAAATTTGGTCGCTTGCCTCTTGCATCTTCACGTCTCTCGCCTCGGTGGGAACGAGCCTTTATTCTGAAGGCTACTTCAAATGTCGTAATACATACCTTGCTTTGTACAAAGCAAGGAGCTAATTCACTCGAAATATTTCCGCATCTTATCAAATTATATGAAGCATTAAATATGTCAAATAATCTTTAGAGAAACAGATTACGCCTGTAAATCGCAAAGCATAAGCTTCTCGAACAAATGCTTCTCCCATTGAAATTTACAAAGGGATTAAAACATTTAAAGGAATGAATGAGCAGCCTGACGGTTTCTCACGATATTGTAAACAGATGCTTGAATTAAATAATGGAAAATATTAGACTGCATATTACGGTTGAAAGATAGGTAGGGAATGTGTATATGAAGGACTGGAAGGAAAAGTAATTGGAGTGTAATTATCAAAGTAATTTGTAATGAATATTCGTACATTTAAGGTAAATGCTGTTGTGCGTAAGTACCAATGACAATAAACGGTATTTGCATTTTGTGAAGGCTTTTAAATCATCCTGATGCAAGTCGAATTGTTCGAGTGGTTGCCTTATTCAGAGTTATGAATAATAATATCAATTTAAATTTGTAATTGCCTGAAATATTTTAATTGGAATGGAAGAGAATGTCTGCATTGAAATATTTCTTGTTGTAACAAATTATTAAAAGCTATTCTGCAATGATAAATAGCGAAATTCTTAATCGTTTCGAGTAGCTTATGGTGAATTCGGATAACAACGTAAGATAAATGTGAGGAGTAATTAATCATTTTCAAATAATTTTTGAATTAGTGAGTAATGTAAGTAATAGTGAGTAATAGTGAGTTCAAGTATGTAGACATTGTGAAATAAATTTGAAGTAATATTTGAATTATCCACAAATCACTTCTGTGAGGCTACAAAGCATATGTTAATGTCGGTGATCAACATTTTGAGCATTTTTTTAAACACTGATTGCAATGATGTTGTAAATAAACAATGTTTTTTTTTCCATGACTCATTTTTTGAATATGACCCTTCATGCTGATACGATCCTACATTCCTGTACAAAAAAATGCATGTTTTCGTAATCTGTATCAGTTTGTCTCATGACCATTAAATCACCCTTTACATGCATTCTACAAAAGAGCACTAATTTTGCATTTCTTATTAAAAAACAAATCATGCAAATAAGACCAATATAGAATATCCATTATATTCAAATTCCAAAAGAACTCAAGAATTTTGAGTCAAATTCTCTTCAAATAAATACTCCCAAATATGCACATTTGAATTCCTGTAATATAATGATTATATTCGATTAACTTTCTGAAATGCAATTCACATATTGACTAGGAACCAGCTCTCCAGATGATATATATATTTAAAATAAAGACACGCACCGGGTTTATTCTCAATACTACATCGAATGACGTAATACATACCTCTCTTTGAATACAAAGCAAGCAGCTAATACACTCGAAATATTTCCGCATCTTATGAAATTACACGAAACATTAAATATGTCAAATAATCTTTAGAGAAACAGATTACGCCTGTAAATCGCAAAGCATAGCTTCTCGAACAAATGCTTCTTCCATTGAAATTTACGAAGGGATTAAAACATTTAAAGGAATGAATGAGCAGCCTGACGGTTTCTCAAGATTTTGTAAACAGATGCTTGAAAGGGAATTATTAGACTGCTTATTATGGTTGAAAGATAGGTAGGGAATGTGTATATGAAGGACAAGAATGAAAAATAAAAATTCGAGTATAATTATCAAAGCAGTTTGTAATGAATATTCTTAAATTTAAAGTAAATGCTGTTGGGAGTAAGTACCAATGACAATAAACGGTATTTCCATTTTGTGAAGGCTTTTAAATCATCCTGATGCAAGTCGGATTGTTCGAATGGTTGCCTTATTCAGAGTTATGAATAATAACAATTTAAATTAATAATTGCCTGAAATATTTTAATTTTGAAACTAAGGTGAATGTGCTGTATTGATATTTTTGTTGTTGTTGTAACAAATTATTAAAGGTTATTATGATTATAAAGTTATTATTATGAGCCAAAATCGTAATCGTTTTGAGATAAAAAGATTTGTAGTGAATTTGGACAAAATGTAAGATAAATGTGAGGAACAAGTAGTCAAATTGAAGTAATATTTGAATTAACGAAATGCGCTCTGTTAAGAATAAAAGCTGGTTTGTGGTGAATTCGTATAACAATGTAAAATAATTGTGAGGAGTATTGTATAAATTTAAAATTATTGAAATGGTATTATATTATGAAGAATGTAAACCGATTTTCACTGAATTCGGACAGCAATGTAAGATTAATTAATAAATTTGAATAATATTTGTATTAGTTAAATGCACTGCATTATAATGAGGTTAAACCGGTTTGTAGTGAATTCTTATATCTGTAAGAAGTAATTAATCGATTTGATGCAATTTTTAAATTAGTGAAATTTACTATATTATGAAAAAATTTAACCAGTTTGTAGTGAATTCGGTTAACTGTATAAAATAAATGTGAGGAGAAATTAATCAATTTGAAGTAATATTTGAATTAGTGAAATGCTCTATATTAAGAATATAAATTGATTTGTATTGAATACGAACAACAATGTATGATAAATGCGAGGAGTATTTTATTAATTTGAATTAATATTTGACTTAGTGGAATGCACTACATTATTAAGAAAAAGCACGAGTTTCATTACATTTTCAAGGAAGTAGTTATTGTTGTTTTCGAATACTGAGCGTTTTGATCTAATTCATAAGCAAGATTGGCATGTATGTTGCAAATTTAGAGTTAATCAAACGGAACCGCGCCGCCTACATTGCGCCCACATCTTGTCCCCACAATTTTGTACGAATAACCTCACCCTACCCTCAGGGCATCTGTACGATTAGCGCATTCACATTTCCTTCTTCATAAGTCCAATGGTCGAGAGTAAAGCCGAATTCACATTCAAGCATCGACCAATCACAAGCCTCAGAGCTACTCCCGGTGCTTGCGATTGGTCGATGCTTCCCCATTCGATTCCTTGGTGAGAAAGCGGCTTAAGTAGTTTGGATTCGAGCATTTATGATGGATTCGACATCAGGAAACGGGAGTTAGTTTAAATGTGGACTTGTGATACGTTTATAAAAGTAATTTTTAATTATTCAATAATTATAGGATTCAATGTTGAAATTAAATTTTCAAGAGGGTTATTCAATTGTTGGGAAACTTTCCTAAGCACTTATGCTTTTAAAATTAGATCAACAATAAAAGAAAATCTTAAAAAGCTCATTATATTGTTAAAAATAGAATTATTGTTCTTATTTAATAGTATATTCACTAAATATTTCGCTATACATCACCAAATATTATCACATTATAATATAATTATATAATTATGCTAATTACTATATATCACTTACTATTATGTATGTTTCATTAAATATTTTCTTTATAATATTCCTTCTTACTGTTTTTAATTTTTTTTGTATTATTTAAAATATTGTTTTATTTAAGAAACGCAAACACTCGAAAATATATTTTAAAAAAACAACACCTTAAACAAAGCGCTTTACCACAACAAATAAACTACAGAAGTGCGATTGTAATATTCTTAGATTTATTCTAGATAAAAAAGAAATTGGTAAAGGTGGTGATAGGAAAAAGCGTTTATCAACTTTCTGAAGGAACCTAACTATAACCATTATCATAACTATTCACTTTAAGTTTTCATACAAAGAGTTTTTCAAAGATTCAATAGAAATATGTGTAATAACATAAATCTATTATCTTCTGTAAATGTTTCATAACTTTCTAATGCTCTTTGTTTTTCTAAGATAAGGTTATAAAATATTTTTGTTATACAGTACATGCTCAAAATATTTTTAGATTTCCAATTTTCCTAAGCATTTCCCCCCTCTTAATCTGTTCAGAGACTACTTAAAAATTGTGAGAAAAAAATGAACTTATTATTTGTTTTTATTGCGGTTTATTCATTTTAAATTGATAGGAATTCAAAAGAGAAGAAAAATGGGGAAAGCAATAAAAATTTACAAAAAAACCGTAACGTTTACATTTGTAGCCGCTGATCGTTAATAATAATTTATAAGTGGAATGATTTCATGCATTTTGAGCATAAATTGTTCATTATTTTTCTGGACACTAATTATTTAAACAAAATATATTTAATACATCTGATATTATTTTTATCAAATACTAACGATTTGTTTGAATAATTCAACACCGATGGTCAAAATATTACTTTACGCTATTTTTATATTCCGAACTGTAAATACGGTAAATACCCAGTAATAAATCAGTGCAGCCAAACCGTAAGATTTATAATTTTCTTGTTGACAGATTTTGTAGTGAATAATTTATTATCAATTTTTTATTATTTTTTATTAACGATAGTAATTATTATTATAAAAAAAATAAATGCTCACATTGGATGATACAGGGTTTGTTATTCATTTTTCCCCCTTTTATCAAATCCTTTATCGGTGGCCTGATGGCCGAATGGCTAGCGCTCTGGCGTTCGGTACCACAGGTATCTGGTTCAACTCCCGGCGTTGCCATGGGTGTTTGTAGTCGTTCGGAATCCACTTTAAGCTGTAGGTCCCGGTCCTAATAGGAACGTAGATCGTTGCGGGGGCATTGTTACCCCGCGTCCGTGGCTTACCATCCAGTTACACGCGTCCCCTGGGTAAAGCAAAGTGAGTAACATCGGTGCAGCCCTTATGGCATAAAAGATCACGGTCTGTTCGCCAGTTGTATTAGAAGAAAATCAAATCCTTTATCTCTGGAACTCATAGTTTCCGTAGAATTAATATTTGAAATCATGAAGATTCCATGTTGATACTCTGTATAATTTCACTAGTTAAATTGAATCCTTGATAATATTATTAAAAACAATTTTTATTTAAGTGGAATTAAAATAAATAACCGATTTGGATGAACATTGAAGCTTTAATTAAAGCCTTTCTAGTACAAGATGACCACAGGGTCTAAACTGAATCTAGGTCAATAGCATCGAATCTCACCATTGTTTCTTTAAAAGTAATTCAAATATTTTTTTAACTAAATAATTGCTATTCTGTAGATATTCTTTTATGTCTAACTCCTTTCAGAATATATAGATTTGTATTGTATCCAGACTATTAATTAAATAATCCAACTTGAAATAAAAATATTAAAAAAAATATTGAAAATAATCTTTGATTTAAATCTAGTTGTGATGACACAATGCTCGATCAGTATTACCCCAATTGTGATCGAACACTTAAGGTTAGAATTTCACACCTTTGGATCAAGACTATTCATTAAAATAATCCAGCTTGAAATTAAAAAATATTGAAAAGAATCTGTGGTTTAAATCCAATTGTGATGATGCAATACCCGATCAAGATTACATCAATTGTGATTGAATGCTCAAGGTTGGAATATCACACTTTCGGATCTAGACCAGGGATGGCCAATCCAAATGATCTTGGAGGCCACTTTGGGAATACATCCTAACTCCCGCATATAAAATTATATATCCCCATATTAGATCTAGACCCACAATAGACATTTTTTGAAGTAAAAAATTGAAACATAGTGAGTTATTATTTTTGTGTTTACTATTATTCTTGCATGTAATAGACAATATTATAATAATGATACTAAGCGCACATTGTAAAGAAATATAGAGCTTTTGCAAATCGATCTCAATTTGGGTATTTGTACATCGTAATTGGTGTTGTTGTGATTGAATGCTCAAGGTTACAATCTCACACCTGGAATCTAGATTATTGATTAAATAATCTAACTTGAAATTAAAAAATATTTTTAAAAATATTGAAAAGTATCTTTGATTTAAATCCAATTGTGATGGCACGATATTGGATCGATACTATCCCAACTGTGATTGAATGCTCAAGGTTGGAATTTCACACCGGCCCATGGCAAATAAGATGAATCCTTTGGTCCTTGTAATCAATCTTATTCACCCCGCTAGGAAGTAATGCGAGAAAGAGGTTGCAATTAATTAGCAGATTAGTTCCGCACTCAATCAAATGGCTTCAATGGTGCCATCTTCGGTTCAGCCGAAATAAGAATGAGCCATTGATGTCACGGAACTCTCTAATTGCTAGACTGGATCAAAAATTATCTCTAATGAGGTAATGCATTTTTTTTCTTTTATCAGAATAACATGAAATCTCTAACTCATTAAATGATGTGCTAGTGTAATTGCTGGTGTTCTTTTTCTCAAACTGATAAATGCCTTAAATATTTGGATGAAATTTGCGGGACAGAAATAAATAAGGGTTGGTCAATTTCGTTGAAGACTTTGATAGAAATTATATCAATCAGTTTAATTTGCAATTTGTATAAATGAAGAAGGATGTACTTATCTAACTTTTTAGAAAATGCTGTTGATTCTAAATTTCTAACGCACTTCAATAATTATTCAATAAAATTATGATCATTTATAGTTTAAACTGAATTCAACTATAAGTAATCACGATTTCTGTCAACATATTCAAAGTCTTGTTCTTCTCAATTCCATAAAATGTTTAAGGATAGCAGTTTGAAACGGCTGTATTTTTGTAAAGGTCAAAATTTTCTGAAAGTTTTACAATACTAATAATTACGAAACTGATATTATACAAAATTTTTGTTCTCATAAATGATATGAATGAAGATGAAGGACATATTAGAACAGAGATGTACACACACATTAGATGCAAAATACTTACACACACATTAGAAGCACAATACATACACACATTAGATGCACAATACATACACACACATTAGAAGCACAATACATACACATTAGATGCACAATACATACACACACACATCAGATGTACAATATGCACAATGCATACACACACATCAGATGCACAATGTTTACATACACATCAGATGCACAATGTTTACATACACATCAGATGCACAATGTTGACATACACACACACATCAGATGTACAATACATACACACATCAAATGTACAATACACACCCACACATCAGATGTACAATACATACACACATGTCCTATGCACAATACATATACACACATATCGGATTCACAATGCATATACACATATCTACACAATGCATACACCCACATTAAATGTATTTCCCTGAATTTCCTCGAATAAAGCATCATATGCACAGATAAGAATAAGAACCAAATATACTTAAGAATTACGCAGATATGAATGAAAACATTGTACTTATCAGAATAACACAGATCAAATGAAAATAACAAGCACACGACTTCATAGTAAGAGAACAAAAGCAAGCCATATCGTGGCAGCGCTTGGTACAGAGTGATGTGTCAGTGGCGAGAGAAGAATTGCGTGATATTTATTCTTCGCTTTAATTGCCAATATATGTTAGATCTTTTCGGCTATGCTGATGTTGGCGAGGAGCAGAAATCAGAAAGATGTTGTAAAAGTATGTGGTTTCGAATTTATAAATTTATTAGTTATTAAAAACATCTTTCAATATGAGTTGTAAAGACGACTCTCCCCTCAAAAAAAAATGCAATCTATCCCTTCTTGGTATGTTTAAAGGTGTCATTATTGTATATGGGACGAAAGATGAAACTAATAGATGCAAATTCATAGCAACATATTTACACTGTAAGAATTATTAATTTATTATAACATTATTTATTATAACCTATATATTGTCTCCTACGTCCCTTGTCTTGCCCCTTTGTCACCTTATCCAAGGCACCATATGTACAATGGCACTAGTTTTACCTGAATTTCAACAAGGGTCAGCAAAATCTCATAAATATTTAATTCAAAATATGTTGCTGAAATGAGTACATGACACGTTGGGTTTATAAACATGAGCGAAAGGTTCACATGATGGGGCAAACATCTCTCCTTTGTTTCGTACTAGAATTGGCGCTATGTTGCCGTTTGGCTTCGTTTATATGTATAGTATTGCTAATTGGCTCCAGTATTTTTATCAGAAAGATATATATTTGTTTGTACATGTATTTATTAATTCAAAATATTCGATTTCAAATAAATTCTAACATATAAAAATTAAGAAAATGTAAAACAAACTTCCATAAAATATACAAATTAATCTATACTGATAATTAGGATAATTAATTAACCTAATAAATTATTAATTTCTTTAAAAAAATTCATATATATTTATAAATAATCATAAAAAAACTGCAATTATTTCACGAATTTCAATTTATCATGTGTGAATATACTTTGCAGAACGAATACACATGAGAGTATACCAATGTCAGTATAAGTGTACAATCTGACAATAGGTGAATTATCATATGGAAAGAACCTGGTACCCGCAATTCTCCTGCACTTGTGCATAAAACTGTTCGATTTCGCGGAGGCGGAGTGATTGTCTAGGTCGGTATTTCTATCAATGGCCGCACTTACTTACACATTATCAGGAATGGGATGGATTCATTTTAATAGATGATAACGCCAGGAATATCGTGCTCAACTAGTGGACAGTTTCCTATTCGATGAAGAAGTTCTTCGAAAGGATTGGACAGGGAGTGGAAGGATATTTCCCAGACATGAACCCAATAGAACATGTTTGGGGCATTCTAGGGAGAAGGGTTGCTAGTCGCTTATCCCCCCCAGAAACAATTCATTAGTTGAAAAGCTGTCTTCTACAGGAGTGAGAGAAAATACCCCAGTCCCTCATTGATAATCTCATTGATTTCATGACTAGTAGGAGTGCGACATTGCTTTTGGTCAGGGGAAACCATACCATTTATTGAAACTCATTTTTATTCGAGAAATCATATTGTTTGTTTTTATAATATACACGAACTATGATTTTATCACATTGTTTGTTTGCATATTATACACGAACTATCCCCTAATTGTTTTGAGTAGTATATTTAAAATTATATAAAATGGAAAAATAATCGAAATAATTTTAGTGGGATTTATTACTTCTACCTACAAACTCCTGTTCATAATGACTTACAAGTCAACTTACAGTCAGACATTTTCCTACAATAAAAGTTGCAATCTTTTAATAGTGCTCGTGATTTTTAATCCATCTGGAAATTAATGGTTTTATGGTATCCTTATGATGACTGGATTTAAAAAATGTTTTAAACAATGTATATATAAATACATATACTAATTATTATTGACTATAGCTACATTTTTTTATTATAAGTCACTGTTTTGCTGAAAAATAAATTAATTTAATGAAAACTTACAATCAAGTAAATATGCAACACAAAAAGCATTCAAAACATGTTATGTTGTACCTCGAGGATAATTGAGAGTTGCACTGAAGATAATTGAGACTTCCCATTATAAGCAGGCGGGAACACTACAGACGTCACTCCACAATTCAGTTTACAGTTCCCAAATTAGCTACGGTTCCCACCCTAGGCAGCAAACGATATCAAGTCATTGGGACCGAAGCTCACCCCTCACGCCTCCAGCAACTCCACCTCGAGAACCTGGATGACCCCCCACGGATCGTCTGCAATTTAGAACTCCAGCACCTGTCACCACGAGGGGCGGTTCTTAATGAGTTCCATTTTGTTCGAGATCCACTCCGCCATGTCACCGGAGTGACAGGTACAACCCTCCTCTGGTGGAACTGCAACCCATCAGTCATTGTTTTCCGGATTCCGTTTGGTTGGTCTGTTCGATTTGGAACCGTGACCGGAACGGAGTGGTCCACAGATGGTCAGACGATAGGATCAATAATATTCTTCTTGTGGTTTTGTTGTGTTTGGATTGGATTGGTTGAAGGTAGATTGGTTATGTAACTCAGGTGTGGAAGTCTTTTTTGGTGTGGTTGGATGGCTGGTTTTGTGTGTGTGTATTGTTGGAGGAATCCACCCTGTAATTTAGATGTCAAAGTTTGACAATACCTTTCAAGTTTTGAGTTTAATTTACGGAAGTGTTTTTGTTTCGCATGTTTCATGGTTGTCTTCTGTAGAAGATAGAACAGAGCCTTTCTGAAAAATGAATTTAGTGAATGCAACAAAAAGTTTATAGGTTATTATATTTGTATCAGTTTGTATGAGCAGAAATTTTTCAATTACTTTTAGTTTATTTCAATAAGTTCTATTGTATATTGCCAACAAGGATTTGCGTGTGTATGGACTATATAGGATAAAGGATATATAGGATATCTATCATTAAGATTAAAAGGATATCATTCAAGATACAAACATGAATGCTACAAATTACGCTTTTCTCATATTTTAATGGGTAAATTTTTATAAAAGTGTTGAAGTGATCAATCTTATAAAAGAGAATTTTTTTTTTTCTTTCTTTCTAATGCAGCTGGCAAACACTTACACAGCTTGGTCTTGGAGGCTGGCAAGCGCTGCACAGACGTACTCACTTTGCATGATCCTGGGTGCGCGTGTAACTTGAAGATAAGCCACGGACGCGGAATAACAATGCCCCTGCAACGCTCTACGATCCTATTAGACAGGGACCTACAGTTTAAAGTGGATTCCGAACCACTACACACATCCATGGCACCACCGGGACTCGAACCCGAAACCTGTGGTACCGAGCGCCAGAGCGCTAGCCACTCGGCCATTCAGGCCCCATAAAAGAGTAAATCGTTTAGAGTTAAAATATTCAGTTCTTACAGAAGAGAATGATGACTTACAAAAGATGATAATGTCTTACAATATATTTTATCAGCCTTTATAATGCATTCTAATACCAGAAAAGTAATAAATATTATTTCATTTCGGTATAAAAGTAATAATAGTATCTAAAAATATTATTCATTTGCATGTTTTATGATAGATAATATCAGTGGGATTAACAGAAAATGAGGCTGAAAATATTTTGAAGAATTTATAAATAAATTTATATATTAGATTCAGCAATTTATTACATTTTAAAACATCAATTTTGTTGCTTTGTTTGTAAAATGTATACAGCAATGTTAAAAATTATTAAATTATTTTGGTTGGAAATTCTGATAAAAGAATGACATTTAGTTATATCGAATTAATATCAAAATTATTATGTTACTAGAATAAAATAAAACTAACGTCATTTCTATTTCATTAGCACTGGTGCTTTTATATGGTAGTGTAACGTCTCGGCTTACATTAGATCTATAATGGCTTCTAGAAGACAGCCACTTTCAGATTTATTTATAAGCATTATATATATATATATATTCAAATACAGAATTGGGTTATTATATAAAGAAATGAAAAATTGAAAATAAAACTTGATTGCAAATGCAGTTCACACCAATTCCACAGATTTTCAGAGTTCTCGAGTCTACGTCGAATCTAATTGACTGGTCTGCGGCAGACCTTAATTATCACACTCCGGTAGACCTTAATACACGAAACTACAAAGGGTTCACTTTGAAGGACAAGCGGAAACTCCGGCCTATTCAGTTACATCAGAGAGAAAAAAAAACACTTCTGGTCGACTCATGGCAGATAACTCTTTTCTTCCAAAGTAAACCTCAGTTTAAGAAAATCCGTCAAGAGAGGAATCAGTTTTACTCACTTTTCATTGGAATAGACATTTCTCAGATCATAGTCGATCACCAATCACAATGGAACAACTCATGGTATAGTTCATATTCCATCTGTAATTATTTCGACCTCTGAAGGTCACACTCTATCTGCTATCAGATTTATTAGCAATAGTGTTTTTATATGATAGGTTAATTTACGTTTTAAGTTCATTTTAAGCCTCAAAAATTAATATTTAGTGAAAACTCACGTCATTTCCATTTCGTTAGCACATGTGTTTTTGTATGGTAGCTCAAGTTTATTTTAAGCCTCAAAAATTAATATTTGGTGAATGACGTCATTTCCATTTATTTAGCACTAGAGTTTGTATATGGTAAATTAAGTTCGTTTTAAGCTTTAAAAATTAATATTTAATCAAAACTTTCATTTTAGCCTCAAAAATTAATATTTAATCAAAACCCAGTGCTTCAACTTTAAATAATACATATAAATCTATATCTATAAATTTAAAGAAAGCTATGATCCATGTGATTTCCTTGGATTTTTTTTCATGACAATATCAATTTATGGAAAACCAAAAAACATATTTTATTACAATTTATGAAGTTCATATAACATGAAGGCATAAGCATATAATATGTATAAACTAAAACAGGTAAATCAATTTAAATAGGAAACATACTTCATCAGATTTCAGTTTCGACGTTGGCCTGATGTATACTACCCCTTTGGCTGGTTTTCAGACAGTCTGGATGATAAAACCATGTAGTGTAATCGTCGGCAAAAAGACCACCACTTGGCCTATGTGTTATGCATTGCTAGATATAGTACCTCATAAAAATATACTAAAAGAAGGTATCAGTTTTTGATAACCTTCATCTAAAACCTTCAGAAATTCCCAAACCATCATGATAGATAAGTACTACTTTGAAGCATGGAGCTAAAATACTGGATAGGTAAAAACGTTCAGCAAATACTCTTTTCGCTTGAACTGCAGTTTTTCATAGGCTTAAGGAAAAATACTTCAAGTTCACTCCCATATTTGCAAGAAACGTGGCCTTTATAGCCAAAAACGGTCGTTGAATGTCATAAAAAAGTCATTTTTTGGTCTCTGCTTATTTTATCCCATGGTTTTCGCAATGCATCTAGTATAACATCCATATATCTGACGTTTCTTTTATAATAAATCATACGAAAATGTCTTAAGAAATCGTGCTATTAAAAAGTGCTGCCTTGAAATAGTTCTGTGGCCATATACCAGTCCCTTGATCTTAGTGACATATGGATGAATTCAAGTAGGATTTATTTATGTTTTTCGATTCTGAATGTTTTGATTATCAGGTAATCATTGTTTATTAAAAAAATTTAATTTATAAATATACACATAACTAGAAGTAAATTTTGTATAAAATTGTTTCTGCTATTCTGCTTTTATTTTTGTGTTTTTAACTAGCGGTAAATAAGAAATGATACAGATTTGTATTAAACTAAAAATTAATATTTTGCGCCATCCTCAGTAAGAAAATTTATTATGATAAGGGAAAAAATTAATTTAATATTCATTTATTAATACATTACTAATCAATTAAAAAATATGGTTTGTTTACAAGTTCAATATCAGCATAACTATAATGAATGTTATATTTCTCAATGGCGTATAAGACTCATAACATTAATGGTAGATTAATTTATATGTTATTTCTTTTTATGTTTCAAAAATTAATATTTAATGAAAACTGCCGTTTTTTTTTTCATTTCGCTATCACGAGTATTTTTATATAGTAGGTTAATTTAAGTTTTAAGTGCGTTTTAGGCCTCAAAAATTAATATTTAATCATAAGTGACATCATTTCTATTTCAATAGCACTAGGGATTTTATATGGTATATTAATTTAGGTTTTAAGTTTCTTTTAAGCCTCAAAAACTAATATTTAATAAAAACTGACATCATTTCCATTGCGTTAGCACTAGTCTTTTTATATGTTCAGTTAATTTAAGTTTTAAGCCTCAAAAACTAATATTTAATCATAAGTGACATCATTTCTATTTCAATAGCACTAGGGATTTTATATGGTATATTAATTTAGGTTTTAAGTTTCTTTTAAGCCTCAAAAACTAATATTTAATAAAAACTGACATCATTTCCATTGCGTTAGCACTAGTCTTTTTATATCGTCAGTTAATTTAAGTTTTAAGCCTCAAAAATTAATATTTAATCATAAGTGACATCATTTCTATTTCAATAGCACTAGGGATTTTATATGGTAGGTTAATTTAGGTTTTAAGTTTATTTTAAGCCTCAAAAACTAATATTTAATAAAAACTGACATTATTTCCATTGCGTTAGCACTAGTTTTTTTATATGGTCAGTTAATTTAAGTTTTAAGCCTCAAAAATTAATATATAATCAGAAGTGGCATCATTTCTATTTCAATAGCACTAGGGATTTTATATGGTATGTTAATTTAGGTTTTAAGTTTATTTTAAGCCTCAAAAACTAATATTTAATAAAAACTGACATCATTTCCATTGCGTTAGTACTAGTCTTTTATATGGTCAGTTAATTTAAGTTTTAAGCCTCAAAAATTAATATTTAATCAAAACCCAGTTATTCAGTTTTAAATAACGCATGCATAAAATATAATAAAATGTACATATAATTCAATCTATTACTATAAATATAAAGTAATCTTTTTTATGGCGATTTTATGTCACTTTATGAAGAACCAATATCATATTTTATTGCAATTTATAGCGTTCATATAATATGAATAAGAATAAGCATATAATATGAATAAACTAAAACAGGTAAATCAATTTAAATAGAAACCCTACTTCATGAGATTTCAGTTTTCACATTGACAATACACGCAGATTTATTCTACCCATTTGCCAGGTTTTCAGACAGTCTGGATGATAAAACCAAGTAGTGTAATCATCAGCGGAAGACCACCCCTTGTCCTATGTGTTATGCATTGCTAGATATAGTACCTCATAAAAATATACTAAAAGAAGGTATCAGTTTTTGATAACCGTCATCTAAAACCTTCAGAACTTCCAAAACCTTCATGACAGATAGGCTTCTGCTTTGAAGCACGGAACTAAAATACTGGTTAGGTTAAAACGTTCAGCAAATACCCTTTTCGCTTGAACTGCAGTTTTTCATAGGCTTAAGGAAAAATACTTCAAGTTTACTCAGATATTTGCAAGAAACGTGGCCTTTATAGCCAGAAACGGTCGTTGAATGTCATAAAAAAGTCATTTTTTGGTCTCTGCGTATTTTATCCTATGGTTTTCGTAATGCATCTACGTATAACATCCATATATCTGACGTTTCTTTTATAATAAATCATACGAAATTGTCTTGGGAAATCTTGCTATTAAAATACTGTCTTGAAATAGATTTGTGACCGTATACCAGTCTCTTGATCGCAGTGGCATGTGGAGAAATTTCTGTAGGATTTATTTATGTTTTTCGATTCTGAATGTTTCGATTTTCTGCTGGAATGATTGAGCAACATTAAAATGTTTTTAAATGTGTGGATAACTAGAAGCGAATTTTGTATAAACTTGTTTCTGGTTTTATTTTTGTCTTTTTACCCAGAGGTAAAATAAGAAAGGAGAACGGATAATTAAGAAATGATATACATTTGTGTTAATCTAAAAATTAATATTTTGCGCCATCCTCAGTAAAAAAAATTTATTATAACAAGGGAAAAATTAATTTAATATTCATTTATTGATTCATTACTAATCTATTTAAGAAATATGGTTTGTTTATAAGTTTAATATCAGCATAAATACAATGAATGTTATATTTCTTGATGGCGTATAAGCCGCATAATATTTATGGTAGATTAATTTATATGTTAATTTCGTTTTAAGCTTCACAAATTAATATTTAATAAAAACTAACTTAATTTTGTTTCTTTAGCCCGGGTGTTTTTTTATATGGTAGGTTAATTTATGTTTGAATTTTGTCTTAAGCATGAAAAATTAATTTTTAATCAAAACTGACGCTGTTTCTATTTTGTTAGAACTAGTGTTTTTATATGGTAGGTTACATTACGTTTTAAGTCGTGTTGACACTCAAATATTAATATTTAATCAAAATCCAATTCTTCAGCTTTAAATAATACATAGAAATCTACATTTATAAATATAAAAAATCTACTTTCTATGTCATTTCCTTGGATATTTTTATGACAATATTATATCAATTTATGAAGAACCCAAACCATATATTATTACAATTCATGGGGCCCATATAATATGAATACGAATCAGCATATAATATGAATAAACTAAAGCACGTAAATCAATTTAAATAGAAAACATACTTCATGAGATTTTAGTTTTGACGTTGACAATACACCTTGATTTATAGTACCCATTTGGTTGGTTTTTAGTCAGTCTGGATGATAAAACCAAGTAATGTAATCATCGGCCAAAGACCACCACTTGGCCTGTGTGTTATGCATTGCTAGATATAGTACCTCATAAAAATATACTAAAAGAAGGTATCAGTTTTTGATAACCTTCATCTAAAACCTTCAGAACTTCCAAAACCTTCATGACAGATAGGCTTCTGCTTTGAAGCACGGAGCTAAAATACTGGATAGGTTAAAACGTTCAGCAAATACCCTTTTCGCTTGAACTGCAGTTTTTCATAGGCTTAAGGAAAAATACTTCAAGTTTACTCAGATATTTGCAAGAAAACGTGGCCTTTATAGCCAGAAACGGTCGTTGAATGTCATAAAAAAGTCATCTTTTTGGTCTCAGCGTATTCTATCCTATGGTTTTCGTAATGCATATACGTATAACATCCATATATCTGACGTTTCTTTTATAATAAATCATACGAAATTGTTTTGGGAAATCGTGCTATTAAAAAAAAAATCTTGAAATAGATTTGTGGCCATATACCAGTCTCTCGATCGCAGTGACATATGGATAAATATTTATTTAAAGTAGGATTTATTTAAATGTATCGATTTTGAACGTTTTCATTTTCTCCTGAAATGGCCGAGCACTATTAAAATACAATTTTTAAATGTACTGACAACTAGAAGTAAACTTTGTATAAGAATGTTTCTCCCATACTTCTTTTATTTTTGTTTCTTTATCTAGTGTTAAATAAGAATGAAAAACGGGTAACTAAGAAATGATGTATATTTGTGTTAATTTAAAAATGAAAGTTTTGCGCCATCCTCTCTAAGAAAATTCATTATAACAAGGGGAAAATTAATTTAATATTCATTTATTGATTCATTACTAAAAAATTGAAAAAAATTTTTGTTTACAAGTTCAATATCAGTATAAATATATTGAATGCTATATTTCTTGATACCATATAAGACGCAGAATATTTATGGTAGGTTAATTTATATGTTAAGTTAATATTTAATGAAAATTGACGTCATTTTCATTTCATTTTCACTATGTGTAGGTTAATTTAGTTTTTAATTTCGTATTAAGACTCAAAAATTAATATTTAATCAATACTGACGTTATTTCTATTTCGTTAGCACTAATGGTTTTATAAGGTAGGTTAATTTACGTTTTAAGCCTGAAAAATTAATATTTAATCAATACTGACGTTATTTCTATTTCGTTAGCACTAATGGTTTTATAAGGTAGGTTAATTTACGTTTTAAGCCTGAAAATTAATATTTAATCAATACTGACGTTATTTCTATTTCGTTAGCACTAATGGTTTTATAAGGTAGGTTAATTTACGTTTTAAGCCTGAAAAATTAATATTTAATCAATACTGACGTTATTTCTATTTCGTTAGCACTAATGGTTTTATAAGGTAGGTTAATTTAATCAATACGTTTTAAGCCTGAAAAATTTTTTAATATTTAATCAATACTGACGTTATTTCTATTTCGTTAGCACTAATGGTTTTATAAGGTAGGTTAATTTACGTTTTAAGCCTGAAAATTAATATTTAAATCAATACTGACGTTATTTCTATTTCATTAGCACTAATGGTTTTATAAAAATTAATTTACGTTTTAAGCCTGAAAAATTAATATTTAATCAATACTGACGTTATTTCTATTTCGTTACTACTGCATAAGGTAGGTTAATTTACTTTTAATGGTTTTTTCGTTATAAGGTTTTATAAGGTTAATTTACGTTTTAAGCCTGAAAAATTAATATTTAATCAATACTGACGTTATTTCTATTTCGTTAGCACTAATGGTTTTATAAGGTAGGTTAATTTACGTTTTAAGCCTGAAAAATTAATATTTAATCAATACTGACGTTATTTCTATTTCGTTAGCACTAATGGTTTTATAAGGTAGGTTAATTTACGTTTTAAGCCTGAAAAATTAATATTTAATCAATACTGACGTTATTTCTATTTCGTTAGCACTAATGGTTTTATAAGGTAGGTTAATTTACGTTTTAAGCCTGAAAAATTAATATTTAATCAATACTGACGTTATTTCTATTTCGTTAGCACTAATGGTTTTATAAGGTAGGTTAATTTACGTTTTAAGCCTGAAAAATTTATTTAATCAATACTGACGTTATTTCTATTTCGTTAGCACTAATGGTTTTATAAGGTAGGTTAATTTACGTTTTAAGCCTGAAAAATTAATATTTAATCAATACTGACGTTATTTCTATTTCGTTAGCACTTGGTTTTATAAGGTTTAATTTACGTTTTAAGCCTGAAAAATTAATATTTAATCAATACTGACGTTATTTCTATTTCGTTAGCACTAATGGTTTTATAAGGTAGGTTAATTTACGTTTTAAGCCTGAAAATTAATATTTAATCAATACTGACGTTATTTCTATTTCGTTAGCACTAATGGTTTTATAAGGTAGGTTAATTTACGTTTTAAGCCTGAAAAATTAATATTTAATCATTACTGACGTTATTTCTATTTCGTTAGCACTAATGGTTTTATAAGGAAGGTTAATTTACGTTTTAAGCCTGAAAAATTAATATTTAATCATTACTGACGTTATTTCTATTTCGTTAGTGGTTTTATAAGGTAGGTTAATTTACGTTTTAAGCCTGAAAAATTAATATTTAATCAATACTGACGTTATTTCTATTTCGTTAGCACTAATGGTTTTATAAGGTAGGTTAATTTACGTTTTAAGCCTGAAAAATTAATATTTAATCAATACTAACGTTATTTCTATTTCGTTAGCACAAATGGTTTTATAAGGTAGGTTAATTTACGTTTTAAGCCTGAAAAATCAATATTTAATCAAAACTGATGTTATTTCTATCTAACATCCATATATCTGTCGTTTCTTTTATAACAAATCATACGAAATTTGTCTTGGGAAATCGTGCTATTAAAATACTGTCTTGAAATAGATTTGTGACCGTATACCAGTCTCTTGATCGTAGTGGCATGTGGAGAAATTCCTGTAGGATTTATTTATATTTATCGATTTCAATGTTTTGATTTTCTATTGGAATGGTTGATCATTACTAAAATATAATTTTTAAATATACTGAGAACTGGAAATAACATCTGCTTTATAAAATAGAATTGTTTTTTCAGAATAATAATTAAAAAAAATGATAATATTGAAAAAAAACTTTTTTTTTTTAGTACACTCCTACGCAAACTTTTAAATAGATTTAGTTAAGCAAAAAACATAAATTTAACCAATTAACTTCTCGAACAAATTATACCTAAAAGTTTTTCCCATAGATGCTGTAACTTAACACACCTTGTTATTTTTTAATTATTGGCAAGCAATATTTAATTAATGCAATATTTAATTATTCTAACACTTAAAAAAATACATTATGTATTTTTTTCGTTAATTATTCGTATAAAATAAAAATAAAAAATTGTCAAAAAAAAAAAAAAATCATCAATTAATAATTATTTATAACGCTGACGGGGTTTTTATTAAATTCGATACAAATTAGCACTGAACTGATTAAATTAGTTATAGTTTTAATATTAGTAATAGTTAAATATTAGTTATGGCTTTATTATTAGTATTTTTTTAATATTGTAGTATTAGAATTATTATTAGTATTTTTTTTTTTGCATAAAAGCTTATAATTACTTTACGGTAAAAAGTTTTTATAAACAAGACAAATTTAATTTGTAAAGCTGTCAGATTTGTTGACTAAACCTTTTTTAAAGACATTATTTTTAAAAATATAACGTAAACCAACCCTTTCTACCCCTACAAAGCAACCTGATGGCCAATTGGGCAACGCTGTGTTCTTTGGTGCCTAAGGTGTCAGGTTCAAATCCTGGCTGTGGCATAAATGTTTATGAATGGTTCGGAATCCATGTTAAACTGTAGGTCAACGTTCTAATTAGCCTTATGGATCGTTCCCACCGAGGCGTTGAAGCGTGAAGCGTTGACCAATCACTAGGCTCACAGCGTTCGCCTGAAATCGGTTGAAATCCACCGCTTCGAGTTGACAATCCATCGCTTTCAACTCTCAAATGTTTGCAGCGTCATGTGACATGGATTGAGCGAATAGTAGATCTGTCATCTAGTAGAAGTAACTGGACTTCCCTACGCCTAAAGAGATTTCTGAAGTTTCGGTGTGATCGGGTCTAAAAAGTTTTCTTCCCTGTCGCGTGACACGTCGCCGCCTCACGCCTCGATGGAAACGAGCCTTAAAGTGTGCACAAAATGACAATAGAGCGACAAACCAAAACCCCCTTCCTCCCCCACACACAAAAACAAATTAAACCTCTTTATACATTAAGTGAAAATTATCTGCAAGATTAAAAATAATCCTCACCTAAATTAAAAGAACATTAGTCAAGTCAATTAAAAACCTTCCAATGCAAACGAACGAATTAATTTTATTTTCAACTATGAAAAAAAGAAAAATATCTGTATCGGATTAGTTAAAAGGGACAACAATGGAAAATGAACAAATCAAATGAATATTTATTGAATATTTTAGTATTAGTATTAATATTTTTATAAAGGTCTATAATTACTTTATGGTTCAAAATATTATAAATAAAACAAATCTAATTTGTACATCTTCCAGATTAGCTAATTAAATATTTTTCAAAGATATTATTTTTAAAAATATAAATTAAACCAATGCCCCCCAAAAAAAAAAATAACCCTTACACATTAAATGAAAATTAACTGCAAGATTAAAATAATCTTCACTTAAATTGAAAGAGCTTTCGTCAGGTTAACCAGACTTAAATTAAGCAGCTATTAATTGAATTTAAAGTTAAAAACCCTTCCAATGCAAAAGATAGGAATTAATTTTTTTATAAAGTTTTATTTACTTATTTATTTTTGTTCAACTAAAAAAAATCTTTATGGGATTACTTAAAAGGGATTGGCCTTCTTAATAATGGAAAATGAAAAAATTCAATGGATATTTATTGAATATTGTGGTATTAGTATTAGTACTTTTTATGAAAACTTATAATAATTTTATGCTTTAAAATGTTATAAGTAAAATCTGTCAACTGTCAGATTAGTTGACTAAATATTTAAAAAAATATTAGTTAAACCAATCATCTCAAAAAATTTACCCTTGCATTAAACATTAAATGGAAATTATCTGCAAGATTAAAAATAATCTTCACTTAAATTAAAAGAGCTTTTGCCAGGTTAACCCTTCTTAAATCTCGCATCTATTAATAGAGTTGAAAATTAAAAACCGTTCCAATACAAAAAGAAATAATTATTTATTAAGTAATTTTTTTTTTTTTTTTTTTTGCAAAATATAAAAAAAACAAATAATCTTTATCGGATTACTTAAAAGGGTTTGGCGTTCTTAACAGTAGAAAATTAAAAAATTCAATGGATATTTATAGTAATAATTGTATTAAAATTTTTTAAAATATAAACTTATAATTTTATTGTTCAAAATATTATAAACAAAACAAATCTATCAGATGTCCGATTAGTTGACTAAATATTTTTTAAAGACATTATTTAAAAAAATATAATTTAAACTTATCTACCCAAAAAAATTAACCCTTACATTAAGTGGAAATTATCTGCAAGATTAAGAATAATCTTCACTTAACTGAAAAGAGCTTTCGCAAGGTTAACCACACTTAAATCAAGCAGCTATTAATTGAATTTAAAGTTAAAAACCCTTCCAATGCGAAAGATAGGAATTAATTTGTTTTTTAATTTTATTTACTTATTTATTCATTTCAACTAAAAAAAATCTTGATGGGATTACTTAAAAGGGAATGGCATTCTTAATAAGGGAAAATAAAAAAAAATTCAATGGATATTTATTGAATATTGTAGTATTAGTATTAATATTTTTTTATAAAAACTGATAATGATTTTATGCTTTAAAATATTATAAGTAAAATCTGTCAGCTGTCAGATTAGTTGACTAAATATTTAAAAAAATATTATTTAAAACAACCACCTAAAAATTATCCCTTACATTACACATTAAGTGGAAATTATCTGCAAGATTAAAAATAATCTTCATTTAAATTAGAAGAGCTTTTGCCAGGTTAACCATTCTTAAATCTCGCATCTATTAATTGAATTGAAAATTAAAAACCCTTCCAATACAAAAGAAATAATTACTTATTTATTCCCTTGTTATTTTTTATAACAACAACAACAACAACAACAAAAAAAAAAAAAAAAAAAAAAAAAAAACAGCAATAATCTTTATCGGATTACTTAAAATGGGGTGGCATTCTTAATAATGGGAAATGAAAAAATTCTATGGATATTTACTGAATATTGTAGTAATAGTATTAATATTTTTTTCATAAAAGTTTATCATTAATTTATGGTTAAAAATATTATAAAGAAATGAAATCTAATTTGTAAAGCTGTCAGATTAGCTGACTAAATAGTTTGACAAACAGAATTTTCAAAAATATAATTTTAACCCAACCCCCATAAATATTTAACCCTTACTTTATACATTAAGTGGAGATTATCTGAAAGATTAAAAATAATCTTCACTTAAATTAAAAGAGTTTTCGCCAGGTTAACCATTCTTAAATCTCACATCTATTAATTGAGTTGAAAATTAAAAACCCTTCCAACACAAAAGAAATAATTATTTATTTATTAATTTATTATTTTTGGCAAAATATAAAGAACAGAAATAATCTTTATTAAATCGGATTACTTAAAAGGGCTTGGCGTTCTTAACTATAGAAAATGAAAAAATTCAATGGATATTTATAGTAATAATTGTATTAAAATTTGTTTAAATATGAACTTATGATTTTATTGTTCAAAATATTATAAACAAAACAAAGCTGTCAGATGTCAGATTAGATGACTAAATATTTTTTAAAGACATTATTTAAAAAAATATAATTTAAACTTATCCCCTCCAAAAAATTAACCCTTACATAAAGTGGAAATTATCTGCAAGATTAAAAATAATCTTCACTTAAATTAAAAGAGTTTTCGCCAGGTTAACCACACTTAAATCTCGCAGCTATTAATTGAATTTAAAATTAAAAACCTTTCCAATGCAAAAGATAGGAATTAATTTTTTTTAAAAATTTATTTACTTAATTTATTTTTTTCAACTAAAAAAAAATTTTTATAGGATTACTTAAAAGGGATTGGCGTTCTTAATAATGGAAAATGAAAAAATTCAAGGGATATTTATTGAATATTGTTGTATTAATATTAATATTTTTTATTAAAAACTTAAAATTACTTTATAATTCCAAATATTATAAACAAAACAAAGCTGTCAGATTAGTTGACTAAATATTTAAAATCCTATAAAGATTATTTTTCTTTTTTTGCAAGAAAAAAATAATAATAATCTTTATAGTATTATTTAAAAGGGACTGATGTTCTTAACAATGGAAAATGAAAAAAATTAAGTGGAAATTTATTGTTTATCGTAGTATAAATATTAATATTTTTTTATAAAGTTTATAAATATTTTATGTTTCAAAATATTATAAATGAAACTTATCTGTCAGATAAGTTGAATAAATATTTTTAAAAATATTATTTAAATCAACCCTCCATAAACTAACCCTTACGTTATACATTATCTGCAAGATTAAAAATAATTTTCACTTAATTTAAGAGAGCTTTCGGCACGTTAATGCCACTTAAAGCACGCAGCCAATGATTGAATTTAAAATTGAAAACCCCTTCCAATGCAGAAGAACGAATTATTTATTTATTTATTATTTTTTTTCTTGCAAAAAAAGAAAAGAAATAATCTTTATAGGATTATTTAAAATGAGCTGGCTTTCTTAACAGCGGAAAATGAAAATATTTAATGCCATTTTATTGAATATTGCAGTATTAGCATTAATATTTTTTATAAAAACTTATTATTATTTTACGGTTCAAAATATTATAAAAAAAAACTAATCTGTCAGCTGTCAGATAAGGGCTGAAAAATAAATATTTTTAAAAATATTATTTAAACCAGCCCCCTTCCAAGAATTAACCCTTACATTGCACATTAAGTGGAAATTATCTGCAAGATTAAAAACAATCTTCACTTAAATTAAAAGAGCTTTCGTCAGGTTAACCACATTTAAATCACGCAGCTATTAATTGAATATAAAATTAAAAATCCCTTCCAATGCAAAAGAAGATTTCCATTCCATTTCAGTTTTATTTATTTATTTAATATTTTTTGCTACAAAAATAATCAGAAATAATCTTTATCGGATTACTTAAATGTGGATGGCTTTCCTAACAATAGAAAATGAAAAAGCTCAATGAATATTTATTGAATATAGTAGTATTATTATTTATATATTTTTTATAAGAATTATAATGGTTTTATGCTTTAAAATATTATAAGTAAAATCTGTTAGCTGTCAGATTAGTTGACTAAATATTTAAAAAAATGTTATTTAAGGCCCCCTTCCCTTCAAAAAAATTAACCTTTACATTACACATTAAGTGGAAATTATCTGCAAGATTAAAAATAATCTTCACTTAAATTAAAAGAGCTTTCGTCAGGTTAACCACACTTAAATCACGCAGCTATTAATTGAATTTACCCTTCCAATACAAAAGAATGAATTATTTTTTTATTCATTTATTTATTTATTTTTGCAACAAAAAAATCTTTATCCGATTACTTAAAAGATGGACTCGTTCTTATCAATGGAAAATGAAAAAAATTCAATGGATATTAATTGAATATTGTGGTATTAATATTTTTTATAAAAGGTTATAATTATTTTCCAAAATATTATAAATAAAACAAATCTAATTTTAAAGCTACAGATTAGGTGACTAAATATTTAAAAAAATATAAGTTAAACCAAACTTCCCAGAAAATTTAACCCTTACGTTGCGCATTAAGTGGAAATTATCTGCAAGATTAAAAATAATCTTCACCTAAATTAAAAGAGCTTTCGTCAGGTTAACCACATTTAAATCATGCAGCCATTAATTGAATTTACCCTTCCAATAAAAAAGAACGAATTATTTATTTATTTATTTATTGCAACAAATGAAGAAACAGAACCCCCCCCCCCAAAAAAAATAATAAAACAGAAATAATCTTTATCGGATTATTTAAAAGGGATTTTATTCTTAATAACGGAAAATTAAAAAATTCAATGAATATTTATTGAATATTGTCGTATTAGTATGAATATTTCTTATAAAAGATTATAATTACTTTATGATTCAAAATGTAAACAAAACAAATCTGTCAGTCGTCAGATTAGTTGACTAAATATTTTTAAAATATATTATTTTTAAAAACTAATTTAAATATATTTTCAAATATATTTAATTCAAACCAACCCCTTCCAAAAATTACCCCTTACATCACACATTAAGTGGAAATTATCTGCAAGATTAAAAATAATCTTCACTTAAATTAAAAGAGCTTTCGGCAGGTTAACCACACTTAAATCACGCAGCTATTAATTGAATTTAAAATTAAAAACCCCCTTCCAATGCAGAAGAACGAATTAATTTTTTTTCAACAAAAAAAAAAAAAAAAGAATCTTTATCGGATTACTTAAAAGGGGGTGCCGTTCTTAACAATGGAAAAAGAAGAAAAAAAGAAAAAAATTAGCCCCTTTGTTCTTTATTAAATAAGAAACAGTTAACTCTTCATTTCATTTCAAATCACCGGCACCGTTATTACTTTATTGTTCAATTAAGTGGTAAAAATAATGAAGTGTACTTTACTTGTTCTTTATTGGCAACGCTTTAATCGAAGAGAATAAGCATAAAAAGGCTTGTGTTATTTATTTATCCAAACAATGGCAACAGCACAATTACTGTGTTTTTCAATCGGCCATTTTTTTTTGCTGTTGTTCTTTTTTCGTCTGCAGTTATTATTCTCATAAAGTGGGGGAATAATGGGAAATAATGATACATTCCGGGCCCCATTATGTTGGGCTATAAATAAAGAAGGTCGATTGGAGAAGGTTGATCCAACACTGTCAATTTTGAATGGATGGATGTTCCGATGTTAAAAGATTGATTTATTGGCAAGCTTGTTAAGTACTTGTTACAGTTTGGCCAAAATGCGTGTTAAAATGTAATCTTATACTGTATATGTTCAAAAACAAATGTGATTAATTGTTGGATACTTTTTAGACAACGACAATTTTTTTTGGAGGGTGGGTGGGCATTTCCTTGTTATGTCACTACCTGTTTTATTTTTTATTTAAAGAAAAAAAATTGAATTTGCTTATAATTTTTTTTAGTTAAATAGTTTTACTTCGTTTTTTTTTTTTTTTTTTTATAATGAAAGGAAGTACAGAGATGAATATTCAATCTATATACCTGATTGCAAAGATACTGTAGGTTTGCTTTTTTCTACATAAGGTCGATTGGAGAACGTTGATCCTACGCTGGCAATTTTGAATGGATGTTCCTGTTTCGGATGTTAAAAGATTGATTTATTGGCAAGCTTGTTAAGTACCTGTTACAGTTTGACCAAAATGTTTGTTGTAATGTAATCTGACATATGTTATGTCAGATTACATTACAACAACCGGTATATGTTCCAAAACAAATATGATTAATTGTTGTAAACTGTTCAAATAACGACATTTTTTTGGGGAGGGGAGAGGGATTTTTCTATTTTATTCTTTGTTATCTGACCAGTTCATAACTGGTCAGATAACACCCAACTATTTCAGATGTGAAAAGATTGATTTATTGGCAAGCTTGTTAAGTACTTGTTACAGTTTGCCAAAAATGCGTGTTTAAATGTAATCTTATACGTTATATGTTCTTAAAAAAACATGATTAATTGTTGGATACTGTTTAGATGATTTTTTTTTTTTTGATAATTCCTTGTTATTTCACCACTTCATAAAAGTGCCTGCTTATTTAATGAAAAAAATTTGTTTCTAATTTCCTTTTTATTTAAATATTTTTAGATTATTTTTTTAAAGAAGGGTAGCAAGTACATTTGATTAAAAAGAACAGGGATAAATATTCAATCAATATACCTGTTTACAATGACGCTGCCTGTTTGTTCTTTCTCGAAAAGAAGTTATATGACTTCATAACACAGGTTCAACTTTATCTTTATTAGAAGGTTGATACAACTCTGTCAATTTTCAATGGATATTCCCACTTCTGATGTTAAAAGATTCATTTATTGACAAGCTTTTTATGTACTTGTTACATTTGACCAAATTATTTGTTTTAATGTAATCTTACACTGTATATGTTCCAAAAAAAGTATGATTAATTGTTGGGTGCTGTTTAGACAACAACATTTTCTTATGGGGGAAAGGAGACATTTATTTTTTTCCTTGTTATCGTCCCTGTTTTACCTTTGCTTGATGAAAAACAAATTTGTTTGTGATTTTCTTTTATTTAAATATATTTACACCCTTTTTCTCTAAAGAAAGGTAGCAAGTCGGTACATTTGAATAATAATAAAAATAATATTAATAATAATAATACAGAGATGAATATACAATCAATATACTTGATGGCAAAGATGAAGCATGTTTTTTTCTACATAAGGTTGATCCAACATGTCAGTTTTGAATGGATGTTCCTTCTTCAGATGTTAAAAAATTGATTTATTGGCAAGCTTGTTAAGTAGTTGTTACAATTTGACCAAAATGCTTGTTATTATGTAATCTTGTACGGTATACGTTCTGAAACAAGTATGATTAATTATTGGATACTGTTTGGACAACAACAATTTTTTTTTTTTGGGGAAGGGGAGACATTTACATTTTCTTGTTATTTCATCACTTCATAAAAATGCGTTTACCTTTATTTAATGAAAAATGAAAAATTTTCTTTTTTATTTAAATATTTTTACATTCTTTTTTTCTCTTAAGAAAAGTTGTAAGTTGGTACATTTGAATAAAAAGAAAAAAAAAAATGCGGGGATAAATATTCTATCAATATACCTGTTTACAATGACGTCCTTTTCTCATTATATGACTTCTTAATACAGGTTCATCTCCATCTTTATTCGAAGGTTGATCCAATACTGTCAATTTTGAATGGATCTTTTTCTCCTTTTCTACACAAATTGTACAAGCGTTGATATATCATCTATTCACATGTTAAATCTTGTCCTGAGGGCCAATTGGCTAGTGTTCTGGCCTTTGGTACCACATGCATCAGGTTCGATTCCTGGTTGTGGTATGGATGTTTGGTGGTTCGGAATCCACGTTAAACTGTAGGTCCTGGTCTAATTAGCCCAAAGTTTGCATAAAAGGACAGTAGAACGATAAACTAAACATGCGAATGAAATGTCTATAATGAACATATGACAGATGTATGTTTTGTTGTTGTTTCTTATCCCACTTGGCTGGCCAAGCCCACGAGCCCATATGGACTTATGATTGAAGGGGAAGGAAGCAGCTTCCGTTGTGATGGAGCACCCGTAGGTAGAAGCCTGACTTTTGCTCCGTGGCGCTCTTACAGAAGACCGGGACCTACGGCAAAGTGGATTCGAACCACTACAAACATCCATGGCACTGCCGGGATTCGAACCCGAAACCTGTCTACCGAGCGCCAACGCTAGACACTCGGCCATTCAGGTGTATGACAGATGTATATGTGGCAAACAAACATGCCAGTCATAAATTTTAAAAAGGCGCCACATATTTCCTTATGCAAGCCATATTTTGAAAATTTTTCTTTCTTTTTTATAATAATATTCACCGATGGGTAGAAAATATGAAGATCAGATACATTTTTCAGAATCTTTCGGGCCAAAATATCATATCTCAAGGAAAACTGACTACGGATGGCAATAAAATTTTTAAAGTTTTATTTTTTTTTTCTCCCACGCTTCAAATAACAATTTCCATGGACTGTATTTCTAGTTAGAAAAACAACCCTTCCCCCATCACCCCACCGAAATTCGTTCCATATTTTGAATACATCTGGCAACGTGTATATATATATATATATATATATATATATACCTATACCCACGACTGGTTTCGAAGCATCACTATATTCAATATCGGAATTTAATTTTTGCCCCAAATATATGATCGAGAAATAGAAAAGTTTGATCAGAAATATCCCTTTTTTTCCCTCTACTTGGTGTGATCCTAAAAGTGCTTTAGGGAATAAATTTGTGTTTGGTTTGGTTGTTCAAAGTCTTGTGAAATATAATTGTTGTTTGTGAGTGTAATAAGACCGGGTACATATTAGCATTTTTATGAGAAAAATCTTGTGCTTCTCACCAAGTTTACCATCAGTTGCTTGTTGGATATGTGTATGAAAGATATTAATCAATGTATTTTGTACTTTGAAAAGTATTTTGTTTGCATCAATATTTCTTGTGTAGATTTTGAATTATTTAGAATTTAAATGACAATGCAGATCAATTTAAATCTTGCATAACATGTTGTTTAGTAATTTTTTTTTTAAAATTTGTTGTAACTGTCAGACGCGAATAATTTCCATGATGTTCAGTGTGATAAGAAAGTTAGCAATTAGCTTTCCTTTTTTTTTTATATGAATATTTAAATTGCACCAATATTTGTGTTAAGAAAATATATTACGAAAAGTTAATTCAAACTGCTTAAAATATAATTTTTTACCCCTTATTTTAAATAAGTATTTTTATTCTAGAAAAAGTAATAGATCTAGGCGAGGTATGCGACTTTTACAAATTTTCGATTAAACTTTTAGGAATAATATTATTTTTCATTTAGGATTCCATGAGTTTGGTTTGTAAACAAGCAAGATTATTGCGAACTTTTTAAAGCGATAACTCCTTTGGTGTGTCAACGCTAATCAACTGCAATATAAAGTAAATTTCCCAAGCACGTAACAGGGATTGCATACCTAACAGTGGTATCTTCCATTCTTATTGATTCATAGCATTCAACCATAAATAAATTATAGTTTAAAAACACTAAAAAACATGCTTTTAGAGTTAATCAAACTAAAAAGTAAAAAATAATTGTTAACATAAGAATAAAATTACTGACGAGAAAATGAATGTCACTGTTCTAAAAGCGTGGGGTACTTATGACATTTTTAAACTAACACTGCATTTAGGAATGAAACTAGTGAAAAATTATAACGATTTATATCGAGCACCCCACGGTTTTAGAACAGTGACATTCATTTTCTCGTCAGTAATTTAATTCTTACGTTAACAATTATTTTTTACTTTTTAGTTTGATTGACACTAAAAGCGTATTTTTCAACTATAATATTTAAATGAGGTCCCGGTACGGAGGACTGGAACTACAGTTCTTACAATAATTTAATTGTAAATAAAACAAAGGCTAAATCCGAATATATCGAGCCAGGCATGATTCGAACAGGGAATCTCCTGATCCGCAGTCAGGCGCGTCATCCGTTGTGCCGCTGTCTCACGTAGGTTTGAATGTCTTTACTGAATACTTTCATTCTACATGGGTTAAATTGCACTTCATAAGTTAAAATAAAATCGCTAATCCTGGCGATCCTAATCATGATGAGACAATAAACTTATCAAAATATTTTATTGTCGTCGGTCCTTGATAAGTCTACAACGTTTAAATTAAATCTGATCGCTTAAAGTAGGGCAAAATCGAGCCCAAAGTGTCAGTTACAAACAAGCAAACAAACATACAGGTGAAACAAATAAAAGCGTATTAAAAATAGAAGACGTCCCCCTATTCTAAAGGATTAGAAAATTGGGACAAACATCATCCGTCCTTTTCATATTAGAGTTGGCGTTGTATCGCCATTTTTGCTTTTTCTCAGCGTACATTTGTTAACATGTTACGAAGCAATTCTGAAAATTTCGAAGTATTCTTCTTCTGCAGACTTATATTTGCGCTACTAGGGTAATAAATGTAAAAAAAGTTATTTTGTTTTTAATTCCGATCATTTTGTATGAAATGTAATTAAACATTACAAAAAACCCCTATTCTAAAGGATTAGAAAATTGGGGCAAACATCACCCGTCCTTTTCATATTAGAGTTGGCATTGTATCGCCATTTGGCTTTTTTTCTCAGCGTACATTTGTTAACATGTTACGAAGCAATTCTGAAAATTTCGAAGTATTCCTATTCTGCAGACTTATATTTGCGCTACTAGGGTAATAAATGTAAAAAAAGTTTTTTTGTTTTTAATTCCGATCATTTTGTATGAAATGTAATTAAACATTACAAAAAACCCCTATTCTAAAGGATTAGAAAATTGGGACAAACATCACCCGTCCTTTTCATATTAGAGTTGACGTTGTATCGCCATTTGGCTTTTTTTCTCAGCGTACATTTGTTAACATGTTACGAAGCAATTTTGAAAATTTCGAAGTATTCTTCTTCTGCAGACTTATATTTGCGCTACTAGGGTAATAAATGTAAAAAAAGTTATTTTGTTTTTAATTCCGATCATTTTGTATGAAATGTAATTAAACATTACAAAAAACCCCTATTCTAAAGGATTAGAAAATTGGGACAAACATCACCCGTCCTTTTCATATTAGAGTTGGCGTTGTGTCGCCATTTGGCTTTTTTTCTCAGCGTACATTTGTTAACATATTACGAAGCAATTTTGAAAATTTCGAAGTATTCTTCTTCTGCAGACTTATATTTGCGCTACTAGGGTAATAAATGTAAAAAAAGTTATTTTGTTTTTAATTCCGATCATTTTGTATGAAATGTAATTAAACATTACAAAAAACCCCCTATTCTAAAGGATTAGAAAATTGGGACAAACATCATCCGTCCTTTTCATATTAGAGTTGGCGTTGTATCGCCATTTTGCTTTTTTTCTCAGCGTACATTTGTTAACATGTTACGAAGCAATTCTGAAAATTTCGAAGTATTCTTCTGCAGACTTATCTTTGCGCTACTAGGGTAATAAATGTAAGAAAAGTTATTTTGTTTTTAATTCCGATAATTTTGTATGAAATTTAATGAAACAGTACAAAAAATTCATATAAATGAATATTTTTTATTTTAATCATTTTGGAGGGAAAATATTACACAAGGAAAATTATTAATATAATATGAATGCTTAATATTTAGAAAAATTATTTTTTCATTTATTTACAGCTAAAAAATGAACTATTTCTTTTGAAATTTTTTTTTTAGTAGACATTTTTTTATCCCTTCATTCCAACTGTATAGAGTAATAATTTGGCCAACTGTAAAGATGGTTGCCAAAATTTGCCAAGTTGTTATAGTATATATTAAATTACAGTGTGGAGATTGTAAAGTCATGTTATGTATAAAGTCTCGTAATTATGTTTATTCCAAACTGTCAACCCTGATGCACGTTCTGTTTTATTACTAATCTACGCGTTCAACCTCTGCATAAGCAAGGGTCGCTGCCAGTGAATCTAAATCTCAACTCTCCTGTCAGCCAGCTTTGCATAATGCCATTAGTTCACGAGTTGGACCAAATGAACATTCGGCATTGAAATTTTTATATCCATATTGAATCTGATATGATCTCCAGACTCAATTTTTATTATTAAATTTATTTTATGAATAAATATTTTTTATAAAGCACTTGCAAAATCTCTTAATTGAAATTTTTTTTTATATAATGAATTTGATGCGATTAATGAAGTTTGTTTTTCAAAGCATCCGAAATAAATGAAAAAATATTTGAAATGAATGTATTAAATGATTAATATATGAAATGTTTGTCATTTTATGATCAGGGTTGCCTCACTTGAATATCTATCTAAATATTTCTGAAATATTTATATAAATATTCAGTTTCTCTATATAACTATTTCTGAAATCTCTGTGCACGGTTTAATTTACAAGAAAGTTTCTGCCAAAATTGGCGAAGATCCTTCTAGCATAAAGCTCAGATCAACTGAAAAAAAATTTCAAAAATTGAATCAATATTCATTAAAGAACGACTCAATTAAGTTTCACGCCAATTTGGCGAATTTTCTTAGTTGGCGAATTTTTCACCATTGACGTTTATGACATTATGACGTTCGACCATTTATTTTAACGCTGTTTTACTGTTCCTACACATGTGCACGAAAAATAAATTAATAAATAAAACATACCAACCTCTGAATTGTAACCACATAAATTTTTTTAATAAATAAAAAAAAAAATATTATGATTTTAGCAATAAAAATGTCCTGGTTTAATTCTAGACTCCTGTATCTCCGAAGTCATCGCCAGTGTTGCAAACCTTAGTACATCGCCAATTCATTTAGGTTACCATAGTTGAATTCAAGGAAGTCTTCACTGGACGTTCGAAATTTGATAGGCATAAGGGGGTGTTTAGGAAGGGATGGGGGGGAGAACCTTTCTCAAAGGGAGGTTTGGAGAAACTGGCTTTGCTAACATAGAGAAGTAATACAATTCTCTCTAGTGCTACAGAAGACATCTTCATTCCGAGAATACCCTTCATAACATCCGAGACGCCGTTCGAATTCAAAAGGCTACAATTCCCGATATGACTTGATTTTTTGTGTCTAAATAAAACACAATGTACATCTCTTAAAATGGCTGGAATTGATTTGATATTGGACTGCTTTAGCCATGGTCAGATAAATGTGGCAAAGTCTAGAGCTGAGAGTGGAAAAAATGCATACGTTCTAGCAAACGACAAAAATTAATAAATACATACAAACATAAATTACATAATTACATTAGACATTATAAATTACATAATCGGAAAGCGTAATTTTCAGACTGAAGAATTAAACGATCTTGTAAATTCGCAAAGACGAATAATCAATAATTTCACTCCTATTTTTTTAATTTTTTATATCCATAAAATAAAATTAAAAAAAACCTTGAAGAGTGTTTCCAGTTTGAAAGAGCATTTTGATGTCATGTTATTATGGAAAAAAAATTACGTTATAAATTTAGGACATGGCGGAATGCGAAAAGAAAATATTCTTTTGATTCAAAAACAAAAGAAACGATATATATCCTACCATTTGTATAGTTTTATTTGCAAGAGATGAATGCTTAAATGGATATCACAGTTAATTATTAATTCAACCTTGTTTAAAATGACTTTTTTCATTCTTTTCAATCTTTGGTACACAACAATACGTAACGTGTATCGAATTTTGACGCAGACGCATTTTATCGCAGACGTTCTACTCAATTTAATGGTTTATATTACATTTTTTATTTATTACTTTTATGTTTAGTCAGATTGCTTATTTTTCTCTCATATAATATTTTGCCAATTTTTTATTTGCGAAAAAAATTTTTTGGTGGTGGTTTTATAAATTTGATTGTTAGGAAAGTACGTAATACGCATCGATCTGTAATTGTACGCACATTATAATTGTTATTGTAACAAGATGCCTATGGAAAAAACCTCAATTGTAAGCAGAAGCCTATAGAAGTAAACCTCAATTGTAAGCAGAAGCTTATAGAAATATACCTCAATTTTAAGCGGATGCCTAAAATTCGCATTAAATTTTAAAGACTTTAGCGTGCAATTTGTGGATTGTAAACTGGAAATTATGGTAATTTTCTAATTAATTTTTTGTTCGTGAAAAGCATTTTTAAGTAGCAGTTTTATAAATTTGATTCTTATGAAAATCAGTGAGCAGCGACCTTTAATTGTAAGCGGCTTAAAAATGAAATTGTATTCAGATGCCTGTAAAAGAAAACGTCAATTGTAATCAGAAGCCTATAGAAGTAAACCTAAATCGTAAACAGAAGCTTATAGAAGTACACCTCAATTGCAAGCATATGTCTAAAATCCGCATTAAATGTTCACGTCTTTAGCGCATAATTTGTGAATTGTAAACAGGAAATTATGGTAATTTTCTAATTCATTTCTTGTTTGCGAAAAACATTTTTAGTGGCAGTTGATTGTTATGAAATTTCTTACGTATCTTTTTATTATTATGAAAGTAAGAAGTAAGCAGCGGCATGTAATTCTAAGCTGAATATAATTGAAATTGTAAGCAGAAGCTTATAGAAGTACACCTCAATTGCAAGCAGTCTAAAATCCACATTAAATGTTCAAGTCTTTAGCGCATAATTCATGAATTGTAAACAGGAAATTATGGTAATTTTCTAATTAATTTTTTGTTTGCGAAAAACATTTTTAAATGGAAATTTTATAAATTTGATTTTTATGAAAGCAGTAAGCAGCAAACTATAATACTAAGCAGATTATAATGGAAACTGTAATTAGAAGCCTATAGAAGAAAAAGCCTGTAAAAGTACACCTCAATTGTAAGCTGATGCCTGTTATCAGCATTAAATTTTAAAGTCTTTTGCGTGTAATTTGTGGATTGTAAACTGGAAATTATGGTAATTTTCTAATTATTTTATGGTTATTTAATTTGCGTAAAAAAAACTGTCCCCTGTTAAACTAATCTTGATACATTCACGCATGTGATCAAAACATCTAAAAAGATTGTTTTTAGACTTTATACATTTTTCCATTTTCTTCGAACAGATTGCAGTTCCGAATTTTCAAATTTTGCATTTTTTACACAACTTTTAGTTTAATTTGTTACACATGATTTTCCATTGGACGTTGAAAATTTTACTAGAATAAAATTATATTGAACATGATAAAAAGTAAACTATGCCAATTTATTCGTCAGAAATAATTTTGAATTATTTATCAGTGAACCACTTAGAGTCATTTTAAAGTAAAACAATCTCCTGAATTTAAAAAAAAAAAAAAACCCTGAAAGTGTATAACCCTGTTTTTGAAGCTCGTGTTTTGCTGTTACATTGTCTTTAGCGAATAGTGGCACGCAAGCAAGCTTAAAAATAATGAAGCCCAATTAAACTTGGCTGTAATTTCATGTAACGTACTTTGCTTTTTTTCCACTTGCTTTGGGTCCACATTATTTGATTTTCGCGTGAATAATGTAATTAACGCCCTGAAGTAGTTTTGGAGTTAAATGGAGGTAAAAGCACTGTTCAAAACTATTTCTACTTTCTTTTTATTGTTTTTCGGAATCTATTTTTGGCAACTTTTCGTGGAATTTCCCAGCACCTATCTTTTTCGATTCGTGAAAAGCGTTTTATCTTTCGAAAAGTTAGTTTTATTTGGTTCTTTATCTTGCATGAATGATGCCAGAGCATAGGTAATGAAAATGTAGATTTGGAAATGTAAGTATATTTTGTGTTTTCAAAAGCAGCTTTAGTATGGAACCGTTAGCAAAAGGATTGCATGCATTTATTTGGGGATTCAGAAATTTCAATATAAATACAATTTTTAAAAAGAGATTAATCAGAATTGTATTTATTGTAACAGATAAAATAACAAGGAATAATAGTTTATCATTCAAAGTTTGGTATAATTTAATTAAAAAAACCAATTACATGTATTTTTATAAAAAAATCAAAATATCACTGCTGTTTGAATAGATACATTTCTTGTACATCATTAGTTTCGTCGTAAGTCGTGTATATCAAAAATTAGATCATAGGCAAATGGTGAGAGCGTTGCTTTATTCACCCCCAGGGAAACGTAGCCCCCTATCAGTTAGAAAGATGAGGGTGGTACATCGGTGGGCTTCATGTAGACAATGAAAACTGGCCAATGGCAGGTTATGGGAGATTGGTTTAGTTTGTAGCTCTATGGTCATTTTATGCCCACTTTGAGCTTATCAGATTGAACTAGTAGTTTAAGGTGGATTCTGAACCACTAACAAACATCCAGGCCACCGCTAGGACTCGACCCTGAAGCCAGTGGTGTCAAAGGCCAGAGCTATAGCCAATTGGGCCATCAGGCAACAGTTTATGGGAGAAGACAGTGCAATATGCAAGTACCTTTAGAGATAATTGTTCCACTTTGATGGTAATCAGGGAGAAAATTCAGAAAACCTTAACTAGGCTTCCTAACTATCGATGTGAGACGATTTATCACACTTTTAACAATCGTCCTCGTGTCACTTTCTGAAAGTAAAGTAGTGAAAGTAGTGTACAGCAATGGTCCAAGCGGACTCGAACCTCGTTATTTCTGTACGCTCGCATATTGTCCCGAGTCGGGCTAGTGTTATTTATTAGAAAACCGAAAACTGCCAACAAGCAGTCTAATCTGCACAGTCTGACAAATTTGTGAGATGTTCACATGTGTCATCGAATCTCCTAGGTTTTGAATGCAGGGACTGCAATGGATTACTACCTGACATCTCCTGCAAGCTTAATTCACACATCACCAATACTCTATGAATAAGGTATGCATACAATTTAAATAAGATGTATCATGATTTCAAATTCCACGTTGAATGACCTCGATTTTTACGAGCAGATGACTGTAAAGATCAGCGCTTGGGAAAATTTCGTCTGTATTAACTGTCTTTTACTGCCAACTTTGAATATTGATTACTTAATCTCACTGGAGCATTATATTTCGTTGTCAAAATTCGGCTTACATTAGCTTTTGATTCTCACCCTTAAATATTAATTGCTCTCAGGTTTTAAAAACTGTGAATAATTTTTTTTTTAAATCAGTAAACAGTTAGAGTGTACGGGGGAATAGAAGCAGAAATCTTCCTATGGTAATTCTAAGGTTTTAAATGTAAAATCAGTTGAAATAATCTTGAGAGTATGCTTTTTTAAGAATAATTCAAATTTTGCATGGATTATGATGATTTCTACAATTACAGAAAGATTTTCAATAAATCATCTAGGAATGTTTTTGTCTATCCTTAATAGTTAATTTTTGAACGTTTAAACATTGAAAAAATCGCCCTGGCGTCAACTAAATCTTAATCGAATTCTAGTCTTTGAATAACATTTCAGCCACCTTGTATATAGTGGGTGTATGTATATTCTTGTATACCTCCATATAGTGGATTGTGCAACGCTAATAGAAAGGGGGGCTTAGATTTCAATCGGTTTCCAATGTTTAATCTGGTTTGTCTCATCTCGATTGCCAGGCTCCTTGGTGATAGTTTTCAGGGTTTTCTCCCACAAGATAAACCAATGCAGGGCAGTAGTAATTCCTGAAAGTTCTTCGGGAAGATAAATAACTTTATCCATTTGTGTTACATTAATTGCAAAATCAGTAAAAGGGATTTTACACAAATTATATATGATACCATTGGTTACAGTTACAGTTCAAAAATACCTTTGTTTTGAATAACATTTTAAAAATAATGGAGTAGTATGCTTCTACCATTTCTCCAACCATCTTTCAGCACATCTGAACACTCAAAACTAAAATTAGGTGTAATATATTTTTAACTTTTTACTTAATTTAATCAAACTTTTTGTTAATAAAGATTATGTTTATATTTATTTTCTTTTGCTACTATAGTTATGGTATAAATTAAATTCATTAACACCTACTATTTTTATTGAACACAGTGAATATAAAGACATGAAAATATCAATTACTTAATATTCATTTTGTATCAATTTCAACTTTATAGATTTGATATACCTCAAATTTGTTAAATAATTGAAGCAATGAGTAGGTACAGAACATCTTCATAGGTTAGATAAAAGTTTAAAAAAAATGAAAAAAAAAAAAAACACTATTACAAGAATTAACAATAAATAACTTTATCTATTTGTGTTACGTTAACTGTAAAATTAGTTCATGTAATAGATGATACCACACGTTCCAGTTTCAGTTTAAAAATACCCTTTGTTTTGAATAGCCTTTTAAAAATAATGGAGTACATATGTTTCTACCATTCCTCCAACCATCTTTCAACACATCTGAACACCCAGAACTAAAATTAGGTGTAATATATTTTTAATTTATTGTTTAATTTAAAATAGGTTTTTGTTAAAAAGATGTTGCTTTCTATATTCATTTTCTTTTTCTATTGCAATTATGAAACAAATTAAATTCATTAACTCCTACTATTCTTTGGGAGACAGGGAATATAATCAATAAGTTGATATTCACTTTGTATCAATTTCAAGTTTATAAAATAACACATGTCAAATATTCGTGCAATAGTTGAAGCAACGAGAGGTACAGAACATTTTCATAGGTCAGATAAAAATTTTAAAAAAAAATGAGAAAAATACATCATTATTGAATTGACAATAAATAACTTTATTCATTTGAACTACATTAACTGTAAATTTCGTAAAAGTGATTCTTAAGATAAATGTACACAAATTTATATATGATACCAGTGGTTACAGTTACAGTTTAAAAATACCTTTTATTTTAAATAGCCTTTAAAAATAATAGAGTACCTATGTTTCTGTCATTCCTGCACCCATCTTTCAACACATCTGAACACTCAAAACTAAAATTAGGTTTAATAATGTTTTTAATTTATTATTTAATTTAATCTAATTTTTTGATAATAAATGTTGCGTTCAATATTTTTGTTTTCTTACTATATCTGCTACTATAATTATGGTACAAATTAAAATCATTAGTTAATACTATTTTTATGGGACATAGAATAATCAACTACTTAATATTCACTTTGTATCAGTTTCAAGCTTATAGATATCATACGCCAAATAATCCATGTACTAGTAGTAGCAATGAGCAGGTACAGAAAATTTTTTTAGGTTAGACAAAAAAGTTTTTAAAAAAATGAGAAAAATTCACCAAGAATTAACAATAAATAGCTTTATCCATTTGTGTTACATTAACTGTAAAATTAGTTCATGTAATAGATGATACCACAGGTTACAGTTACAGTTTAAAAATACCCTTTTAAAAATAATGGAGTACATATGTTTCTGCCATTCCTCCAAGCAACTTTCAATATATCTGAACACTCAAACTGAAAATCAGTTGTAATATATTCTTAATTTATTGCCCAATTTAACCTAATTTTTGATAATAAATATTGCTTTCAATATTCATTTTCTTTGGCTACTATAATTATGGGGCAAATTAAATTCATTAACTCCAACTATTTTTTGGGAGACAAGGAATATAATCATTGATAAAACTCATTTTTATAGTTTTTATAGGTTTTAAAAAATGAGAAAAATACATCAACAGGAATAAGACATGATACCATTCGGGACTTACAGTAAAACTCATTTTTAGCAAATAAGTTACAAAATTTACAAAAAAAAATTATAAATAACTGTATCCATTTGTGTTATGTTAACTGTAAAATTAGTTCATGTAGTAGACGATACCACAGGTTCCAGTTTCAGTTTAAAAATACCCTTTTAAAAATAATGGAGTACATATGTTTCTACCATTCCTCCAAGCAGCTTTCAACACATTGTTTCTCTTTGCTTATCTATCTGCAAGCGTGGTCGGTTCGGAAAATCCATCTTCGTAGAAACTATCTCTGCTGTGGTTACAGGACTTATTAATCTGTCGCCAAGTCCTGTGAAAAATGCATCTTCTTTGTTGCCCCACGATGCGTGGTGGCGTAAGCCACATTTCGCCAAGACATTCATCAACGAGTCACCATAATCACTTTTTCTCGCTATCATCCCGCCAAACGATTCTGGCGATTATTTTTCATTCCCTCACTACCCCCTGTCTGTGCACTCGACCGGCACTATTTGTGTCGTCTGATAGGGGATGTCTTGATGTTTTCTTGCCATCCCTCCCACTCATCACACCTCACGGTAATCGTCTGCGCAGAGGGTTGTCTTCCGAAGTCAATTTGTTATCGGTCGGTGATTGAGGGATATTTTGGTACTATTACCTCAGTGCTTTTAGTATAATTAGGAGGATTGCCTATGGTTTGTGGTATTGGGTGAAAATGTAATTTGATAAGGGTTAGCGGAATATAGTTAAATATAGTCTTATTGAGGTTAATTGAATTTTTGAATAAAAATGTATTCCTGTATAATTATTTAAAGCTTGTTTAAATAGTTATAAAGGATATGATGTATGTGTTTTTTACATTCTTTGTGTTATGTTATTAGGATTGGTTATAAAGGTTTGATTTTATGTTGAAATTTTGTTATGAAGATATATTATTACTTTATGAAGCTTTGTTGTGGTGGCATGATGTTATGTTATGCAGGTATAGTATTATGTAAAGAAGATATGGAATTATGTAAAGAAGGTATGGTATTATGTCATGAATGTCTGGTACTACGTCATGAAAGTATGGTATTACGTAATGAAGGTATGGTATTATGTAATGAAGGGTTGCTATGAAAGCATGGTATTATGTTATAAAGGTATGATATCATGTTATGATAGTATGATGTAATGAAGGCATGGTATGATGCACTGAAGGCATGGTATTATGTTATAAAGGTATGATATCATGTTATGATAGTATGATGTAATGAAGGCATGGTATGATGCACTGAAGGCATGGTATTATGTTATAAAGGTATGATATCATGTTATGATATGTATGAAGGCATGGTATGATGCACTGAAGGCATGGTATTATGTTATAAAGGTATGATATCATGTTATGATAGTATGATGTAATGAAGGCATGGTATGATGCACTGAAGGCATGGTGCGATGTAATGAAGACATGTTATGATGTAATGAAGGCATGGTATGATGTAATGAAGGCATGTTATTATATAATGAAGGTTTGCTACGAAAGTATGGTATTATGCAATGAAGGTTTGTTATGAAGGTGGGGTATTATGTCATGAAGGTTTATTATGAAGGTAGATAATGAAGGTTTGTTATGAAAGTATAGTATTATATAATGTAGGTTTGTTATGAAGGTATATTATGTAATAAAAATTTGTTATGAAGGCCTTGTATTATGTAACGAAGGTTTGTGATGATGGTATGAGGTTATGTTATAAAATTTGGTTGTAAAGATATGACATTATTTTATGAATGTCCTTATGTTAAATGAGGTACGCCATACAGTAGATATTTATTCCAAATTGAGATAGATATTGATTCCAAGAGAATAGTGTAACAGTTCCTAATGACCGTCCTTGGATAATGCTGAAATTCAAATTCTTGGAATTTCCTATTTTGATGTAACGAATTCATTAAAATGCTTTGAATTAAAAAAGATTGTAAAGTTTAAATCAGAATGAATCTACATTACGTTAAAGACCAAAATTTTAAAAAAGCACTTTGGTTATTTTATTGATATTGTAATTAATAATGCATTGCATGGCAACGGTATTTTTAGAATAAAAATTTATTTTTAAATGAAACACAATTTGAGAAAGCTCAATTTTATTTTTTTATGTTCTTGAATTTTTTTAAAATAAATAATAAATTTTGTTTGAAATATAATTTTAATTTGTCGCAGATTGTGTGCTGCCAGCATCATTAACTCCATTTATGAAAATAATTCTTAAATAAGATATTTAGAAACATAATTCCGAAAAATCTCCCAATTTTCCTAACATACAAATATATTTAGAATGGATAATTTACAGAAATTTAAGTAACGAAAGTTAATTAATTTTATAAAGAAGTACCATTTAAAATTGAGATTCTGTGCTGTGTGCAACATCAGCAACCGCATTTATAGGAAAAAACTTCCCTCCCGTAGCAATCCATAATAAGTTTAAATAAACAGAGCAATCTCTGCTCTCCCTTTCTTAATCTGCTCAGAGTTGGTGAATCCATGACTTTCGCGTAATCCCCTCATTTCGGGATCACATTTCCAGGTCCATCATACGCAGAATTTCCCACCCTAATCCCTTTGTTTAAACTTGGGCAAACGGAACGCATCAGCACTTTATCTCCCTTCCCACGAATAGCCAGTCACAAGTCTATAAAACTGTTATTTGTTTTAGGATTCGTTCGCTGGATCCGTCTCCCAGCCAATGAGAGGCATTCGTCAGGTGCGAGATTTATCTCCTTCCTATGAAAGAGGATTAAATTCTTCAGGCAGTATTTTGGTTCTTAGTATGAGAAGGAGGGATTTACTTCTGTCTTTGGGCTGTCAGAAATATGGTTCAAAAGTTCACGCTTGTTGGAATTTGATTAATAGAGTGATATCTGGGAACACTAACTGACTGTATGTCAGTTTAGTGTTTTCTGAATTCAGAAATGATTCAGTTGAAAAAAAAAAAGATGTATAATGAATAACATTGCACTGGTTAAAATTTCAAAGAAATATCGGTAAGTAATATTACATACCAACCACCAACCACATTACATACCAACATGTCTTTATTCAACCAAAGGACATATCGGAATGAAATTTTCGTTAGTTAAAATTCTGTAAATTATTCTAAATCTATTTGTATGTAAGGCAAATTGAGTAATTTTTCGAAATTATATTTCAAAATATCTTACTTAAGATTTTTTTTTCATAAATAAAGTTGCTGATGTTGCTTGAAGTATGAGGTAGAATGACAGCACGCAATTTCTCTTTTAGCACGCAAACGATTTTTTTATAAATTAATCTCAGCTGTTCTTACATACAAATAGATTTATAATAATTTACAGAAACATAAGAAGGAAAATTAATTAATTTTAGTTTGTTCAATTTGAAACTGAGATTGCTGTCATTCTACCTCATATTTCAAGCAACATTGCCAACTAAATTTATGACAAAAATAATTCCAAAGAGAAGAAATTAAGAAAAATTACGCAATTTTCCTTACATACGAATAGATCGATAATAACTTACAGATATTTTAATTAACGAAAATTAATTCATTTTTGTAAAGAAGTACAATTTAAAATTGAGATTGTGTGCTATAATTCCACCTCATACTGAATGCAACGTCAGCAACTGCATTTATGGTAAAAAACTTCCCTTCCATGGACATCCATAATAAGTTTAAATAAACAAAGCAATCTCTGCTCTCCCTTTTCTCAATCTGCTCAGAGTTAGGGAATCCCTGACTTTCGCGTAATCCCCTCATTTCGGGATCACATTTCCAGGTTCATCATACGCAGAATTTCCCACCCTAATCCCTTTGTTTAAACTTGGGCAAACGGAACGCATCAGCACTTTATCTCCGCTCCCACGAATAGCCAGTCACAAGTCTATAAAACTGTTATTTGTTTTAGGATTCGTTCGCTGGATCCGTCTCCTGGCCAATGAAAGGCCTTCGTCAGGTGCGAGATTTATCTCCCCTTCTGAGCAAGAGGATTAAATTCTTCAGGCAGTATTTTGGTTCTAAGTATTAGGAGGAGGGATTTACTTCTGTCTTTGGGCAGTCGGAAATATGATTCAACAGTTCACGCTTGTTGAGATTTGATTAATAGTGGTATAAGAATGATATCTGGGAAATACAGTCAGTTTAGTGTTTTCTGAATTCGGAAGTTGTTCAGTTGAAAAAAAATATATGTTGAGTAACATTGCACTAGTTAACTTTTTAACGAAATCTCGGTATGTAATATGCGTTATGCTTAAACCATATTACATACCTGCATGTCTTGATGCATGTAACGGACATGTCAATGTTTAGAATTCATGTCTTTCAGTTTAGTCTGTTAGTGTAATAGTATAAGTTCAAGTTGTAATTTCATTGTAATAATTAAGTAAGTGTCAGTTAGTGTAATAGTGTCAGTTTAGTCTTTTTTGAATTCTGAAGTTGTTTAGTTGAAAAAAAGTTATATCATGAGTAACATTGCACTGGTTAAATATTAAAAAAAATGTCGGTATGTAATATGTTTATACCATATTACATACCTACATGTCTTTATAAATTAAATGGACATGTCAATGTTTAGAAGTCATGTCTTTATATTTAAATTTCTAAGCAAGATCACACATTGAAAGCGATAGCTAATCTGAAGAGCAATTAATCTAGCAGCTATCGCTTTCAATCTATTGCATTCAATCTATCTATTCAATTTATTGCAATCAATCTATCTATTCAATCTATTGCATTCAATCTATTGCAATCAATCTATCTATTCAATCTATTGCAATCAATCTATCTATTCAATCTATTGCAATTATTCTGGCAGCTATCACTAATTCAGCAGCTATCAGCGATAATTAATCTGAACAGCAAATAAAAAACTGTTTTTATTTGCATAATTAATGTTGAATAATTTAAAAGTATAATCATTCTTCCTCTGTCCTGCTGGAAAGAGCGCCACCTGTAGGGTTCAGGAGAAATAATCAGTTGGTCTACAGACTCTTATCCAAGAGGTTGTATAATTTGCTCCACCCTCTGTACTGCCGAATTCCGTCTGAACACCAGAATCCTCCCACAAAGTTTTAATTTTTTTTTACAACAAATGTGAGTTAAATATTAATTGTATGTGGTTATGTAAATAGAAGTGATAATTCGAAAACCTGTGCATCCAGAATCTCCAAACCCTCCATTGTAAGAGAGATTATTCTGGTCAGGTTTAGATCAAGATTTTTTTAATATCTTTCTGAAATTTCTTGCAGCATAACTGATATTTTGAGCCGGATTTCAACAAGGGCAATTGTTGCAGTGTATTTTCAAGAAGGAGTTTTACAACTATCTGGGTATCACACTGTAGAATTGTTTGTAAAGGAAATGTTAATTGTAATTCATGTCGTCCACAAGGTTTAGAGGAAAAAGTTGAAAGATTATAAAAACACTTATATCAATGGATAAGATTTGTTAATATAAATGATAAAATTCATCTTAATATTTGGAAACTTCCAAAATTATCAATAATTCTAAAAGTCAAATTATCAAAATATGTATATTATATTGCTGATGTTTCAAAAAAATATTAACTTTTTTTTTAACCGATATGTCCTAATCTCAAGTTTTGGAAAGGGGCTATAGGGAAAATATGGTTTGTCAATAACTATTTTTATTAAAAAAATCCCCAATCTGAAAGTGAACAGATAAGATTTTTTAACATAAACTCAAAAAATCATCTTTAAACATTTGGAAACTACCAAAATTGCTAGTAACTCTAAATGTCAAGTTATAAATATGTATACATATTGTAACCGTGGTTCCACCTACGCAACCATGTTTCATCTTAACCGTGGTGCCTCCTACGCACTGCAAGAGCGTCAGTATTTCCTTTTTAAACCGATATATCATACTTTCAAGTTCTGGGAGGGGGCTATAGGAAAAATATGGTTATTCAATGAATATTTTTTAACAAAAATTCCCTATCTGTATTTGCAAAATTATTCTAAATTAAAACGAAACTTTACTGCACTTATGTTATATATCTTACTCACGACAGAATAAGGAGGAAAAGAAATAATAGGGAAAAATATTATTGATTTACCAAGCATTTCAAAATAAGAATTCTCAAACCTTACAGAAAATCCCCAATTCATACATCATCCTAAATTTGTAAGTTACAAATTACCCTACAATCAAAAGTAGCAATACTTAAATTCCTCTTTTTATTTAATAGATATATCTTACTTATAAAAAAGAATTTAGGCAAAAAAAATAATTCGTGATTATAGGGAAACTATATCGACGTCAATGAATATCTTTTAACAAAAATCCCCGATCTGTATTTGCAAAATTACTCTAAAATAATAAAAAAAAATACTATACTTATATTGTTCCCTTCTTTTTAATTTATATATCTTACTCAAGAGAAATAAGGAAGAAACGAAATAATAGGGAAAATAATATTATTGACTTGCTAAGCCTTTTAAAATAAGAATCGCTAAACCGTATAGAAAACCCTAGAATCCCCAATTCCTATATCTAAGAATCCTAAATTTGTAAGTTACAAATTACCCTACTGTCAAAAGCAGCAATACTTAAATTCCTCTTTTTATTTAAAAGATATATCTTACTCATAAAAAAGAATTTAGGGAAAAAAAATTCGTGATTATAGGGAAATTATATCGACGTCAATGAATATCTTTTAACAAAAATCCCCGATCTGTATTTGCAAAATTACTCTAAAATAAAAAATAAAAATTACTATACTTATATTGTTCCCTGCTTTTTAATTTATATATCTTACTCAAGAGAAATAAGGAAGAAAAGAAATAATAGGGAAAATAATATTATTGACTTGCTAAGCCTTTTAAAATAAGAATCACTAAACCGTATAGAAAACCCTAGAATCCCCAATTCCTATATCTAAGAATCCTAAATTTGTAAGTTACAAATTAACCTACAGCCCAAAACAACAGTACTTAAAATCATCTTCTTATTTAATACCTTTTTTGTCATCTTCTTATCTTCATACATCTTACTCATAAAAAAAATAATTTAGGGAAAAAAAAAGACAAAATAATTAATGGTTAAAATCCTATGATTGTTAGCCACTATGATTCTAGGAATCTATGATTGTTAGTCAATGAGTATTTTTTAACTCTCCCAATCTGAATTTGCAAAATTACTCTAAAATAAAAAAAATTACCATACTTATATTGTTCCCTTCTTTTTTAATTTATATATCTTACTCACGCGAAATAGGCAGAAAAAGAAATAATAGGGGAAATAATATTATTGACTTATTAAGCTTTTCAAAATAAGAATCCCCAAACCATACAGAAAATTGTAGAATCCCCAATTCCTATATCCAAGAATCCTAAATTTGTAAGTTACAATTTATCATGCAGTCAAAAGCAGCAATACTTAAAATCAACTTCATATTTAATAGATATATCTTACTCATAAAAAAAAAAAAAGACCTGTGCTTATGGGGAAAATATGATTGTTAGTCAATGAATATTTTTTAACAAAAATTCCCTATCTGTATTTGCAAAATTACTCTAAAGTAATAAAAAAAAACCTTTCCTATACTTATATTATTCCCTTCTTATTTAATTTATATATTACTCTCCAACAATAGGGAGGAAAAGAAATAATAGGGGAAATAATATTATTGACTTACCAAGCTTCTCAAAATAAAAATCCCCCAACCATATAGAAAATTATAGAATCCCCAATTCTTATTTCCAAGAATTCTAAATTTTTAAGTTACAAATTACCCTACAGTCAAAAGCAGCAATACTTAAATTCATTTTCTTATTTAATAGATATATCTTACTCGTAAAAAAAAGAATATAGGGAAAAAAATCCGTGGTTATAGAGAAACTATGATTGTTAGTCAATGAATATTTTTTAACAAAAATCCCCTATCTGTATTTGCAAAATTACTCTAAAATAAAAAAAAAAACTTCACTATACTTATGCTGTTCCCTTCTTATTTAATTTACATATTTTACTCATGAGACATAGAGAAGGGAAAAAATGGGGGAAATATGTTATTGACTTACCAAGTTTTTCAAAATAAAAATCCCCAAATCATATAGAAAATTGTAGAATCTGCAATTCCTATATCCAAGAATTCTAAATTTGTAAGTTACAGATTGTGCTACAGTCAAAAACAACAATACTTAAAATCATCTTCTTTTTTAATATCTTCGTATCTTCATATATTTTACTCATAAAAAAAAGAATTTAGAAAAAAAAGGACAAAAAAAAAATCCATGGTTAAAATCCTATGATCGTTAGTCACTATGATTCTATGACTCTAGGAAATTATGATTGTTAATCAATGAGTATTTTTTAACTATCCCCAACCTGTATTTGCTAAATTACTCTAAAATAAAAAAAATAAAAAAGTTACTATACTTATATTGTTGCCTTCTTTTTTAATTTATATATCTTACTCACGACAAATAAAAGAAAAAAAATAATAGGGAAAATAATATTATTGACTTACCAACCTTTTAAAAATACAAATACCCCAACCGTATAGAAAATTATAGAATCCCCAATTCCTATATTCCAAGATTCTAAATTTTTAAGTTACAAATTACCCTACAGTCAAAAACAGCAATACTTAAATTCATCTTCTTATTTAATAGATATATCTTACTCGTAAAAAATAAGAATGCAGGGGAAAAAAATCCGTGGTTATGGGGAAAATATGATTGCCGACCGAACTTTCCCAAGATAAAAAATCCCCAATCCACATCTTTAAGAGAGTGGAAATTTTTCAGACCTTACTGTTCCACTTCCTTTAGTAATCGATCAAGTATGTTTATAATCGATATCGTTCTTGCAGCTTCAAAACAAAAGAGCTATTTCGATGTTTTCGAAAACTCAGTAACAAAAGGCTAAAAAAGAAAAAGAATGAAAGATAAAAAAAAAAGAAAAAGAAAAGGTACTACTAGTTCAATAAAGTTGTGTTCTGAAATTTTACTTCCCTAGGCCATTGCTAAAGAATTTTTTTTTTCTTTTTTGGATATAAACAAAAAGAATTTCTGAGAAATATTGATTCATTTTTGTGTAGGTGGCTGAATGGGGTACATTTTTTTGCGTTTTATTATTTTAAAATTAATTTACTCATTCGTAATGTTTCAATGTTTTTTTTTATTTTGTTATATAAACAGTTCCTTTTTTTATGTTTCAATTATGAATGCGTGGGACATGTTTTCGTCGTTTCTTTTGCTGTATTTATTCAGTCATTCAATACATGAATGTGACAAAATAAAATAATTTTTTTTTTTAAATTTCAGTGATGCTGAAAAATTTGTCAACACTGTTTTATCGCTTTTATTGCTGCATAAAGAAGAAAATGTACACAAAAGAGTTCAACAAAGTTGACCGGAAGTCACTGCTTTACCAGTATCTGACCGTTTCAGATTCGCCATGACGTGCCAAGCAACGATGGATATGAGCTCAATTCATTAGTTCTGTCAAATCATAAAAAATGCAGTTTGGTTCCTCAAACAAGCCAATGCGATATAAATGTTCAATATATCAGTTCTTTTTTATTGAGACAAGCCACTAGAATTCCGTTGCAATACATACTGACCAACCTAACGACTGTTAAGATACTGTAGACCACTTAGCTGTATAAAACGTTGACCAGGGTGCACCACTAGGTGATAGCTCTATCTCATTGCGTCCATAATTTGGATAGTAGTTATTATGATTAAGCTTTAGATAACTATGAAATCATTAAATAGAAATATGATCCCCGAACAATTTAAATATATAGCAATGAAAGCTATTGAAAGCCGTTTTCTAGAAAATGAATGGTTGCATGGTTTCAAGGAAGACTCTATATTAAATACACATCATGTTTCAAGGAGCATTTAAAACTAACAAACCTGATATTTAAGGATAAAAATAACAATCATATAAAATTCACAATTTTATCGTTATATTTATAAAATGTTAACCATTACAAACGAGCCAAACGTCATATGACGTCATCAAGAATCATAATGCCACCAGGAGCAAAGTATTAGTTTAAGTAAATTCTAAATTTAATTATGAAGAGTATGATTTTACAGTAGAACCTCTGTAAGTCGAACTTCAAGGGAAACGCCAAATAATTCGAGTTACAGAGTTTTCGACTTATCGAGGATTTCGATTTAATCGGATTTTGTAAGGAAATATTCGACTTGTAGTTCAGATAGTAGTTAGAGAGGTAAAATAAATAAAAATTCAAATTACAGAGGCAATAAACATTATTTATTTGCAACTTAAAAATATATTATCTACTACAATGAAAAATCAAAAAAATTCCGAAACCACTTTAAAATTAAAAATATTATGTATTAAAAAAGTCAGTTATTATTGTTATTATTATTATTATATTTTTTTTCTTCAGACAATTCGATCGTTCTCTATCTATAGCATTATCTAAGCTGTAAAGAGCAGAAAATTCTTTTTCTTCCGAGTTGCTATTTCATAGAATTGGTTATTTTATTTACTATATACTTATACATTGTTTCTAAGAAACAATGACGTGCATTGTCGGCAAATCCTTAAAATCGGAAACCTATTTTCTTCCAACTCTATAGGTAATTAGTTTGACATGATCGAATTGTAGAGGTTGTAAAAAAGATTGTAAAATCAAACATTGCTAATGTTCGAGATACAGAGATCCAATATTTTTTTCGAGTTACGGAGGGAAAATATATAAAAATGGCTTGTGCGGATTGACTAATTAATTCGACATATAGAGGGTTGAAATTTCGAGTAACGGTGGTTTTGGGGCTTGAAGTGAAGGGAACAAAAATTTGTTTCTATTGGGGAGGTTTCGACTTATCGAGGTTCAACTTAAAGAGGTTCTACTGTATTTAATTAAAAAAGTAAGTAATGGTAAGTTTCTGTTAGTTTTATGTATACATATGGTAAAAAAAATAACGTATTCATTTAAAATAGCTTTGATTTAATTTATTACAGACTTTAATTATAAGAAATACAAACATATACACAAATCTCTTAATTTATGCTTAGAACATCACAACTTTTATTTAAATTCTTCCTTTTTAATACGCTTTTATTAGCTTCACCTGTATGTTTGTATGTTTGTATGTATGTATGTAACTGACTTTTTCCCCTGGAGATCTGTTTCTCCTCATATACACTATTTAAGCTGCAAAGAAACATTTACAGGCATCTTTCAGAAAGAAAACAGTTGATTCTTTTTAATACGCTATTATATTAGTTTCACCTGAATGTTTGTTTGTTTGTTAAACTAAAAAGTAAAAAATTAAATTAATAGTTTAAAAAAACTAAAAAACACGCTTTTAGAGTTAATCAAACTAAAAAGTAAAAAATAAATTAATAGTTTAAAAAAACTAAAAAACACGCTTTTAAAGTTAATCAAATTAAAAAGTAAAAAATAATTGTTAACATAAGAATAAAATGACTGACGAGAAATTGAATGTCAATGTTCTAAAAGCGTGGGGTGCTTGATATCAATCGCTATAATTTTTCAATAGTTTCATTCCGAAATGCAGAGTTAGTTTAAAAATGTCTTACAAAGCACCCCACGCTTTTAGAACAGTGACATTCAATTTTTCGTCAGTCATTTTATTCTTATGTTAAAAATTATTTTTTACTTTTTAATTTGATTAACTCTAAAAGCGTGTTTTTTAGTTTTTTTAAACTATTAATTTATTTTCCATAAAATGTTTGAAATAAGTTAATTCTAACAGCAGGAAACTTCAGTTAGCTATCTCAAATATACAAGGCACTTACCAAAGTAATAGAATAATAGTATCCACCTAAATACCTCCTTACACAATTCTCTATCATTCTGTCACAAAGGTTGTTCTATTCTCTACCGATACACGTTTCAAGTTGGCGACTATCATGTTGACTCTAATCTCATCCCTACGTAGAGAGACGTCTAGAAGAGCTGCAGAATAGATAGGTCTAGACTAGTGCTTATGTATTGATGGGTTGACAGGAATATGAATCTTATTTTTTTCAGCGAGTTTTGACAAAAAAAAAAAAAAAAAACTTGTAACTGCATGTATTTGCATTTAGAAAAAACACACCCACACACCAAAAGGTAAATATTTTTTTCTATTTTATTTTCAAGGATTTTTCGTTTGTGCAAATAGTGAAAATACTAACAGTATCTTATTACGAGGTTTCCCTTCATCCTTTTTTTTCCCCTATGATGACTGTTTTTTTCCCTCTTCCTGCGAGAGTTGTATGTTAAAGTCCTTGCACTGAATAAATTTGCTTAAATTTTTTGATGTGTCATTTTATGAAATGTTTTTTCGACGGAGGGTTTAGAAAAAGAGGAATATTTGTCTAGAAAGTAGAAAGTTTCAACCATTCTGTACGATATGGTTTATGTTGAAATTTCTCTTTCATTCATTTTGTTGAGAGTTATGCCCCATCATTAAGGTACTTATGAGTAAAATAATTTTTTACATAACGTTAAGTTAATGCTTAAATTCATTTTGAACAATACAATATTTCTGTAGAAATTTTTTTGTTGTTTTTTATGATCTGAAATGGGACAGGATGGCCTGTGATTAGCGCCGGATGCCACAGGTTTTGGTGATACCAAGGATATTTATAGTGGTACGGAGACCACTATAAGTCGTAGGTCCAGTATAATGTAACTGTAGTGAGTTGGGCGTAGGTCTGACAACCCTACCCCGTAAAATGACAACATCGCCTGTTTCGATATATGCCAGTAGGAAAATGACCTTTTCCATGGGGTTGTTGTGCCAATGACGATGATGATGATGATCTGAAATAAGATGTGTACTCAAATGGAGTTTTGATATCTTCAAAAAATGGTAAGTGACAAAAACTATTATTATATGCTGAATAGAAGCACAAGTGAATCTCACAGAAATAAGACACATAGTATTAGTAGAAGAACTACATTGATTACTCAAATTATTAGATAGTCTTGTGTGTTATTTCTATAGAAAATGTAATGGCAACTTCTCCGGAATTTTACTAAATAATCTTCGATAGAAAATGGGCCTTTGCTTATTACACCAATTTTTATCTATATGTAATTTATTACTATTTTTTTAATTTTGATTACTGTTATTTATAACCATTAATTTATAATTAATTACAACTTATTAACCACTATTTAATAAAAAACAAAATTTAAATGTATAAATCTAGTGTTAAGACATATATGCTGGATATATATTATAAATATATATTATTATTATAGATTATATATTTTGGATATGCATTATATATTGGTGCATTTAAAACAAAGAAAACATTTAAAAAAAAAAATAGATCAGCCAGATACACTTCACAATTTTATCGTTTTAATTATAAAAATATAATCACTATACGCGAGCCAAATATATGACGTTATAGACAAGCATCATAATGCCACCAGTATTAGTTTCAATAAATTCTCAACTTTATTATGAAAAATGAGATTTTTATTTAATTAAAAAAATAAGTAATGACAAGTTTTTGATAGTTTTAACTATACATCAGGTAGAAAAATAACAAATTCAATTAAAATATATTATATTTTTTTATTGTTACAGCGTGTTAATTTTAAGAATGACAAACATATACACAAATAATTTACACTTAGAATAGCACAATTTCCCTTTAAACTCTCACTTTTTTCCTTAAAATGATTAAAATAAATTAATTCTAATAGCAGCAAACTCCAGTTAACCATACAAGGCACTTGGCAAAGTAATAGAATAGCAGTATCCACCTAAATACATCCTTACACATTTCTCTATCACTATGTCACAAAGGTTGCTGGATTATCTACCAATACACGTTTCATGTTGGCGACTATCATGTTGACTCTAATCTCATCCCTACGTATACAGACGTCTAGAGTGGGCTGTAGAATAGAAAGGTCTAGACCAGTGCTTATGTATTGATGGGTTGACTGGAATATGAATCTGATTTTTTCAGCGAGTCTTGACAAAAAAAAAGGGAAACTCCCACCTTCGCATGTATTTGCATTTAGAAACAAACACACCCACACACCAAACGGTAAATATTTTTTTTCTACTTTATTTTGAAGGATTTTTCGTTTGTGCAAATAGTTAAAATACTAAGAGTATCTTATTACGAGGTTTCCCTCCATCTTTTTTCCCCTATGATGACTGTTTTTTCCCCTCTTCCTGCTAGAGTTGTATGTTAAAGTCCTCGCACTGAATAAATTTGCTTAAATTTTTTGATGTGTCATTTTATCAAATGTTTTTTCGATGGAGGGCTGAGAAAAACAGGAATATTTGTCTAGAAAGTAGAAAGTTTCAGCCATTTTTGAAGGATATGGTTTAGGTTGAAATTTCTCTAGTTATTTATGAGAGTTATTCCCCACCACTAAGGTACTTATAATTAAAATAATTTAATAATTTAATGCTTAAATTTATTTTGAATAATGGAATATTTCGTTAGAAAAAATCATTTTTGTTTATTATCACCTGAAACAAGGTGCTGTATTCGCATGGAGCTTTTGACATCATCAAGTAATGTTAAGTGACAAAAAATGTTGTTGTGCTAAATAGAGGCATAAATGAATCTTACATAAATAAAATTTATAGTATTCGTAGAGGAAGTATAATTAATCAAATTATTAGATACCTGTGTGTGTTATTTCTATAGAAAATGCAATGACAACTTCTACTTAATTTTACTAAATGATATTTGATAAGAAATGTGTCTTTGTATATTACACCAAATGTTTATCTATGTCTAACTGATTTTGTGTGGGTTTTTTTTTTGTGTGTGTTTGAGTAGAGAAGAATGTGAAAAAAAAAGAAAACAACTAAAACTAAAAAAAAAAAAAAAAAAAAAAAAAGTAAGAAATATATCAGAACATTTTTAAGAATATAAATCCATCTAAATTCTAAAAAGAACAAATTGCTGAGTTATAAAGTTTAATGCTAATAAATAAATTGTAGTAAAGATTCATTTATTATAATTCCTTTATTATTAGATTCTCTTATTATTATTTTTTAAATTGGATCTTAAATAATTTTTTGATTTTTAAAAATTAAAAAAAAATATATATATATTTTTTTTCGTCATTAATAGTAATCGTTTTAAAAAATAAAGGGTTTTTTTATTTTCCTTATGGTCAAAGTCGTAAAAACGCCATTAAAATTCACGAAGAAGTAAAGAAATATCATGAACCGAACTGAAGATGGGAAATTACAAGAAAGCATTATAATGGTTGAATGAGATAACAGAGAGCAAAATTTCAAAAAGCAGCTACTGAGTGTAAAAGTAATTTGACATATCCCTTTACAACTATTCGGTACATCACCCTTTCAAAATGATGATTCTATTCTTCAAAAAATGATATGAAGTTGAAAGAAAATTCATTCGTAAGCTAGCACAATAGATACAAAAGAAGATAGTAATTTAGTATTAAAATATTAAAAAAAATACTGATGTACCAAAGATACTGATTGTATCAAAGAAAATTTCTGTTTCTAAAATGATTCAATCATTTATCATTTTAAAATGATAGTAGTGTATTGAAATTCGAACATATTTCACAGTTTTTTTTATATAAATTTAAAGTAAAATAGTAATTCTAAAACTTTTTTCTCTCTTATATTTAATCCATTGAAATATTTAAGCTTTTAGTATTAGTTTGTTATAATTAATTTAGTAATTGTAAGTTTTATTTTTATTGTGTATAATAAAAATTATGCTTCCTTATTTGAAAAAAATTGTTAACAAACATTGTTTTTTTATTTAAAAAAATTGTTAACAAAAATTATGTTTTCTTATAAATAAAGTGTTTAACAAAAGTTATGTTTGTTATTTAAAAACATAGTTCAAAATTATATTTCCTTTTTAACTATATTTTGAAAAACAAAAATATAGTTAAAAAGAAAAAAAACTGTTTTCATAAGAAAACAAAAATTGTGTTTTCTTATAAAAACAGTTAACAAAATTAATTCCTTATTTAAAAAAAATATTAATAATTATGTTTTCTTATTTTAAAAAATAGTTAACAAAAATTATATTTCCTTACAATAAAAAAAATTAACAAATATAGTTCCCTTATTAAAAAAAACTGTTAACAAAAATTATCTTTTCTTACAAAAAAGTATTTCACAAAAGGTATGTTTCCTTATTTAAAAAAACAGTTAAAATTATATTTCCTTATTCAAAAAATAGTTAACAAAAATTATGTTTTCTTATAAAAGTAGTAAACAAAAATTATATTTTCTTATTCAAAAAGAAAATACTTAACAAAAATTAGGCTTCCTTATTTAAAAAAAAAAAAAAAAAAAAAATAAATAAATTATACTTGAAATTTAAAATAGGAAAACAAAATACTTATAAATACAAATTCTTAATAAAACTCGAAAGCTTCTATTATTTAATTCAAAATTTAAAAAAAATGAATTAGTATTAGTTTAATAAATCCCAAGCACGAAATAATCTATTCTGTAATTCAAAATAATATAACATATTTTGAACATTTACTGAATTCTAATACAATAATACAATAATGAATTAAAAAAATAATGTATTTTATAAAATTTTGTATGATAAATTGATCGAAATGTATATATTTATATTGTGATTCAAAATCACTCCTAAAACACTAACAATTAAGAACTTGAAATTTAGCAGTTAATTAAATTAAAAAGAAATGTATATCTTTTATCTGTACTAGTTATAATATTCGTTATAAAAATTATATAAAAATTATATTCGTTATATAATATTCGTTATTAAACTTTCAACTATCCCAAAAAAATCCGACTTAACAGGAGATTTAGTCATACAAAACTATAACAAAATAACACAATTTAATTTTCTTTACTTCATATCAATACTTCAAACACAATACACAAACACACTGCGGTATGTTCTATCTTTTTATGTTATCTTTACTATTGAAAATAGATTCGTTTTAACGAGTTTTTCTTAAACAATTCGAAACTCAGCTACAAGCTCTGAATCTGAATCTCATTTTCAATGTTGCTACGTGCCCGGCATGGAAGCAGGGAAGAGAGCAGTCCTATCCCTTCCAAACTATTAAATCCGGAGAGATTTTGTTTCCAGGATAGAGTTCATAAAAATAAATCAAACGGGAATTTTATTACGGGAACAGAGAGGATGCGGTAGTTATCCCCAGTGTGCGTTGCGATGGAAGAGGCCCGTTTCGCTACACTTTTAACGACGCATTCTCCATAAGATGGGCCCGAATGGGAACTTACGGAAAGGGTTTCTTTTTTTTTTTTTTTTTTTTTTTGATTTAGTACAGCTGGTATTATGGATGATTCAAAAGAATATATTTATACGTATTATTAGAAATTCTGAAAATATCAAAATCAGGCGTTTGTCAAATTTCATTTCAAACAACGAATTATCAGTAAGATGTACACATCCTTAAGTACTCCGAGTTTGGTTTGGTTTGTCGCTCTACGGTCATCTTATGCGCACGAGGGCTAAACAGACCGGGACCTACAGTTTAAAGTGGATTCCGAACCACTACAAACCTCCAGGGCACCGCCGGGACTCGAACCCGATTAAGTACTCCGGGAGAAGAATTTAAGGAAGATTTTTACACAGTCCTTTGGCAGAGCTAGTTATTGAATATAGTAATTTTTTTAACCAACGATTGAAGTGCTTTCCGATGCCCTAGGACATCCCTTGTATACACTCCACTGCAATGTGCTTCCACCTGCCTTTTGTGATTGGTTATTTCAAGTTCACGTCGAAAGTAGGTGGTGGTCACATTATTGTGACTGGACTGTGCATATATCGACTCAGGATAGTAACTAATATTTTGAATGAAAATGACTTTCAGAAAAATGAAAATATACACTAATATGCACAATTAGAAATACTTGAAACATTGAAATCATAAGTTTGTGAAGGGAAAGTGAAGTTTTATTCCATTTTTTAGAATGCCTTCTCTTTAAGATGATATCACTTTATTGAGAATGTTCTCTTACTCATGAGTGAGAAAGAGAAATAATTATCTCTTCCTTAACCCCTTAACTGCCGCCGGCGTATATATACGCCTCACTCAACCGATGCGTTCCCTGCCGCCGGCGTATATATACGCCTTTCCGAAGTACGATCCTTTGCATTGCGCTGCTATAAAGAAAACTGTTCCCACGGTCTTGGAATGCCACAAAATGACCTTGACAATGTTTGAAACGGATTTTATTATTTCGGAGAAAAGGGACAGGGTATTGGTAAAGGGGATGTTTCTGAAACGGTGAGTCATAGCTGTGCAGTTTTTGCTTCTGTTTTTGTTTGAGTAGGTCGTGCTTTTTTTATTCTTCTTTTGCTTCCGTTTCGTCGTGAAACCAGCTATCAATGCAATGAATGTGATTTTGGTTTATGTGACTTGGTTTATAAAAAACAAGTTTAGACATTTTAAATAAATAGTTATTTCTCCTATCATATTTTACATATGAAACAATAAAGAATTCTTGTTTTAGGAAATATCACACAGCAGATAAGTTCTAACATCTGTTTTATTACACTGTTATTCTATACTTTAAATTTAGAATTTTTTTTTTTTTTTACATTTTATATTTTCTGTGAAAGTAAAAAGGTTTTATGTTGCAAAACGCACTTCTTTTTTTCCTCCAATACATCGCATAACTACGCGCGCCTGTATGAAAAACGGTGGCACTGGGGAGCGCATCTCGTAAGTTTTCCTCGGCAGGTAAGGAGTTAAGAAATATTATTAGAAACAAGAAATGTTTCGTATTGTGTTGATTTAGCCCATTTGCTATGATTGTGAATGAAATTGATTTTCAGAAAAATGAAAATATATACTAATAAGCACAATTTGAAAATTTTGAACATCATAAGTTTGCAAAGTGCATTCCAATTTCAATAAAGCATTCACCATCAGATAAGATCGATGATACATTATTCATAAAATATATTTGGCATGGAAACTTACTCCTTTCATTTTTTTAAGTTTTTTTGTTAATTCAGAAAAAATGGCTATCTTTGCTACTGATAAAAAATATGTTACGAATTAGGAAAATAAAAAAGGTATGCCGTTATAAAACGTAATCAAAATTCTGTTAATTTAGAAATTTCTGTAAGAATTTGGTCAGAAATGGTTGTATTTTTATAGTTATGAAACATGTCTATTTTAAATTACCATAATTTATATTTTAAAATAAATATAAATTAACATAATTTATATTTTAAAATAAATATAAATTAGTATAATTTATATTTTAAAATAAATATAAATTAACATAATTTATATTTTAAAATAAATATAAATTAATATAATTTATATTTTAACCAATTATCTATTTTTTGTAAAAAAATTCGGAGTTCTCTACAAAACATTTTGTGTTCACGTTGCATGTATACGCAGAGGTTAGTTAATGATTGTATGCATGAAATACTGCATTCAATATGTTTAACATAATAAGATGCATTTATGAAACTTTGAAAATAAATAAAATGATTTAAATTAATATGATTTAAGATGAGCTTGATACATCAATTTAAATAAATGAAAATATCACGAATAGTGAATTTTATTAAGGTAACTCAATTTAACAATTTTATACGATTTCACATTTACATTTAAGCAAAGACTAAAATAATTATTTAGAATACATTCTTTAGAAATTCCATAACCTTAATTCATTACATTACGAATGCAATTATTATTTATTATATTTTTTAATCCGGAATTCGTAAATCAAAATTTAATAATGTTTTTAATAACTTTTAAAAGAGTAGTTTGCAAAATCTTCTATAAGTTACCAAATATATTTCAAAATTATCTTTATTAAAAATTATGCAAGTTCTGTAAAACCTATATTTTAAATATTATATATACTTTAAAAATTCAAATACTTATAACAGAACTGATAAGCAACTGTATTTTCATTAGATATTGATACTTTGTTGGCAAAATATCTCACCAGCCACAACTTTTACAAAAGTCTATCTATAAATTTGCATAATCAAATAGCTTGTCCAACGATAATACTTAATGCATTCTAAAACGGATGCATTATTTATCATACGAGTACCACTAAATAATCAAATATTAATTGAAGGAGAATCATTATCTGTCATTACCCCTAACTAATCCTGAAAGTACTTCTCTTGCTTACTTAAAAGTTGAACTTTAAGAACCTTTGCAATCTCCAGGGAACAACATGCATGGCCCAAGTTCGATTAAGGATCACCATGATCCAATATGATTTTGGATGGAAATATTGCATAAATTTTTAAATGGTGTCACCTATCGAATTGATGCATTTAATACACCCCAGTACATGGTCGTCCAATCAGAAGCTATTATCCATCATACGTTTGATGTTGAATTCAGAAGATTTTCCCAAACTATCTCAATCAGTTATTAAACATCTTGGTGAAGGCGTCCATTCTAAATATTTGGACTTGAGAGTGCCTTACCTTAATCCTAAGTGGAGGTATCGGACCCCTCATTAATCATGTCTGGGAAGAGGTCAAAATTGGGAAAGTGGAGGGGGGAGGTAGGTGAATGGGGTTTGCCTTGGATAAAGAGGAGGGAAGTTATCATGTTTACGTTAATCGGAAACTGTCAGGTTGAGGTACGTCTGCATTTGTTACATATTATTTATAGCTTGCCACCAAATTTAAAGTTAAAAACAGGGAGGTATTTAAAAATGTGAAATATATTAAGACTTTGGAAAATAACTCATTAAAAAGGGGTTAAGATATAAATAATTAAATTTTAAATTACAAGTAAGTAATGGTAAGTATCTTAAGGTACAAGCAATTAAACTTTTTTTTAATAATTAGAGGAATTGATTGTGTAATATCCTAAATCTACGTTTGCTGCTTATTATTTTATAGCTTACCAACAAATTATAGGAAAATATTTAAAAATGTAAAATATCTAAAGACTTTGGAAAATAACTCATTAAAAAAACTTAAGTTGCAATATTGTTTTAATTAAATTTTTTTTTACAATTAGTAAGTAATGGTAAGTATCTTAAGGCACATTTAATTAAACTTTTTATTTTTCCAAAATTTAAAGTTAACAACAGGGACATGTTTCAAAATGTAAAATATCTAAAAAACTACATTTATTTCTGCATATCTTGCCACCAAATTTAAAATTAAGAACACGGAACAATTTAAAAATGTAAAATACCCTTAAAAAAAGTTTAAAATATATCTTTAAAAAATATCTTGAAAAAGACTTTGAAAAATAACTCATTAAAAATTATTCAATATTATTTACTCAGTAATTAATTTTTTTTAATAATTAAAGGAATTGATCGTGCAGTATCTTAAATCTACCTTTGTTACATATTGGTTATAATTTGGCACCAAATTTAAAGTTAAAAACAGGGAAATATTTAAAAATGTAAAATATCTTAAGACTTTGGAAAATAATTCATTAAAAAATGGTCAATATTATTTACTTTGTGCAAGCAATTAAAATTTCTTTTAATAATTAGAGGAATTGACAGTGAAATATTCTAAATCTGCATTTGCGACACATTATTTATAGCTTGCCACTAAATTTATAATATTAAAAACAGAAAAAAATTTTAAAATGTAAAATATCTAAAAAGTTTGAAAAATAATTAATTAAAAACTGATGAATATAATTTATGTACAGGTAATTGAATTTTTAAAAAACTGTCAATAGGAAATGGCAGTGCAATAACCTAACTACTTTTTAATAATTGGATTTATTTAACTGTGTTTAAATTTAAGCAAAAACAGTTAAATATTTAAAAATGTAAGATATAAGACTTTGGAAAATAATTTGTTAAAAAATGGTCAACTACTCTGTACAAGTAATTAATTTTTTTTAGTAGTTAAAGAAATCGGCTGCGCAATATCTTTGGTTTGTTACAAAATAGTTAAAAACGAGTGTGAAATATTTAAAAATATGAGATTTGTATGCTAGTATTCAAAACACTGAGCCGCTGAAATTCTTTCAAAAATATCCAACCAGGCAATCAAAATTCTCCCGGCAGGCCGTTACAAAAATGTTTTTTTCATTTCTTCAATAAAATGCAAAATCAGAGTCTTGTCTAAACAGTCGACCCATCTTAAATTCCATCTTGTCGCTTTCCAAAGGGTTAATTGTAATCCCACTCAATGTGTAAAAGCTCTACCGTCTATACTGTGAATGACATCTCATTGTTCAAAGTTTAATAAATTTTAGAGTTCAATTTTCAAATCTTATTTTAATAAATGATTTACCCTCTCAGTTTAACAAAAATTTCTTAATTTTTCTCCAAAGATTGCCAACATTTTCTCTTCTCTTGGCCTTCAATGAAAATGTTTCAGATGCATATAGATAATATTTGATTTTTTAAAATAACCCATTAAAAGGTCAATATAATTTTTACTGCTGCCATTTATTAAAAATATACACATAATTTCCATGCTAATTGAATTTAAATATAGCTGTTCAAAATTAAATTCATGTCTTCAAAAATTTGTAAACAATTTAATCCTTTGAAGAAAAGTTTATAAAAGCCTGTCATTTGATTTTCATTAAAAATCGGATGAATTTTCAAATATCTTCAAGAGGCCTTGTTGGTAATATCTATTGACTTTTTAACTTACAATGAAACCTATGAGTGCATAGAGGCTTCTCGATATCTTAAGACATTTCTAAAAAACGCCTGTTAAATGTAATGTTTGTCATGACTAATTTTTGTTTAGCAAGCAAAGTAAGTGACTCCCCGAAAGTTGAGTTTTCATAATTTTTGATAAGAAACAATTTGAGCAGTAAATATATTAATGGTACCCTATCTTTGGTTTCTTGCAAAAACAGACAAACGGGTGTGAGAATATTTTCTTTATATCTTTGTTTGCTAGTATTCAAAACATTGAGCCGCTGAAATATATCAGACAAATATTGTAACCAGGCAATCCAAAATTCGCACCGGCAGAGGTTACAAAAATGTTATTGTTTCATTTCTTCAAGAAAACGCAAGAATTCTTGTCTAAACTTAAATTCCATCTTGCAAGGGTTTGCCATCTCACCTCATTGTGTAAAAGCAACCGTCTATGGCAGAGGTCTCCAAACTTTCCAGCCTTAGGGCCATACTGTTTACTCCAATAAGTACCAAGGGCCACAACAGTTTTAATTTTTTTGCCATTATCTATAATTTCTGGAATAGTCGCCGAGTACGCGCTCTGAACGAACATACGCTTGCTAACTACAAACTACTCTCAGTGAAAAATCACAATTACATAAATCTCATTAGTATTTTTTTGCATATCGATATCCCGCGGTTTCATTCGGAGACCGCGACCTTAGCTTTTCCGTTCCTGAGGGATTTTCAGGATAAAATCATAGGTTCGATTCAGATATATACATTCCAAACATCGATATACACATATTCAGGAATACTCTTTACCCCAACATAACTACCGATGGTCACCCTGATGGCCGAATGGCCGCGCCCTCTGGCGTTCGGTATCTAACGAGTATCGGGTTCAAATTCCGGCTTTGCCCATGGGTTGTTGTTTCGAATCTTATTTTAAAACCGTAGGTCCCATCCTAAGAGGATCGTAGAGCGTTGCAGGGGCATTTTCTTACTTTTTCGCGTCCGTGGCTTACCATCCTTACACGCGCCCCCAATGGTAATGCAAAGTGAGTAACGTCTGTGCAGCGCTTGCCTTAAAGGCATCCAAGACGTCCATGTCTGTTTGCCAGCTGCATTAGAAAAAAAAAATACATAACTACCGAGATGAAACCGCGGGATGTTCACTAGTTTATAAAATTGGTAAAAGATTCATTTCACCTTATTTGTTATGCTTAAGTTAAATTTTCTGCGTATTGTGCCTGCCATCATTTTTTTTATCCAACATATTACAGCAACAATAAGCTATTTGCTGTCGTGGGCCGGATTGATGACACTGGCGGACCGGATTTGGCCAACGGGCCGTAGTTTGGAGACCCCTGATATATGCTCTGAATCCATACAGACGCAAAGTGTTACGAATAAGCGTGATTTTTGGCAAGTTAATAACTTTTACCATCTCAGTGTAAAACGTTTCTTAAATTTCTTAAATGTTTTTACCATCAAGGCATTCCAATGAGGAAAGCAATGAGTAAAGTTAACTGTCGCATTTCGTTTTTTTTTTTCAAGAGATGTATTTTTCAAGTGAAACTAAAGCTTAAATAACTTTTATTTATCATTTAACATCCCCTTAACACAGCATCAAAGCTTTTGTTCACTTCCAAAATCTGATTTTTCAATATGTCGCTTATTTTCGAGAAACGTATTTGTTTCATTTGGCGTTTTTATCTGAAAATTAGTAATTTGTACATAGCATTCACTTTCTACACTTTCAAAGTAAGTTAGATACTCAACAAGAATATCACATTCGTTACTAATTCCTTGAAACAAAATATTCAGATGGTCAACTTCACAGACTACCACTTACAGATGGTGACTCCACAGATTACAACTTACAGATGGTGACTCCACAGACTACCACTTACAGATGGTGACTCCACAGACTACAACTTATATATGGTGACTCCACAGACTACAACTTACAGTTGGTGAATCCACAGACTACAACTTACAGATGGAGTAATCTCATAGGCTGCAATGGAAGTTTTTAGATTTTAGTGTTTCTAGTAACTAACCATGGAAGCTATCGCTTTTAGTTTCTTAGAAACCGTTTTTTGGTATTATCGCTATTTGGCGACTTCTTGTATGAAGGAAGAAGAATTAAATAACTAAAACGGTTAGTAAAGCTATCTTTGAACAGGAAAACTAATAAGGAAAAGAGTAACTTTTATATCTAGACATATAGATCTCTGAAATATCACAGAAGGCACAAGGAAATCATCTAGGGCACACTACTTGAGAACTCTGACACAAGGGTGGGACTTCCTACCTCCTGAATAGTGTGTTGGGTGCGTTTACTTTATATCCTCCTTTGAGTCATTCCTTACCTTTACCCCAGCAAACGACAAAAGTCAACTACTTACTATAAATCTACTATGACCTCAAAAATGAAACCAGATTCTATCCAGCAAACGACGAACACTTTCCCATTCTTTTCTCTCTTTCCAATACACCATGTAACTTCACGGCCTATTTATTAGACCTACAACGAACCACTTTCAAGTTCATGAGGACATTTTAATTTTTATTTACTAACACTATATATATATATACAGAGAGAGAAAGAGAGATACAAATAATAAACTATACATTAATTCTACAAAGATATGAAAAATTAAAACTAAAATTTGCTCACAAGTTCACGATTAAATCCCAAGTACAGTTCACTCCATGATCGGAGATTTATCCGAATTCTCGAGTCTATCATGTCAAATCTAATTGACTGGTCTACAGCGAATAATAATTGTCACACGGCGTGGTAAAATAAACCACAAGGAGTTCACTTTGAAAAACAGACGGAAACTACGGCTTATTCACTCCCTTCAGAGAAAAGAAAAGCAAAACTTCTGGTTGATTTGTCGCAGAACTCTCTCACTCTCTTCTTTACCAAAAACCTCCTTTTAAGACAATTGGTCAAGAGGGGTCAGCTTCTCTGACTTCTGATTGGAGTAGACATTTCTCAGCTCGTGTTCTATCACCAAACACAATGGAACAACTCATGGTACATTTCATATTCAATCTGTAGTTGTTACGGCCTGTGAAGATCGCACAGACATTCGGTAATTTCTGTGTCTCATTATACATGACACTGAATATCTGCTATCAAATATGAGTGACAAGTTGGTCTCATTAGCACAAAACACTATGAGCATGTAATATAACTACCCACAATATTGTTTGTCTGCTGTCAAATTGAGTGATTGTTTACTATTATATTCTTTTCAAATAACATACATTCCTCTCTCCTGGGACTGAAATACCAAAATTCGCGTGAGAAAAAAATGTTATAATCAGAAGTAAATTCTATATTTTATTTAAACAACTAGATCAAATAATGACAATATTAAAATTTACATTTTTAAATTCTAAATAAAATCTATTGATCGGTTTAATCATCTTAATTATTCTATTTAGAAATTTTCTAAAATATATTAATTTACACAATAAGTAAAATGAAATATTTAATAAACCATAACCATAACCATTTAATAATACCACGAAAGGATCTGCCCGGGTGCTCCAATAGCGTGGTATGCCTTTAGATTTTACTTAAAACGCCTGAATTATTACCTCAATTTTGTAAGCGGAATGGATCTTTCTAAATATGCTGAAAATATTCCTCTCAAAGAGTTAAGTTAAAAGACTTTTCTGCATTGACGAGTCGAAAAGCAGCGCTCGATGTCAAGTTAAGATTTAATCTGCTCCTGAAATGACAGTTTTCCAACGCAACAGTCAAAATGCGATGGCTTCTGAAATCATGGAGGAGCATCTCTCTTCCACAAATATAATCTCCCCCGATCGATGTAAACAGAGAGTCAACATTTCGACATTTACGTAGATAACTGACACGAAGGTAGATAGAGCCGAGAAATAGTTGACACATTTCAAAACCGCCAATCCGTGGCACGGACGGATACAAAGATGTTTCAAAATGACATTTGCGGACGGATATTGTTTTAAAAAGTGGAAGGCCTTATTTTGTGGTTGTGAAGTAGCGTGGTTTATTTGAAGATGTTATAGTAAAAATCATAAAAAAATGTAATTCTGGATTTCTTATTCATTGAACGAAACAGATTGCAATGTCTTGATGGAGACAATTTTAATCAATTTCATAGCGTAAGAAAGCTCTATGTAAATTTTTGTAAAGTTTGGTTTGGTTTGTAGAGTTGCAGTCTTTTTTTTTGCATACGTGAGCGGGGTTATTGATCGCGTTTAAAGTGGATTCTGAACTATACATGCCACAATAAAGATTTGAACTTGAAGCCTGTAGTACCAAAGGCCAAAGCCACTAGCCACTTGGCCATCAGGCTGCTAAATATTAATAGGCTTCCTACTGTTATAAAACAGCCCAAGGGCTGATTCAACTTCTAATTATCTAAGGTACATTATAATCCTATATTATAATATTAAGCAGAAAAGTCAGTAGACTAGCCATCAAGCAACTACTATCTAACAACGTCGAAGGAGTTAGATAGGAGTTGCATAATGATTTAATAATTAGATAAGGTTAATGATTAGATAAGAGTTGCATGATGGTTTCATGGTAAAACTGTGCGCAGATTTCAACTTAAAATAGCTGAGAGCGACTCATACAAACACAGATTCTTTTCAGTGGGGAAGGAACTCGACACCCAGTTTCGTTATAAAGCGTGGCAACAGACGAATAAATGATCAAATCTAAATGCAATGAACAGCTTATAGATTATTGGCTCAGAATATTTTGTCAAGCTTGAACAAGTCAAAAATTCAATATATTTCGGACCTAAATTTGTCAAGTCGACCCGTTTCCATTCCCCAGCGAGAATTCTCACGTTTTTCCTTCTTACTGGAAGTGGCTGTACCATCAAAGGCTTGGCGTAATTTGGATGGTCTGCAAAAAAAAAAATAACTATCAAATAAAAGAGTTCATCCCTAAATTCATTTTTTTCACTTTTAGATATCACAGTATTTAAAATTTTTACATTCCTTCATCATAAACAATCACTATTCATAATTATTCACCTTCATCATAATTATTTTCATTTATTATATTTTTATAGCACAATTGAGTTCAGAGAAGTGGGTTACCCGGATGGTGGGAAAAAAACATCCGAAAAATCTTACATTTTAAAAGCCATGTAGGTGTAAGTAGAATTTTGGAGCTCAAACCGGGAAAACTACTTAAACAGCATCCGATTTTTAAATTAATACACAGGATTGATGTTTAAAAAAATTTTCTATTGCAGTTATGATATTATTTTGAAGATAAACCTGATATTATTTTGTTTTTGAGCTTAAAAAAAAATATTTAATCATAAATTGAAAGGCCATTTCCTTCCATTTTGCTGGAAAGCAAATGACTGTGACTTTTGAAGCGGCATCACAAGCACAATCTCTGCTGCCTTCCACCAAATACCGAGTCACCATCTATAACCCTCGACAAATACAATCACTCTGCCATCGATTACAAACATTTCGACATTTATGCGGATGACCGACTCGAGCGATAGTGGCAGGATGGAGATAGTTTACAAATTTCCCAGTCGCCTCCTCCCACGCAAACATCGAAAACTTTTATTCCGCTCAATATCCGGTGGCGTCCATCTAATTAGAGAATTTCCGACCGGCCATCTAATTACAGAGTGTACCGGTGCAAAGCATTGTCTGGTACAGGGGTACGTCCGAAATTCGTTTGGGGCCCTTCCAGGGGAGGGAGGAAATGCCGATAATTTTGAGCCAGGGAGGGAGTGGGGGGGGGGCATCCATGGTGACAGCCAATTACGACTCAGACACGACAACTATTCCGATATACTGCTGATGTCCACCCATCTCCTTTATCTGGGTTTCATGCCATGCCTGTTGAAAGCAGATAGGGTTGCAACCTATTGAATAGGTGGCCTGTTCTATTTTTGGATCCTCTTTCATTGCGAGCAGTAGGACATGGGCTAGTAAAATGCATCTCTCTAATATTCACTCGGAAGGGGAAGCTATTATGGATAGGGTCTCTCTCTCTCTCGTATACGAATATCTGTTTATGTGCGAGATGAGATAGGAGATCTAGAGTTATCTCTGTGATTCTTAATGTATCGTCTGGTTTGTGAATGAGTTTTTGTTTTGCGCGTGTAATATTTGAAGCTATGTTCTATTCAATGTAAAAGAGAAAACAAGACTAAAATAAAATTGTACAAGACTAAACTAAAATTGTATTGTTTATTCTTTTAATAAGAATATTAGACTTATATGTTTTAATTTCCTGGATTGCAAGGATTTCTAAAGTGTTAAAAATTTTTTAACAAGTGTGTTGAAAGGGATCATTTTGATAGCTTGCTGGATTTCCGAATTTCTCATGAATTTCGGATTTCTCGATTTAGGAGAAGTGATTTGCCACAGAGTATTTATTTGCCTTAAATTATGTTTTGAAGTGGTTCTAAGATATTTAAATTAGATTTTCAGCCATTTTTGTAGGATATGGTTTATGTTGAAATTCCTCTTTCATTTATTTTGTTATTTAAGAGAGCTATTCAACGCCATTAAGGTATTAGAATTAAAATCATTTTTTGAATAAAGTAAGTATTAGTTTAAATAAACTTTCAACTTAATTGTAAAGAATATGATAATTATCTAATTAAATTATGTCTAATGACAAGTTTTTGATAGTTTTAACTATACATCAATCAAAATAATATTAATAATCTTAACAAATTCAATTTTAAAATATATGATGTGAATTGTTACAGCTTTTTATTTATAAGAAATATAAACATACTCAAATCTCTTAATTTATATTTAGAATAGAGCAGCTTTAATTTAAATTCTTCCTTTCTTCCCTTAAAATGATTGAAATAAATTAATTCTAATAGCAGTAAACTTCAGTTAACCATCTCAAATATACAAGGGACTTGGCAAAGTAATAGAATAATAGTATCCACCTAAATACGTCCTTACACAGTTCTCTATCAATCTGTCACAAAGGTTGCTGTATTATCTACCAATACACGTTTCATGTTGGGGACTATATTGTTTACTCTAATCTCATCCCTACGTCTAGAGTGGGCTGCAGAATAGATAAGTCTAGACTAGTGTTTATGTATAGAGGGGCTGACTGGAATACAAAACTTATTTGTCGCAGTTTTAACTATACATCAGGTAAAAAAAATTTAGAAATTTAATTAAAATAAGTAGAATTTAAAGCGTTACAGCTTTTTAATTATAGAAAATACGAACATATACACAAATCTCTTTATTTATACTTAGAATAGCACAACTTACCTTTAAATTCTCAATTTTTTAATTTAAAATGAATGAAATAAATTAATTCTAATAGCAGCAAACTTCAGATAATGATCTCAAATATACAAGGCACTTGGCAAAGTAATAGAATAATAGTATCCACCTAAATACGTCCTTACACAATTCTCTATCATTCTGTCACAAACGTTGCTGTATTCTCTACCAATACATGTTTCATGTTTACTCTAATCTCATCGCTACGTAGAGAGACATCTAGAGTGGGCTGCAGAATAGAAACTTCTAGACGAGTGCTTATGTATTGATGGGTTGACTGGAATATGAATCTTATTTTTTTCAACGAGTCTTGAAAAAAAAAAGGGAAACTCCCAACTTCGCTTGTATTTGCATTTAGAAACAAACACACCCACACCAAAAGGTAAATATTTTTTTTTTCCTATTTTATTTTCAAGGATTTTTCGTTTGTGCAAATAGGGAAAATACTAACAGTATCTTATTACGAGGTTTCCCTTCATTTTTTTTTTCCCTATGATGACTGTTTTTTTCCCTCTTCCTGCGAGTTTTATACGTTAAAGTCCTTGCACTGAATAAATTTGCTTACATTTTTTGATGTGTCATTTTATGAAATGTTTTTTCGATGGAGGGTTTAAAAAAACTGGAATATTTGTCTAGGAAGTAGAAAATTTCAACCATTTTTGAAGGATATGGTTTAGATTGAAATCGCTCTTTCAATTATTTTGTTATTTAAGAGATTTGTTTCTCGGAATTAATATATTATGATTAAAATAATTTTTTTTGTATAAATTAAGTTAAGGCTTAAATTCATTTTAAACAATGTAATAATTCTTAAAATAATTTTTTTTTGTTATCTTCTGAAATGGGGCCTAATGGCCATGTGACACCCTCTGCCGCTTTGTGCCTCAGGTTGCTGGTTCGAGTCCCGAAAGTACAATGGATGTTTGTAGTGGTTCGGAATTCACTCTAATCCTAGGTTCCGGTCTAATTTGATTGTAGAGTGTTGGGCGTACGGCTTGCAATCCTACCCCTTAAAAAGAAAACCTCTCCTGTCTTGAAGTCTGACAGTAGGCATATAGACTTGGCCCACCATATGACTGTTCAGCCAATGATGCTGATGATCTTCTGAAATAAGATGTTGTACTGGAATAAAGTTTTTGATATATGTTGTATCTGTTAGCTCTGTTGTGATGGAGGAATGTGCCTTCCGGATGGACTTTTAAGGGGAACTGCCCCGTAATTGCGTATCGTATGGGTAAAAACCAGTAAACTCCCACCAGATAATCTGACTCACGAGACAAGATGCTGAACATCACAAATGCTATACATCTCATCGTTTTTTGAAACAGTATCTACAACAAAGCCGCCAACGGATAGAACCTCGTCCTAGTGATCACCAGCGCCTGTATGAATGTAGTACGTATTAACATTCTCAACTATTATTGTTGAATATCAAAGCTTGGCATTTTTCCATTCATCGATTAATCGGGATAAAAATGGGGTTTTAATCAAAATTAAAACCTTTTCATAGCACTTGCTCTTGAATTTTATTTTGAATGTTTAGAAAATTAATAAATGTGTATAATGTGATAAATTTATGCACAGTCCAGTCACATTAATGTGACCACCGGTCAAAAGCCAGAATATACACTCTTGTATATTCTAGCTTTAAGTGGAATGTGGTATTAAGTGGTATTTAAGTGGTATTAAGTGGAATTCGATATATACACTCCACTGCAATGTGCTGCCTTTTGTGATTGGTTATTTCCCGTTGACGTCGTAAATAGGTGGTGGTCACATTAATGTGACTGGAATGTGTATTAAAATATGGAAGACCGTTTCTTTTAACACTATCATCAAAATATCCAAATTACTTGTTATAATTTATTTAAGACATTTTTTTAATAACTGCATATTAAAAGAAAGATTAAGAACATTTCTTTTAAAATTATTCTACAATTTTATATACGTTGTTGTTTTCCCCGAACCTGAGTGTGAAATTGTGGTGTTATGAAGAATATACGAGAATCCAATAATTTATTTTTTCATTGTTAAATGGTGAGAAAAAAATAAATTATGATAAATATAAAAAATCTGTGAAGAATGTAAAAATAAAAAAACTAAAAATACATCAGAACTGTTTTAGAATATAAATTTATCTAAAAAAGAACAAAATGCTGAGTTATAAAATTTATTGCAAATGCGTAAATCGTAATAAAAATTCCTTTATTTACTAAACATATTTTTTTCAGTTTAAAAAAAATGTATAATAAATAATAATATGATCTTAAATAATTTAAATTTAAAAGAATTCTATTAAAATGTTCCTAAAAAATTCAAAAAATTAAATAATTTTTTTTTTAATTTTGATTTTAAATAATTTTACTGATTTTTTTAAAAAATCGTTATTTCTTTCATCATTAATCGTAATCGTTTTAAAAAAATACATGATTTTTTTATTTTCTTTATTGTCAAAGTCGTAAAAACGCCATTAAAATTCACGAAGACGTAAAGAAATATCATGAACAGAACTGCAGATGGAAACTACAAGAAAGCATTATAATGGTTAAATGAGATAACAGAGAGCAAAATTTCAAAAAGCAGTTATTGAGTGTGAAAGTAATTTCCCATATCACTTTACAACTATTCGTTACATCACCCTGTCAAAATGATGATTCTATTCTTCAAGATATGAAATAAAGTTATTGAAGGAAATTTCATTTGTAAGTTGGCACAATAGATGCAAAAAAAGATAGTAATTTAGTATTAAAATATTAAAAAAATTACTGATGTATCAAAGATACTGATTGTATCCAAGAACATTTCTGTTTCTAAAATGATTCAATCATTTATCATTTTAAAATGATAGTGGTGTATTGAAATTCGAACATATTTCACAGTTTTTTTTATATAAACTTAAAGTAAAATAGTAATTCTAAAACTTTTTTCTATCTTGTGTTTAATCCGTTGAAATATTTAAGCTTTTAGTATTAGTTTGTTTTAATTAATTTGGTAATTCTAAGTTTTAATTTTATTATATATATATAACAAAAATTGTTTCCTTTTTTTAAAAAAATAGTTAACAAAAATTAGGTTTCCTTATCTAAAAAAAAAAAAAATAGTTAATAAAAATCATCTTTCCTTATTCAAAAAATAGTTAACACGAATTATATTTTCTTATTTAAAAAATAGTTAACATAAATTATGTTTCCTTATTTAAAAAAATAATAAGCAAAAATTATATTTCCTTATTAAAAAAATGTAACAAAAATTATGTTTTATTACTTAAAAAATAGTTTAAATTATGTTTTCTTAATTAAGAGAAATAATTTCGTGTAATTATTATAAAAGTTGAAACATTTGAAATGACTAATACTTGAATTAGGAAGTTAAAATACTTATAAAGGCAAAATCTCAATAAAACTTGAAGCTCCTATGATTTAATTCAAAAGTAGAAAATATGAATTAGTATTAGGTTAATATAGCACAAATACGAAAAAGTCTATTCTGTAATTCGAAATTATGTAAAATATTTTGAACATTGAATGAATAATAATACAATAATGAATATAAAAAATAATATATTTTATAAAATTTTGTATAATAAATTGATCGAAGTGTATACATTTTTATTGTGAGTCAAAATTACTATTAAGAGCTTGAAATTTAATTAATTAATTAAATTCATATAGAAATGTATATTTTACCTATACTGGTTATAATAATTATCTGTCAATACGCAGACGGCTTTAACCGACCATAAAAAGGGAATGTTGCATCAATGAATAGGTTTGGTTTGCCGCTCTACGGTCATTTTGAGCACAACTTTCCTTTAAACTGTAGGTCCCGATCTGTTTATCCTTCGGGACAGACCGGGACCTACAGTTTAAAGGGGATTCCGCATCACTCACAAACACCCATGCCCCCGCCAGGAACCGAACCTGAAGCCTGCGATACCAAAAGCCAGAGCGCTAGTCACTTAGCCATCAGGCCGAGTGCCAAGGAAGAAGAAGAAGGTTATAATATTTGTAACACAAAATGTTCAACTATAGCACAAAATTCCGATTAACCTATTTAACGTGAAATTCAGCCATAGAAAACCGTAACAGAATAACACAATTTAATTTTCTTTATTTCATATTAATACTTCAAACACAATACTCAAACACACGGCGGTATGTTTTATCTTCTTATGTTATCTTTACTATTGGAAATAGATTGGTTTTAACGAGTTTTTCTTACACAATTCGAAACTCAAGTACAAGCTCTGAATCTGAATCTCATTTTCAATGTTGCTACGTGCGCGGCATAGAAGCTGGGGGAAGAGAGCGGTCCTATTTCTTCCAAACTATTAAATCCGGAGAGATTTTGTTTCTAGGATCGAGTTCGTAAAAATAAATCAAACGGGAATTTTATTACGGGAACAGAAAGGATGCGGTACTTATCCCCAGTGTGCTTTGCAATGGAAGAGGGCCGTTTCGCTCCACTTTTAACGACGCATTCTCCATAAGATGTGCCCGAATGGGAACTCACGGAAAGTTTTTCCTTTTTTATATTGGTTCAGTCTAGCTGGTATTATTGATGATACAGAAATATATTTTTGTGAATAATTAGAAATTCTGTAAAGATTGAAATCCTAATGAAATTTCTTTCCACTTTTATCAATAGGTTCTCCTTTAGATAACATCACATTATATGGAAAAATGTACACTTCCTTAAGAAATAGGGTTAAAAAAAAAGAAGGCTTTCTTTGTACTGATATTGGTTATTATTATGAAAAATTAGATTAAAAAAAAACAATCCACTTATATGTGAAATTTAACTATCATATACTATTAAAATTTAAATTCACCTATATGTAAATTTTTAACTATCTACTTATATGTAACTATTTACTTATTATAATGATTTACGGAAGTAAACATTGAAATCATGAGTTAACGAAATTTCCTTAAACTGTTACCTATACGTTCTTTATTTGGTATCATGGTAAGAATGTAATGTTTGAAGAATGTTTGGTAAGAATGTATCCTTCTTAAGAATTAGGGATGGTCGCTTAAAAAGGACCTTTTTTATAGTGATAAAAGTATTATTGTGAAAAATTATGCTAGAAAAAATAAAACAAACTTCTTATATGTTCAATTCTTAATTCAGTAAGTAAATAAATAATGGAGTTGTGATGTCTAGTTTCTCCTTTAACTATACATTCTCCATAAGATAAGATCACATTATGAGTATTATACCTTTTAAATACTATGGATCTGAACTTAAAGAGGATTTTTTTCTTTGTACTGATTGAAGACAGTGTCTAGTATTGTGAAGAACTTATGTGTCTACTTATATGTCCACTTAGAAATTCTATAAACATTAAAGTCGTGAATTTGCGAATAAAAAGCAAAGTTTCGTTCGATTTTAAACAACGACATCTCAGTAAGATGTACATATCCTTAAGTAGACAGGAAGGGAAACGTAAGGAAAGTCGTTTATATATCGTTTCAGGTTAGTGGCTATTATTTAGAATAAAAATGACTTTCAGGAAAACAAAAATATATATTAATATTCACAATTAGAAATAATTTAAATATTAAAATCATAAGTTTGAGATAGGAAAGTAAAGTTTTGTTCAAATTTTAAGAAAAGTTTTCTTAAAATGAGATCACGTTATAGAGTATGCACTCTTCCTTGCGAGTTGGAAAGATAGAGAGAAAGAGAATTATCCCTTCCTTAGAACTAGGATTAGGAACAAGAGATATTTTATATTTTGTGTTGATTTAGCCCAATAGCTATTATTGTAAATGAAATTGAATTTCAGAAAAATTAAAATGTACTAATGCAATGTACTATGTACTAATATGCAAAATTAGAAATTTTTTAAACATCGAAATCACAAGTTTGTCAAGTGCATTCCGATTTCAACAAAGGATCTCCATCTGATAAGAACTCTGATACATTGTCATATTTGCAATGGGAATTTACTACTTTCTTTTCTTAAATTTTTGAGTTAAATCTGAAAAAATTGCTTATCATTGCTAATGAATAAAATGTTATTAATTAGAAAAATAAAAAAAATTGCAATTATAAAAACAGGACAAAAATTCTGTTAATTTAGAAATTTGTATAACAATTTGTCCAAAAAAGGGTACATTTTTATAGTTATAAAATATATACATTTTAAATTGTCATAATATTTATTTTAACATTAATAAAAATTAACATGATTTATATTTTAACATAAATATAAATTGATATGATTTATATTTTAACAGAAATATAAATTAACTTACTTATTTTTTGTTAAAAATTCTTAATTTTTAATAAACAATTTTGTGTTCATATTGAAAGTATACGCAGAGGTTAGTTAATAATTGTATAAATGAAATATGGTATTTAACATGTTGAGCATAATTAGATACATTGAACAAAAACTGAAACTAAACTAAATTAATATGACTTAAGATGAGTTTGATACACCAATTTAACTAATTGAAATATCGCAAACAGTGAAATTTATAGGTAACTGAATTTAAAAAATTTATACGATTTCGCATTCTTTTAGATTTAAACAAAGACTAAAATAATTAATTAGAATACATTCTTTAGAAATTCCATAACCTTAACTCATTACATTACGAATACAATCATTATTTATTATTAATATTTTTTATTCGGGAGTTCTCAAAACCCAATTTTTGCAATATCTTTCATAACTTTTAAAAGAGTAGTTTACAAAATCTTCGGTAAGTTACCAAATTTACTTTCAAAATGCCTTTCAATAAAAATTATGTACGTTTTGTAAAACTATATTTTAGATATTATATATATTTAATAATTCAAATACATATAACAGAACGGATGAGCAACTGTATTTTCATTAGATATTGATACTTTGTTGGCAAAATATCTCACCAGCCACAACTTTTACAAAAGTCTATCTATAAATTTGCATAATCAAATAGCTTGTCCAACGATAATACTTAATGCATTCTAAAATGGATGCATTATTTATCATACGAGTACCACTAAATAATCAAATATTAATTGAAGGAGAATCATTATCTGTCATTACCCCTAACTAATCCTGAAAGTACTTCTCTTGCTTACTTAAAAGTTGAACTTTAAGAACCTTTGCAATCTCCAGGGAACAACATGCATGGCCCAAGTTCGATTAAGTATCGCCATGATCCAATATGATTTTGGATGGAAATATTATATAAATTTTTAAATCGTGTCACCTATCGAATTGATGCATTTAATACACCCCAGTACGTGGTCGTCCAATCAGAAGCTATTATCCATCATACGTTTGATGTTGAATTCAGAAGATTTTCCCAAACTATCTCAATCAGTTATTAAACATCTTGACGAAGGCGTCCATTCTAAATATTTGGACTTGAGAGTGCCTTACCTTAATCCTAAGTGGAGGTATCGGACCCCTCATTAATCATGTCTGGGAAGAGGCCAAAATTGGGAAAGTGGAGGGGGGAGGTAGGTGAAAGGGGTTTGCCTTGGGTAAAGAGGAGGGAAGTTATCATGTTTACGTTAATCGGAAGCTGTCAGTTTGAGGTACGTCTGCATTTGTTACATATTATTTATAGTTCGCCACGAACTTTAAAGTTAAAAACAGGGAAATATTTAAAAATGTAAAATATCTTAAGACTTTGGAAAATAACTCATTAGAAACTGAATTAATGTAATTATTAAATTTTTAAATTACAAGTAAGTAATAGTAAGTATCTTAAGGTACAAGAAATTAAAGTATTTTTATAATTAGAGGGACTGTGCATTATCCTAAATCTCCATTTGTTACATATTATTTATAGCGTGCCACCAAATTTAAAGTTAAAAACAGAGAAATATTTAAAGACGTAAAATAACTTAAGACTGGAAAATAACTCATTAAAAAGGAGTTAAGATGCAAGTAATTAAATTTTAAATTACAAGTAAGTAATGGTAAGTATCTTAAGGTGCAAGTAATTAAACTTTTTTTTAATAATTAGAGGATTTAACTGTGCAATATCCTAAATCTACATTTGTTGCATATCTTGCCATCAAATTTAAAGTTACGAACAGGGAACAATTTAAAAATGTAAAATACCCTTAAAAAAACTTTAAAATATATCTTTAAAAAATATCTTTAAAAGACTTTGAAAAATAACTCATTAAAAACTGATAAATATTATTTTTGTACAAGTAATTAAATTTTTTTAATAATTAGAAGAATTATCTGTGCAATATTCCGAATCTACATTTGTTATATATTATTTATAGCTTGCCACCAAATTTGAAGTTAAAAACTGGGAAATATTAAAAATTGTCAAATATCTTAAGACTTTGGAAAATAATTCATTAAAAACATGTTAATATTATTTACTTTGTACAAGCAATTAAAATTTGTTTTATTAGTTAGAGGAATTGACTGAGCAATATCCTAAATTTATAGTTAAATTCATATCTTGCAAACAATTTGGAAAGAAAAACTCCGAAGCTGTCCGAAGAAATAATAAAAGCCTATCATGTAATTTAAAGTTTGAATTTGAGAAAGGTTCAAAATTTTTAAATGTCTTCAAGCGGAGAAAATAGCTTATTTAAAAACTGTCAATACTGTTTAAATGGTACAAGTAATTACTACTTTTTAATAATTGGATTAGTTAACTGTGTTTTATCTTAAGCAAAGATGCACAGTTAGATCTTGTCAAAAATTTTGAAATCAGAAATACATTTTAACATAACTTTATTCTGTTCTTTCTGATAAAAAGAATAAATAAGTAAATAAAGCAGTAAATATATTAATGGTACCCTATCTTTGGTTTCTTGCAAAAACAGACAAACGGGTGTGAGAATATTTTCTTTATATCTTTGTATACTGGTATTCAAAACATTAAGCCGCTGAAATATATCAGACAAATATTGTAAAAAGGCAATCCAAACTTCGCACCGGCAGAGGTTATAAAAATGCTATTGTTTCATTTCTTCAAGAAAACGCAAGAATTCTTGTCTAAACTCATGTACAAGGGTAAATACCATCTCAACTCAATGTGTAAAAGCAACCGTCTATACTGTGAATACATATCCATACAAAGATTTACGAATAAGCGTGATTTCACAAGTTTTATTTTAATAAAGTTTACCATCTCAATGTAAAATATTTCTTGATTTTTCTCCCAATATTTTTTCCTTCAAGACCTTCAAATAAGAAAGCAATGAGTTAGATAGCATTTGCATTTTTTTACAAGAGATGCAAGGCCTTTTAATAACAGCCTGCCATGTCTCAATCTACACAAGTAACCTACGCAGAACATCCATGCTAATTGCTTTTATCAAGATAGCTATTCAAAATGTAAAAAATTTCCTCACCTTTTGTAGAAACATTTAATCCTTTGCAAGAAAAGAAACCAATTTACTATTTTATTTTCATTAATAAAATGAAAATCAAATCGGATGAATGCTAATAGTTGCGCCTTGTTGGTAATGTCTATTATTTTTTAACTTACAATGAAGCCTATGAGTGCATAGAGGCTTATCGATATCTGAAGACATTTCTATAAAACGCCTGTTAAATGTAATGTTTGTCATGACTAATTTTTTGCAAGCAAGCAAAGTAAATGACTCACCGAAAGTTGATTTTTCATGACTTTTGTTATTAATTTTGAGATTTGATGAGAAACAATGATTAAATTTTTTAAAGAATTTACACCTGATGTTTTTTTCAGACAATCTCTTGAAAAAAATATAGATTTATCTTGTAAATTAAAGTATTAGTTTTAACTGTTGTATAATTTTAAACCGTTTACGCAATTTACTAGCTAGTAATAATTAATTTGTCATTTAACATCCCCATAACACAGCATCAAAGCATGCATTTTCTCTTCCGGTCCAAGTGAAACAAAATTTTAAATAATTATTACTATATTTGTGAGTAGTATATTTGTATATAGTATAATAGTATATTTTTGAGTATACTTGTGCATTACTTGATTTTGCAATCAACTTTGGTTCACTTCTAGAAGCTGATTTTCAATATGTAGCTTTCTTTTTGAGAAATCTATCCCTTTTATTATGTGTTTTTATCTGAAAATCAGTACTTTGCACATAGTATTCACTTTCTATACTTTCAAAATTAGTTATATACTCAACAAAAATACCACATTCGCAACCAAAACCTCTCAACTAAATTCAGATGGTCAACTCCACAGACTACCACTTACAGAGGGAGTAATCTCATAGGCTGCAAGGAAATTGGATTTAGATGTTTGTGGAAATTTTTAGATGTTTGTGGTCCTAATAACTAACCATAAAAGTTACAGCTTCTAGTTTCCTGAAAACCTTTTTGTCTTATTATCGCTATTTGGCAAAATTTTTATATGAAGAAAAAATAATTAAATAACCAGAATGTTTAGTTCTTTCTAATAGAAACTATCTTTTAATAGGAAAACTGATAAGAGAAAGAGTAACTATATTTATTATTTAATCCAGATATGCAGTTATCTGAAATATCACAGAATACACCATTCAATCATCTAGGGCACACCACTTGAGAACCGCTGTCCCCTTTTACAGTACCCCCAGCAGACGATAAAAGTCAAATACATATTGTAAATTTACTATGATCTCTAGAATGATACCTTATTCCATCCACCCGTCCTGCAAACGATTAACACTGTTTTTCTGAAACTTTTTCATTTTTTTCTCTCTCTTCATAATTCACCATGTAACACATTAGACCTATAACTGTTTCAAGAATAGGGCCACTTTCAAGTTCATGGAAACAATTTTTATTTACAAGTACCATACATATATATATATATATATATATATATACAAGTAATGAACTCTGGATTATTATACAAAAATATGAATAATTAAAAGTAAAGTTTGATCACAAATGTGCGATTAAATCAAAAGTACAGTTCACTCCAAGGCCAAAAATATTTCATATTTCTTCAGTCGACGTCGAATCTAATAGCTTGGCTTGCGGCAAATCTTATCATATTATAATAAACGAAACCACAAGAGGTTCACTTCGAAAAACAGGCGGAAACTCCGGCGCATTCAAACACTTCAGTGAAAAAAAGAAAATCATTTCTGGCCAATTAGTCACAAACTCTCTCACTCTCTTTTCTTCACCAAAAACCTTCTTTTAAGAGAATTCGTCAAGAGTTTCCCTCATCTCTTATCGGAGTAGATATTTCTAAGGTCGTGGTTTATCACCAATCACGATGGAACAACTCATGGTGTAGTCCATCTGTAATTATTTTGACCTGAGACATTAGCACAGACATTAACTAATTTTATAAGTATCATCATATATGACACCGAATATCTGCTATCAGATTTGAGTGACAGGGTATTCTCATTAGTACAAAACACTAATTGCAATACAACTACCCACAATAGTGATTGTTTACTATCAAATTTTAGTGGCGGGTTGTTATTATATACTTGTCAAATAACATACATTCCTTTCTCCTGGGAATGAAATGCCAAAACTCTTCCCGTGAGAAAAAATTGCTATTACAAGAATAAACTTCTCTATTTAATTTAAACAATCAGATAAAATACTGACAATATAAAAGTTACATTTTTATATTCTAAATCAATTATCTTGTTCATTTTGATCATTTTAATTATTCTATTTGGAAATTTTCTCAAATATATTAATTTACACAATCAGTAAAATGAAATATTTAATAAAACCATAAGAATGTATACGAAATGATCTTCCCGGGTGCTCCAATAGCCTGGTGTGCCTTTAGACTTTACTTAAAACGCCTGAATTATTACCTCAATTTTGTAAGTGGAATGGATCTTTCTAAATATGCTGAAAATATTCCTCTCAAAGAGTTAAGTTAAAAGACTTTTCTGCATTGACGAGTCGAAAAGCAGCGCTCGATGTCAAGTTAAGATTTAATCTGCTCCTGAAATGACAGTTTTCCAACGCAACAGTCAAAATGCGATGGCTCCTGAAATCATGGAGGAGCATCTCTCTTCCACAAATATAATCTCCGCCGATCGATGTAAACAGAGAGTCAACATTTCAACATTTATGTAGATAACTGACACGAAGGTAGATAGAGCCGAGAAATAGTTGACACATTTCAAAACCGCCAATCCGTGGCACGGATGGATACAAAGATGTTTCAAAATGACATTTGCGGACGGATATTGTTTTAAAAAGTGGAAGGCCTTATTTTGTGGTTGTGAAGTAGTGTGGTTTATTTGAAGATGTTATTGTAAAAATCATAAAAAAAAGGAATTCTGAATTTCTTATTCATTGAACGAAACAGATTGCAATGTCTTGATGGAGACAATTTTAATCAATTTTATAGCGTAAGAAAGCTCTATGTAAGTTTTTGTATAGTTTGGTTGGGGTGTTAGATCGCAGTTTAAAGTGGATTCCGAATCATACATGCCACAATAAAGATTCCCACCGTACCATGCTGAATATACCGGTTCTCGTTAGATCACCGAAGTCAAGCATCATTGGGCGCGGTCAGTACTTGGGTGGGTGACCACCTGGGAACACCGCGTGCCGTTGGCAAATTTGGGACCTGAATGGCCGAGTGTCTAAGCGCTCTGGCGCTCGGTGCCACAGGTTTCGGGTTCGAATCCCGGCGGTGCCATGGATGTTTGTAGTGGTTCGGAATCCACTTTAAGCTGTAGATCCCAGTCTCCTATGACTGTAAGAGCGTAACGGAGCAAAAGTCAGGCTTCTACCTACGGGTGCTCCATCACAACAGAAGCTGCTTCCTTCCCCTTCAATCATGAGTACGCATGGGCTTAGCCAGCCAAGTGGGATAAGAAACAACAACAACACTTGAAGCCTGTGGTTCCGAAGGCCAAAGCGCTAGCCACTTGGCCATCAGGCTGCTAAATATTAATAGGCTTCCTACTGTTATAAAACAGTCCAAGGGCTGATTCAACTTCTAATTATCTAAGGTACATTATAATCCTATATTATAATATTAAGCAGAAAAGTCAGTAGACTAGCCATCAAACAACTACTATCTAACAACGTCGAAGGAGTTAGATAGGAGTTGCATAATGATTTAATAATTAGATAAGGTTAATGATTAGATAAGAGTCGCATGATGATTTAATAATTAGATAAGGTTAATGATTAGATAAGAGTTGCATGATGGTTTCATGGTAAAACTGTGCGCAGATTTCAACAAAAAATAACTGAGAGCGACTCATACAAGCACAGATTCTTTTCAATGTGGATGGAACTCGACATCTATTTTCGCTTAGGCGTGGCAACAGACGAATAAATGATCAAATCTAAATGCAGCTTTATACAATGAACAGTTTATAGATTATTGGCTGAGAATATTTTGTCAAGCTTGAACAAGTCAAAAACTCAATATATTTCGGACCTAAATTTGTCAAGTCGACCCGTTTCCATTCCCAAACGAGAATTCTCACGTTTTCCTTCTTACTGGAAGTGGCTGGACCATCAAAGGCTTGGCGCAATTTGGATGGTCTGCGAAAAAAAAATAACTATCAAATAAGAGTTCATCCCTAAATTCATTTTTTTCACTTTTAGATATCACAGTATTTAAAATTTTTACATTCCTTCATCATAAACAATCACTATTCATAATTATTCACCTTCATCATAATTATTTTCATTTATTATATTTTTATGGCACAATTGAGTTCAGAGAAATGGGTTACCCGGATGGTGGGAAGAAAACATCCAAAAAATCTTACATTTTAAAAGCCATATAGGTGTAAGTAGAATTTTGAAGCTCAAACCGGGAAAACTACTTAAACAGCCTCCGATTTTTAAATTAATACACAGGATTGGTGTTTAAAAAAATTTTCTATTACAGTTATGATATTATTTTGAAGATAAACCTGATATTATTTTGTTTTTGAGCGTAAAAAAATATTCAATCATAAATTGAGAGGCCATTTTCTTCCATTTTGCTGGAAAGCAAATGACTGTGACATTTGAAGCGGCACCACAGTACAAACTCTGCTGCCTTCCACCAAATACCGAGACAGCATCTATCCGCCGACAAATACAATCACTCTGCAATCGATTACAAACATTTCGACATTTATGTGGATGACCGACTCGAGCGATAGTGGCAGGATGTAGATAGTTTACAAATTTCCCAGCCGCCTCCTCGCCTGCAAACATCGAAAACTTTTATTCCGCTCAATATCCGGTGGCGTCCATCTAATTAGAGAATTTCCGACCGGCCATCTAATTAAAGAGTGTACCGGTGCAAAGGATTGTCTGGTACAGGTCCGAATTTCGTTTGAGGCCCTTCCAGGGGGGAGGAAATGCCGATAATTTTGAGCTAGGAATGGAGGGGGGCATCCATGGTGACAGCCAATTACGACTCAGACACGACAACTATTCCGATATACTGCTGATGTCCAGCCATCTCCTTTATCTGGGTTTCATGCCATGCCTGTTGAAAGCAGATAGGGTTGCAGCCTATTGAATAGTTCTATTTTTGGATCCTCTTTCATTGCGAGCAGTAGGACAGGGGTAGTAAAAATGCATCTCTCTAATATTCACTCGGAAGGGGAAGCTATTATGGATAGGGTCTCTCTCTCTCTCGTATACGAATATCTGTTTATGTGGGAGATGGGTTAGGAGATCTAGAGTTATATCTGTCTTCTTAATGTATCGTATAGTTTGAGAGTGAGTTTGTGTTTTGTGTATATAATATTTGAAACTATGTTATATTCAATGAAAAAGAAACAAAAAGGATTAAATTCAAATTCTGCAAGGTCTTTTAATATCAATATTAGGCTGATATGTTTTAATTTCCTGGATTGCAGTGTTTTCGTCTTTCTTTTGTGTTAAAGAATTTTTCTGAAACTTGTTTATGGAGGAGTAATTTTGATAGCTTGCTGGATTTCCGAATTTGTTGGAATTTCGAATTTCTCTATGTTGTAGAGGTGATTTGTCGGAGAGTTTTGTTTTGAAGTGGTTTTAAGTTATTTAAATTAGATTTAGTAGCGTATGACAAGACTTCACTGCCATAAATTATTAATGGACGGGGTTAGTAAAGTATAAAATAATTTTATTTTTATTAAAATTCTTTAAATAATTTTATTTTTGAGAAAAAAAATGAATATTTAATCAGAAATTGAAACGCCATTTCCTTCCACTTTGCTGGAAAGCAAATGACCGTGACTTTTGAAGCGGCACCACAGCACTCATTCTGCTGCCTTCCACCAAATACCGAGACACCATCTATACCCTCGACAAACATAATCACTCTGCCATCGATTCCCAACATTTCGACATTTATGCGGATGACCGACGCCAGCGATAGTCGCAGGATGGAGATAGTTTACAAATTTCCCAGCCGCCTCCTCGCATGCAAACATCGAAAACTTTTATTCCGCTCAGTATCCGGTGGCGTCCATCTAATTAGAGAATTTCCGACCGGCCATCTAATTACAGAGTGTACCGGTGCAAAGGATTGTCTGGTACAGGTCCGAATTTCGTTTGAGGCCCTTCCAGGGGAGGGAGGAAATGCCGATAATTTTGAGCCAGGGATGGAGGGGGGAGGGCATCCATGGTGACAGCCAATTACGATTCAGACACGACAACTATTCCGATATACTGCTGATGTCCAGCCATCTCCTTTATCTGGGTTTCATGCCATGCCTGTTGAAAGCAGATAGGGTTGCAGCCTATTGAATAGGTGGCCTGTTCTATTTTTGGATCCTCTTTCATTGCGAGCAGTAGGACATGGGGTAGTAAAATGCATCTCTCTGATATTCACTCGGAAGGGAAAGCTATTATGGATAGGGTCTCTGTCTCTGTCGTATACCAATATCTGTTTTTGTATGAGATGGGGTAGGACATCTAGAGTTATTTCTGTCTTCTTAATACATCGTCTGGTTTGCAATGAGTTTGTGTTTTGTTCATATAATATATGGAACTATCTTATATTCACTGTAAAAGAAACAAAAAGGATTAAATTCAAATTCTGCAAGGTCTTTTAATATTAATATTATGCTGATATGTTTTAATTTCCTTGATTGCAGTGTTTTCGCCTTTCTCTTGTGTTTAAGTATTTTTCTGAAGCTTTTTTATAGAGGAGTAATTTTGATAGTTTGCTGGATTTCCGAATTTGTTGGAATTTCGAATATCTCTATGTAGTAGAGATGATTTGCCGGAGTGTTTTGTTTTGAAATGGTTTTAAGTTATTTCAGTTAGATTTAGTAGCGTATGACAAGACCTGACTGCCATAAATTATTATTTATTAATATTATGTGGTCTCAATGCATCGTCTGTTTTGCGAATGAGTTAGGTTTTTGCAATATTTGAAACTATGTCCTTTTCAGTGTAAAAGAAACAAAAAGTGTCATATTGTCTTCATCTTCATTGGCATAACATTCCCATGGTGGACCAAGGCCATCTGCCTGCTGGCAGATTTCTAATCAAGAGATGTTTTCTTTTTACGGAATAGGTGTGTCACCTCTACGCCCAACGCTCTACAGTCCTATTAGACTAGGACCTACGATTTAAAGTGGATTCCAGATCGCTACAAATATCCATGGCACTGACAAGACTCGAACCTGAAACATATGACATCGAGCACTAGGTTATTAGGCCCCAATATCCAACCAATAAATTAAAACACGTTGTATTTTATTTCACTACCTTACTGCATTATGTCGTTTGTTATTATTGCGTTGATGCCATTTTTTTGATCGGTTTGGTTTGACGCTCTACGGTGAACTTGGGTATTAAGCAGACCGGGACCTACAGTATAAAGGGGATTCAGTGCCACTACAATGATCTAAACTTGATCTGGGACTTGAACGCGAAACCTATGGCATCGAGCACACTAGTCACTCAGCCATCAAACCCCAGTATACCATAAATAAATTAAAACGCGCGATTTTTATTTCATTTCTCTATCCTACTACATTATGCCGTTTGTTATTATTGCAGTAATATCATTCTGTTGAAGATAAACCTTATATTATTCTGATTTTGAGAAAAAATTAATATATAATCAGAATTTGAAAAGCCCTTTCCTTCCATATTACTAAAATAAGCAAATGACTGTGACTTTTGAAGCGGCATCACAGTACAAACTCTGTTGCCTTCCACCAAATACCGAGACAGCATCTATCCGCCGACAAACACAATCACTCTGCAATCGATTACAAACATTTCGACATTTATGCGGATGACCGACTCGAGCGATAGTGGCAGGATGGAGACAGTTTACAAATTTCCCAGCCGCCTCCTCGCATGCAAACATCGAAAACTTTTATTCCGCTCAATATCCGGTGGCGTCCATCTAATTAGAGAATTTCCGACCGGCCATCTAATTACAGAGTGTACCGGTGCAAAGGATTGTCTGGTACAGGCGTGCGTCCGAATTCGTTTGAGGCCCTTCCAGGGGAGGGAGGAAATGCCAATAATTTTGAGCGAGGGGGTCATCCATGGTGACAGCCAATTACGACTCAGACACGACAACTATTCCGATATACTGATGTCCACCCATCTCCTTTATCTGGGTGCCTGTTGAAAGCAGATAGGGTTGGAGCCTATTGAATAGGTGCCCAGTTCTATTTTTGGATCCTCTTTCATTGCGAGCAGTAGGACATGGGGTAGTAAAATGCATCTCTCTAATATTCACTCGGAAGAGGAAGCTATTATGGATAGGGTCTCTGTCTCTCTCGTATACGAATATCTATATATTTGTGAGATTTGTTAGGAGATTCGAGTTAGCTCTGTCGTCGTAATGCATCGTCCGGTTTGGGAATGAGATTGGTTTTTGTGCATGTAATATATGGAATTATATATTATTCAGCGTAAAAGAAAAAAAATGATTAAATTAAAATTTTAAGTGGTCTTTTAATAGCAATATTAAGCTCGTATATTTAATTTCCTGGATTGCAGTGTTTGCTAAAGTGTTACAGAATTTTTCAGAAATGTGTTTATGGAAGACTTTAAGAGGAGGAATTTTATTAGCTTGCTGTATTTTTGAATTTCTCATGAATTCCGAATTTTTGTATTTATTAGAGATGATTTAAATTAGATTTAGTTGGAATATACATTTTTAAGGTAATGTGGTAAAGTTATTATTGACGATGAGCATAAAAATTATCCCAAGTTTACTCATAATTTTCTAAAATGACTTTCTCTGTTTAAAATATATACGCACCATATTAATGCCTAAATACAAAAATTTTTTTTTGAATGGCACGTACTTTGAATTAAAGTCATTTGCCAGTAGAAAGACGCGTTCATTTAAAAGTTTGTCATTTTTGAATACTAGGAACTTTGAGCTGATGCCATTTGCCAGTAGAAAGACGCGTACATGTAAAAGTTTTCAAATACTGGAAACTTTGAATTGAAACCATTCACCAATAGAAAGACGCGTACATGTACGAATTTATCATTTTCGAATACTAGGAGTTTTGAATTTAAGTCATTTGCCAGTAGAAAAAAAGCATGCAAGTAAAGTTTGTCGTTTTCGAATACTAGGAACATCGAATTGAAGTTATTTGCCAATGAAAAAACGGAGACATGTAAAAGTTTGTCTTTTTCGAATACTAGAAACTTGAGAAAGCGAGAGAAGTAGAAGATTCATGGTTACTAGGCTGCACCACTACCATATTTTTTTTCTACAGTTATTTGGAACGAACTATCTTAAGACTGGAAACTGGTGAATGGAATTTTGCTTCCGCTTTATTTTCTCTCGGAAAGCCTACATATTTACTTTGCCCTACCCGGTCATAGACAATAAATTTTTCTATTCGGCCTCATATTACGACTTTTGAAAAAAAAAAACTTTCAAACTACTGTTTTCTTTAAAATACGCAAATTCATTAGTTTGATACACCGAAAAGTGAATCTGAATTACGTAACGAAAAACCTTCACTTATGTCTAATTCAATTTGCAATGGAAATATTCTCACATATTCCACCATAAGTTGAGTATATAAAAATTATATCTTCTAAGAGAAGAAATATTGCTGATAAAATTTATGTATAAACAAGTAATACAAAAAAAAAAAAATGAAGTCAATTCCTACCATTTTTCACTATATTGCAGAAAAGTTCTTTACAAATAAAACTTGAAATTCTCCTCTCACATTTGGCGCCATCTATTATTAGATATATGCAACTTAAATCTAAAAAAAACTAAAATTAATTAATTAAATTTAATTAATGAATTAAAATTTGAAAAAACAGTATTGACATCCAGTGTCATCCACTACAAGTTCAAAAAAAAATGTACTTGAACTTCAGTGGATGAATAAAACGTACTTTATGAACGATAGAAAATTTGAACAAGATATATATATAGAGAGAGTGTGAGCTAACAGAAGAAATTGAAAAAAAGAAAAGAAAAGGGGAAAATCTAGACTAAAGTAAATTGAAATTTGTTGGGTCACTGAAAGACCATTGAAACACTTAACAAAAGGAAAGCAAATTCTTACTCCAAAGTTCAAGACATGACAAATATTTCATTTCAAAGAAACCATTCTGCCTTCCAAACTGAACAGGTTTCTCGAATTACCAATATTTTATTTTCCGTAACAAAACTCTTTACACCTCACAACAACACGAACACGCAAGTTTTCAAACAGCAAGATTTCGCAGATCACCCTAACCTCCCTTCCTTCCAAGAAATTATGGCTTCATCAATAACGTACTTCCATTGGAAACCTTTCAACTCGCAGCCCTATTTCAGGCAACAGCATCCAAAACCGATTAACACTAATTCTGTGTCTAATGTAGATTTGTTGCGGAAAGTCACGATTTCTGCTTGATTTAGTTGCTTTTTTCTTTCTTCGCTCTGACGCTAGAGGTCACAAAGGTCAGAGGAGGTACAAGACACGGGTTGTTATGTTGGTAGGTCGTGAGTTACTTTAACTGGTAATTACCATGTTCGAATAACTGTGTGCATATATCGATGGACGGTGTTTAGTCAATTTTAGACTTGATTAATAACGCAGTTTGAATAAATGGTATTTGATTATAATTATAAATCGTTTTGGTGCAAATTGTTTGCTAAATTAGTTTGTTGTTTGTTTTATTAAACATTAAAATATGTCAATGATTAATGAAACAATGTATAAAAGTCGGAAAACTATAAATGTTTTTATTATTTATCTATATTTTTTATTATTAAAATCAATAAATATTTTTCATTATTCAAATTATAAATATTTTTTTGTTATTAAAAATCTATAGGTATTTTTTATAATACTTAATGTACAGTATTTTTTAATAAATAATTTTTTTTTAAAAATAATTTAATGAAAAATCTAAATCTAAAATTTTCATCGAAAATATTGTAAGATAATATTTCATCTAAAAATTATACTTTAATGTTATAATTTTAAAAGCCAAATCCTGTTTTGTAATTTTTTTTTTGTTTATTTTGTCTCACTTTATAGCAATTCACATTTCATAACAGTCAAATTGTCATATTTTAAAATATTGCCTATACTAAAAAGTTTTTGTTAATGTAATTGTCTCTGAAGATTGGAAAATATTGTAAGATAATATTTCAATTAGAAATTTTGCTTTTGTGTATAATTTTCAAAAACAAATCTTGTTTTGCAATTTTTTTTTTTTTTTTGTTTGTTGTCTCACTTTACAGGAATTCGCATTTCATAGCAGTCAAATTGTCATATTTTAAAATATTACTTTTACTTAAAAGTTATTTTTATGTAAATAATTCTGAAATTTAGCAAATATTGTCAGATATTAATATTATTAAATAATATAACTTTTCTTTCGAAACATTTTCAACAAACAGTATAAAAAAATGAAATATATTCACGGAAATTCTACCTAACACTTTCCACTTTTCTTACTATCAACGAAAACACATTTTAAAGCCCCACTTAAAATAGTTGAGGAAAATATGACAGGAATAAAACCCTTTCCAAACTAAACAGATGTCTTTTATAAAACCAATCACTATTTACGCCCATCTCTTTTTTTTCAGTTGCCGCACTAAAACTTTTCTTGGTAGCAAACTTTATATCTAAATAAATAAGATGCTAAGGTGGTTACAGTGTAACAGTTTATCCGAACTTCATAAAATCCGACCTGTCATCCCAGGTCTAAACACTATATCTTATAGAAATACCGAAAATTTCCACCTTATTTACCGAGAAGAATAGATGCAGGCTGTACTTTCATCTCTATATACTTTTATATGTGAAAGAAAAGAATATTAAAGTGTAGCCAATCTATTGATTCTTTTTATAGAAGATTTTTTAACTGAATTTGAAATATAAAAGTTCGACTTTTATTGCTTGTTTGACAATAAATATTGAGTAATTTAATTCTGAACAATATCTTTTCTGTGTCTCTTATGTTAAATATTTTAAAGATTTAAGTTTTTTATTGATAAATATTTTAAATAATACAATATACTGTTATATTCAACGTTATAAGCATTACACTGATATAATAACGGTCATACACAATACACTGTCATAACCTTAAGCACACAGTTATAATAGCCCTAAGGTTTCTTCATTTCTAACACACACTGTCATAATCGCTGCAATATTCAACACATTGTCATACTCATACACATATTGTCATAATCGACATCAAGTGCTTTCATTTCTAAAACCAATAACAATACATTGTCATAATTTGTGTTACACACAACACACTGACTTTAATCGCGGTCATATATAACACACTGTCATACTCTTACACAGTCATAATCGACATCAAGTTCTTTCATTTCTAAAACCAATGACAACACACTGTCATAGTTGCTGTTACGCACAACACATCGACTTAATCGCTGTCATATGTAACATACTGTCGAACTCTTACACCTACTGTCATAATTGACATCAAGTCCCTTTGTTTATAAAAGCAATGACTTCTTACACAAACTGTCATAATCGCTGCCATACACAACACGCTGTTATACTCTAACGCACGATATCATAACCGTCATCAAGTCTCTTGTTTTCTAAACCTTTCTTGGTAGCCAATTTTATATCTAAATAAATAAGATGTTTATCCGAACTTCTTAAAATCCGACCTGCCATCCCAGGTCTAAACATTATATCTTATAGAAATACCGAAAATTTCCACCTTATTTACCGAGAAGAATAGATGTAGGCTGTACTTTATATACTTTTATATGGAAAAGCAAAGAATATTAAAGTGTAGCCAATCTATTGATTCTTTTTATAGAAGATTTTTGACTGAATTTAAACTATAAAAGTTCGACTTTTATTGGTTGTTTGAAAATAAATATTGAGTAAATTTAATACAAAATAATATATATTGCCTTATTTTACAAGTATAATTAAGGATGAGTTTTTGTATGAGTTTGTATTTCATATACTTTACAAATTATACAATTCAGAGATTCGTTTCTTCAATGCAATTATATAGCATTTTTTAAATGGAACTATAAGATTTTAAGCAATTTTATTCAATTAAGTATTTATGTAATTTAATACAGCCTAAATATTGAGTAAATATAATTATAAATAATATTTTTTCTTTTGTTATACATGTATAATGAGAGATGAGCTTTTGTATGGTGCCATATCTGGGAAATACGGCTCTTGTTTGGTGATTTTAATTGCGTTTTATGACAAGAGTCCGTAGAAACTTGATAAATCATGCCTTCAGCTAGCTACTTTCGATGTTCATTTTGGACAAAATTGAACTTTTAAGGTGCCAGTCTTGTGGTGAAGCATTTCATGCCCAAAATATCAGTCAAAATGTTATGAATGGACATAAAAAATATGTTGCATTTAGCATTTTTCACTAACAACAGTTTTTTTTTTTAATTTCACACTATTTTTGTTGCCATTTTTTGTTCTCAAAAAATATTTTAAATTTAAGAATTGATTATTATTACAAGTTGTTTTTTATTGGCATATAATCCACACCTAAAAAATGTAAAATATTTTTATCGTATTAGGCGTATAGGTAAGGTATTACCTTAATAATATATTTAATTTATTATATGAAAGACAATATTTCGTAGAGATTTATTTCTGTTCCACTTAAAGTTTCTTTACATAATTTCGTAATATGTCCTGTATTTTTCAGACAATTTATATCTTAAAGTGGGCCTCCATTTCGCTAAATACTTTAAAGATTTAAGTTTTTTATTGATAAATATTCTAAATAATACACATTCCAACAATATACAATCGTTTCATTAAATTATCCAGAAAGGAAAATTCAATTGCAATCCTCATAACAATGGTAGAATAATCCATACTCATCAGGGTCTATTATCCCTTCTGACCATTCGTTCATTGATCTTCCTTCCATGTCTCTTGGTTGACCAGCCAACAAAGGAATTTCAATCAACCACTGCAAACTAATCTTGCCACGATGGGAAATGTCCACTCTCCAATCAACCCCATCAGGCCTGACCCCGATCTATTGGACTGCAGTTAAAAGCGAGTAATCACTCGGAACAGCAGGTGTAATTTCCTCTCCGCTGATTGGCTGATTAGGGATAGGAAACCAGAGACGACCTATAAGGTTGACCTTCTTAAAAGATTAGGACAGGGAATATGCACTGGCACAAAGTGAATGCCATCCACAGGTAATGATTCCAGTTTTGTATAACGGGAAATGATTATGAATCTCTGGAGATGGCACCATTGTGTCGCCACAAGTTAAATTGCGGGACTTAATAATGTGTTGGAAGTTGTACGAGCTTCAGTCCATTTGGAATGTTTACAGAAGTAGTAATTTGCTGTTTAATTCACACATTTGGTTGTGCCCACAGAACATTTAGCTTTGATTGCGTTTTATAAGTGTAAGTGCATGTATATTAATTGTAACTGAGCAGCATGTTTTAATTATTTTCTAAAATGTTGTAACAGCTTTTTAACTAGACGAATATATCGAATAATTTTGTGTATGTACAAAAAATCGTTAGTATTTTTTTTATCCATAGTGAAAAGCGTATTATTATTTTTAATTTTTCCATATTTTTTAAAAACATTTACCTTTTATTCAGTAACTATAATTCATAACTATATTCATTCTATAACTATAACTCATAACTATATTCTTTCAATAACTATAATTCATAACTTCATTCTATAACTATAATTCATAACTATAATCATAACTATAATTCATAACTATATTCATTCTATAACTATAATTTTAAATGTGCTTTCTTATAAAAGCTTCAATTAATATATATTTTTGGGGTTGAAAACATGAACGTAATTTTAAGCAAGAATAATTTGAGGAATTAGAACGGTTATGTTTTGTGAATTTTTCCTCTGTTTGTATAATATACAACTTATACTTTTATTTTTTTTTTAAAAAAGAATTTTCTATATAGATGGTAACTTGCAAAGTAAATAAAAAAGATGGATAATCTTCATTGTTGTTGCTACTAATTCGCCTGGTAAAGGAAATCCTACACCAGGTCAAAAGGAATACGGCGTCCATGGCTGAGGGTTAACATGCAGCTTGACTATTAGCAACGAACCAAGAGGACTGAAGACTGACTAAAACCGTGTCCACTAAACCCTTGTCTTGAGATTTAAGACAACGCTATATCATTCTATTAGACAGGGATCTACGGTTTAAAGTGGTCTCCGAACCAGTATAAACATCCATTGCATCGCCAAAACTTGTGGAACCGAAGGCCAGAGCGGAGGCCCAATTTTTAGATGCTTTAGTGTATAATTCACGGTTTATCGGTAGGCAATTACAGTAATAATAAATTTTAAATTATTATATGAAATGCAATATTTTTTAGTTTTATTTCCATTATACTTTTCTTTATATAATTTTGTAATATGTCCCGTATTTTTGCGACAAATTATACCCTAGAGTGTGTCTCTTTCATTAATTTAAGTATTTTATTGATAAATATTATAAACAAACTAATTCCATTAATACATAATCGCTTTATTTCATTTTTCAGAAATAAAAATTCAATCGCGATCCTCATAACAATGATGGAACAATCCATACTCATAAGATTCTATTATCCCTTCTAGCCACTCATTCATTGATCTTCTTCCACTGGGTTGACCAGCCAACAAAGGAATTTTAATCAACCACTGTAAACTAATCCGGCCACGACGGGAAATGTCCACTCTCCAATCAACCCCATCAGGTCTGACCCCGATCTATTGGATTGCAGTTAAAGGCGAGTAATCACTCGAAACAGCAGGTGCAATTTCCCCTCCGTAGATTGGCTGATTAGGGATGGGAAACCAGAGACGACCTATAAGGTTGACCTTCTGAAAAGATTAGGACAGGGAATATGCACTGGCACAAAGTCCACAGATAACGATTCCAGTTTTGTGCAATGGGAAATGGTCCCGAATCTCTGGAGATGGCAACATTGTGTCGGCAGAAGTTAAATCGCGCGAGTTAATAATGTGTTGGAAGTTGTATGAGCCAGAGTCCATTTGGAATGTCTACAGATTTAGTAATTTGCTGTTTAATTTACACATTTGGTTGTGCCTGCAGAGCATTTAGCTTTGATTGCATTTTATAAGTGTAAAAGCCTGTGTATTAAATGTAATTGAGCAGCATGATTTAAATAATTATTTTAAAATTTTGTAACAGCGTTTTAACTAGAAGTATACTATTTAATAAATATTTGTATATAAAATAAATTATAAATATTTTATTTTAACCAGAGTATTACTATTTTAAATTATTCCATAATTTTAGTTAATACATGTTTTTTATCCAGTATATAACGAAATAATTTTAAGCTTATTTTTTTATAAAGGCTTCAATTAATATATATTATTTTGAGATGAAAAAATTGATATAATTTTAAACAAGAATAATTTAAAGAAACACAACGGTTATGTTTGGGGAATTTTTCCTATCTTTGTAAAATATACAACTTATATGTTTTTTTTTTCTAAAATATAACTTTCTACATAAATGGTAACTTGCAAAGTAAATAAAAAGATGGATAATCTTCATTGTTGTTGTTACTAATTCGTCTGGTGTTGGAAAGCCTACACCAGGTCCAAAGGAGTCTGACATCCATGTCTAAGGGTTAATATGCAGCTTCACTATTAGCAAGGAACCAAGAGGGCTGAAGACTGGTAAACCTCAAGTCAACGCTATACGATCCTATTTTGCAGGGACCTACGGTTCAAAGTGGATTCCGAACCACTACACATATCTATGGTACCGCCAAAACTCGAAAAAGAAACCTATGGTACCGAACGCCAGAGCGGTGCCTCTCGGCCATCAGGCCCAATTTAAGATATTTTAGCGTATAATCCGGTAATCGGTAAGCAATTATGGTAATGATAAATTTGCTTTTTTGTATTGGAGGCAATATTTTGTAGTGTTTTATTTCTATTTCACTTAAAGTTTCTGTATATAATTTTGTAGCAGGTCCCGTATTTTTCAGACAAATTATACCCTTGAGTGCGTCTCTCTTACCATTTAAAATTTATTTCAATTCCTTATATTAGCTCACACTCTCTTGTTGAAAATTTCAATTGTTAATAAAATACTTTTTATTCATCCCCCCAAGTTGAAATACATTTTTTTTAACTTGTAGTGGATGACACTTGATTTTAATTCAGTTTCTTCAAATATTAATTCAATAATTAAATTTAATTATTTCATTTTAGGTTTTTTTTAGATTTAAGTTGCATATATATCTGCCGATAGAAGGCGCCAGATAAACGTAAAAAAAATGAATGGAAATTATTTGTAAAGGACTTTCTGCAATATAGAGAAAAAAAAAAGTAGGAGTTGACTTAAAATTTTTTTATTTTATTTTACTTGTTGTTAAAAATATTCTAAATTATACACATTCCATTAATAATCAATCTAATCATTTCATTTTTCAAAAATGAACATTCAATAGCAATCCTCACAATAATTGCAGAATAATCTATACTCATCAGGTTCTATTATCCCTTCTAACCACTCGTTCATTGATCTTCTTCTTACCATGTCTCTTGGTTGACCAGCCAACAAAGGAATTTTAATCAACCACTGTAAACTAATCTGGCCACGACGGGAAATGTCCACTCTCCAATCAACCCCATCAGCCCTGACCCCGATCTATCGGACTGCAGTTAAAAGCGAGTAATCACTCGGAACAGCAGGTGTAATTTCCTCCCGCTGATTGGCTGATTAGGGATAGGAAACCAGAGACGACCTATAAGGTTGACCTTCTGAAAAGATTAGGACAGGGAATATGCACTGGCACAAAGTCCACAGATAGCGATTCCAGTTTTGTGCAATGGGAAATGATTCCGAATCTCTGGAGATGGCAACATTGTGTCGCCAGAAGTTAAATTGTGGGAGTCAATAATGTGTTGGAAGTTGCATGAGTTGTAGTCCATTTGGAATGTCTGCAGATTTAGTAATTTACTGTTTAATTGACACATTTAGTTGTGACAGAAGAGCATTTAGCTTTGATTGCGTTTTATAAGTGTAAAAGCATGCCTATTAAATGTAATTGAGCAGAACGATTTTAATAATTTTCTAAAAGCTTTTTAACTAGAAGTATATTATGGAATAAATTTGTAAATGTACAAGAAATTATAAGTATTTTTTTATCCATAGTGAAAACAGTATTTATGTTGTTTTAATGCAGCTGGCAATACAGAGACAGTTACTCATTATGCCATAAACAAGGCCTGCACCGACATTACTCATATAGCTCTTCCCAGGGGGTATGTGTAGCTTGAACATTGGCTACGGGCGCGAGTAATACTTCCCCCACAAAGCTCTACGATCCTATTAGACCGGGACGTACGGTTAAAAGTGGATTCCGAAATACTACAAACATCCATGGCATTGCCGGAACTCAAACACGAAACCTCTAGTACCGAACGCCAGAGTGGAGCACTCGGCCATCAGGCCCAATTTTAAGATGTTTCAGCGTATAATCCATGGCTTATCTGTAAGCAATTACGTAATAATGAATTTTTTTTTTGTATGGGAGGCAATATTTTGTAGTGTTTTATTTCTATTTTACTCAAAATTTCTTTAAATAAATTTGTAGCATGTTTCATATTTTTCAGACAAATTATACCCTAAAGTGTGGTTCTTTTAGTAATTTATGTTTTTTATTGATAAATATTCTGAATAATATACATTCCATTAAAATATAACCATTTCATTTCATTTTTCAGGAATGAAAATTCAATTGCAACCCTCATAATAAGGATGGAACAATCCATACCCATCAGGTTCTATCATCCCTTCTAACCACTCGTTCATTGATCTTCTTCCTACCATGTCTCTTGGTTGTCCAGTCAGCAAAGGAATTTTAATCAACAACTGTAAACTAATCTGGCCACGACGGGAAATGTCCACTCTCCAATCAACCCCATTAGGTCTGACCCCGATCTATTGGACTGCAGTTAAAACGCGAGTAATCACTCGGAACAGCAGGTGTAATTTCCTCTCCGCTGATTGGCTGATTAGGGATGGGAAACCAGAGACGACCTATAAGGTTGATCTTCTGAAAAGATTAGGACAGGGAATATGCACTGGCACAAAGTCCACAGATAACGATTCCAGTTTTGTGCAATGGGAAATGATTCCGAATCTCTGGCGATGGCAACGTTGTGTAGCCAGAAGTTGAATTGCGGGAGTTGATAATGTATTTGAAGTTGTACGAGCTGGTGTCCATTTGGAATGTCTACAGATTTAGTAATTTGCTGTTTAATTTACACATTTGGTTGTGCCCTCAGAGCATTTAGCTTTGATTGCATACTTTTACACTTATAAAAGTGTAAAAGCATGCATATTAAATGTAATGGAGCAGCATGATTTTATTAATTTTCTAAAATTTTGTAACAGATTTTTAAGTAGAAGTGTATTATGGAGTAATATTGTGTATGTGCAAGAAATTATAATTTTTTGTATAAATAGTGAAAAGAGTATTATTATTTTAAATTCTTCTATAATGTTATTTATTCTTTATTTTTTTGTTCAGTATTTCATTATAAAAGTTTCAGTTAATTTATGTATATCTAGGGATGAAATCAAGAATGTAAATTTAAACAACAATAATTTAAGGATGTAGCATGGTTCGGTTTTGAGAATTTTTTTCTTTCTTGGTATATTATGACAATCATATGTATTTTAAAAAAAAAATTTTTTTAAAGAATTTTCTATATAGATGGCAATGTGCAAATTAAATAGAATAGACGCATAATCTTCGTTTTTTTTGTTTTTTTTTTATCAAACTTGGTAGGTTTCTGTCTATTTAACCGAAAGTGCTCACAAAATTACCGTAGAGCGACAAACCAAACCAATCCCACTTGGTAGGCATCTAGACCAATAATAAATTTGCTTTATTATATGGGAAGCAATATTTTGTAGTGTTTTATTGCTATTCCCCTTAAAGTTTCTTTACATAATTATGTTATATGTCCCATATTTTTCAGACAAATTATACCCAAGAGTGTGTTTCTTTTATTAATTAAAGTTTTTTATTAATAAATATTCTAAATAATACACATTATATTAAGATATAACAGTTCCATTTCATTTTTCAGAAATGAAAATTCAATTCCAATCCTCATAACAATGGCGGAACAATCCATACTCATAAGATTCTATTATCCCTTCTAGCCACTCATTCATTGATCTTCTTCCACTGGGTTGACCAGCCAACAAAGGAATTTTAATCAACCACTGTAAACTAATCTGGCCACGACGGGAAATGTCCACTCTCCAATCAACCCCATCAGGTCTGACTCCAATCTATTGGACTGCAGTTAAAAGCGAGTAATCACTCGGAACAGCAGGTGTAATTTCCTCTCCGCTGATTGGCTGATTAGGGATAGGAAACCAGAGACGACTTATAAGGTTGACCCTCTGAAAAGATTAGGACAGGCAATATGCGCTGGCACAAAGTCCACAGATAACGATTCTAGTTTTGTGTAATGGACCGAGTTGCACATTAAATCAACTGTAGTGTTCCATGTGCTTGATTGTTTCGATTTATTGACGGGAAAAATGACTTCCAAGTCATTCAACAGTTAGTTACACTGTTAATGGAAAGCCCATTCACCACGGGAAGGTCATACCAAACTGGATGGGAAAAATCGATGAAACTTTTTTGATGCCATACCATTTCCCCCTTCAAGTATCTTCAGTTCGAATTTGAACTTATTGTGAAAGTGGTTCTTTTTTCAAAGCATTTTGAATGTGGGACTTTATTTATAATCATCCTGTATGTAATGACTAATATAGTACATGCACATCATTTGTTGTGAGGAAAAGACCAAAGCTTTAAGAACTTTTACATTTCACAGTGCGTTCTCAGTCAGCAACTTATCAAAAAATGAAGCAAAAAGAACAGCAAGAGCAATCAATTTCTTTCTGTTCGAAAGAAAGGAAGAACATGGAGAAAAAGTCCCTTGACAACTGCCTGTAATCTCTTCTCCTTGAAAAGGCGAAATACCAGATAAAATAAAAAAAATTCAAATTTCAGTATCCATCGCTTAGGCCCACCTATTCCTCTATTCCTCGTTTTCTCCTTATTTAGAAAAATAAAGCCGGCGAAACACTGTTTTTAAAAGAATGAGAACAAAATAAGTAAAAAAAGAACAAAGAAACCCAAAACGGTAAATTCTCTCCCCGGCCATTTTTACGCTCATTCTCCAACTGGCCAGTTTTTCTTTCTCTCCTCTTGTGTACCACTCAACTCAACTCTATCTCCTCCACCACCCCCTCATTGACGCGTGATGCGAATCGGAATGAGCACCCTTTTCTTGCACATAGTTGCAGAACAACCCCGGCCGAACACCCTCCACCCCCAATTCGGAAAAGAATGAAATGCTGAAGAAGGGGAAGGAAAAAAAAAACTGTTAAGAAAAAGAATGTTGGCTGTTGCGAGCGCCACGCAAGTTTCCGTTTAACTGTACCGTCTTCCACCCCAGCAGTACTTGCACCCCCCGCCCCCTTCATTGCCGTTTGGTACTTTTTTAATACTGCGGATACCCCTAAAACCCATCTTTGGAAATTCGGGGCCGGAATACCAAAATATATTTCTGGATAACATCATGAATTTTTGAGCCAATCGAATGGCGTAATGTATTTTTGTTTTTGCTTTTATGTATGTATTTATTTATTTATTTTTTGAAAACGACGCTTCGTGTGCGATTTTCAGACTCATGAAAAAATATAATGGGGTATCTCAGATAGTGAGTACATTCATAGATTATAAATCCTTCAAAAAACAAATACTACACGGGACGCGATATTTTTCTTGAATTATTGCTCTCAGAGGAATTGTTACTTGCAAAAATTGTATCTTGAACATAATCCTTAAAATAAAGAGTACTTAATACCAGAATCACGTTTCCCTTATAGCGCAGAATAAGAATGAAGTAATAGGGTTAAGAAAGATTTTAAATTTCCCCTGTAATATTCTCCGTTTACATTATAAACAGATGTTCGTTTTGCAACTCCAGCGGGGAAATTCGCATTATTGATGAAGTAATGCTTCAGAGTTTAATCCCGCATTGTTTAATTTAATGATATCTTCCCTATTCAGCTGAGATAAATCTTTTATTTAAAAATAATAAGGTTCTTGCAAAGGGGAAGTATTATCCAAAGCGCAAAATTTACAGATACATTTTTGAGAATAAAGAAATAAAGACTTTTACACAGCTAGAGAGAATTATTATAAATTTTTACTATTTAACAAAAATAAAGATATTGTGATTACTGGTGTAATATGAAATAAATATGTATAATTATATTGTTTTTATTTGTAATAATATGCTCAACTCAGACTAGACAGGGTGTAATCGTAATTATTTGAACAGTATCTTTGGACAGTACTAATGGATCCAATGGATCCAACAGTAACAACGGGTCTTTTTTTTCTCATTATAACAGTTTGACACAAATGTGAATTAGCTCCTCTGTAGAATGGAAATATTCCTTTTACAAGAATCGTATTGAACAAAAACTGAAATTTTCTTAAAGATGTCTACAAATCGGAGAAATTTTCTGTACAGAATACTGAATGGAAATGTCTCTTATATTGGAAAAAAAAAGAATAATGAAGAAAACAAATAATATTTTAATTAAAATTAATTAAATAATAATAATAATTTTTGCATTAAAGCGATTTACCTTGATGTATTTTTTACTTCTGATAAACAGATATTTACAGGATTTTCAATGGATCTCTTTTTCCCTGCTTATAACTGTCAGGTGCAAAAGTTAATCAGCTTCTCTGTAGAATGGAAATATTAACAGTTGGGATATTGTTAGGGGAAAGCCCAGCCACTACAGAAAGCTCTTAAAAAATTAAATGGGAAAAATCAGTGGAACTTTTTTAATTCCATACCGTTTCCCCCTTTTTCAAGTATCTTCAGTTCAAATTTAAACTCATTGTGACAAGTTGTTCTTCTTTTTACAGCATTACGAAAGTGGAACTTTAACTATAATCACCCTGTATATAGTTCCTAATATAATAAATGCACAGCATTCGAAGAAAAGCCCAAATCGTGAGGAAAGGCCAAAGTTTTAAGAGCTTTTACATTTCAAAGTTCTTTTTTTAAATCAGTATCTGAGCAAACACGAAATTAAAAGAACAGCAAGCGCAAACGATTTCTTCATGTCCGAAGTAAGAAAAGCATGGAGCAAAAGTCCCTCGACAACTGCCGTAACCTCTTCTCCCTGAAAAGGCGAAATACCAGATAAAACGGTGAAATTCTTTTCAAATTTCGGCATCCATCGCTTAGGTCCACCGCTTCCTCTTTTCACGTTTTCTCCTTATTTAGAAAAATAAAGCTGGCGAAACACTGCTTTTAAAAGAATGAGAACAAAATAAGTTAAAAAAAGAACAAAGAAACCCAAAACGGGTACCTCTCTCCCCCGCCATTTTTACGCTCATTCTCCAACTGGATAGTTTTTCTTTCTCTCCTCATGTGTACCACTCAACTCAACTCGATCTCCTCCACCACCCCCTCCTTGACGCGTGATGCGAATCGGAATGAGCACCCCTTTCTTGCACAGGGTTGCAAAACAACCCCGGCCCGAACACCCCTCCACCCCCAATTCGGAAAAGAATGAAATGCTGAAGAAGAGGAAGAAAAAAAAAACTTTTAAGAAAAAGAATGTTGGCTGTTGCGAGGACCGCGAAAGTTTCCGCTTAACTGTACCACCGTCTTCCATCCCTGTAGTACTGCCCCCCAATGTTGTTTGGTACTTCTTTAATACTGCTGGTACCCCTAAAACCCATCTTTGGAAATTCGGGATCGGAATACCAAAATACATTTCTGGATCTCATCATGAATTTTTGAGCCAATCGAATGTCGTAATTTATTATTATTATTATTTTTTTGTCTTTATGTATGTATTTAATTATTTTATATTTTGAAAAAGAGGTTTCGTGTGCGATTTTCAGAGACATGAAAAATATAATGGTGTATCTTAGATACTGAGTACATTCATAAGAGGGATTATAAATCCTTGAAAAAGCAAATACAGGGGAAGCGATATTTTTCGTGAATTATCGCCCTCCCAGGAACTGTTAGTTGGAAAATTTGTATCTGGAATGTAATCTTTAAAATAAAGTGTACTTAATACCAGAATCACGTTTCCCTTATAGCGCAGAATAAGAATGAAGTAATAGGGTTAAGAAAGCTTTTAAATTTCCCCTGTAATATTCTCTGCTTACATTATAGACAGATGTTCTTTTTGCAACTCCAGTGGGGAAATTCGCATTATTGATGCAATAATGCTTCAGAGTTTAATCCTGCATTGTTTAATTTAATGATACGTTCCCTGTTCAGCTCAGATAAATATTTTATTTGAAAGTAAAGAGTTTCTTTGCAAGGGGATCATCAAAGGGATTCTATCATCCGAAGCGCAAAAGTTGCAGATACATTTCTGAAAATGAATAAATAAAGAATTTTATACAGCTAGAGAAGACTTTATTTAACAAAAATAAAACTATTGAGATTACTGGTATAATAAGAAATAAATAATTATTTATATTGTTTTAATTTTAATAATATACGCAACTTAGCTTATAGAAGATAGGGTGTAATCGTGATTATTCGAAAAGTTATGTATACATTTTCTGCACTATATATAGACTATTGACCTTGACTTTTGATAAACTGATATTTTCAGTCACTGATTTCCCAATAGATCTCTGTTTTCCTGATTATAGCAGTTAGGTACAAAAGTTAATCAGCTTCTCTGTAGAATGAAAATATTAACAGTTGTGACATTGTTAGTGGAAAGCCTATCCACCACAGCAAAGACATAAATTGGATAGAAAAAATGAGTGGACCTTTTTTTGTAACTTTTATTTGATGCCATACCGTTTCCCCCTTCTTCATGTATCTTCAGTTCAAACGTGAACTCATTTTAACGAATAGTTCTTTTATATACAGCATTTTGAATGTGGGACTTTAATTATAGTCACCCTGTCTATAATGCCTAATAAAGTAAATGCACAGCATTTGTTGTTTCAGGAAAAGCCTAAATTTTAAGAACTTGTTACATTTTACAATTCGTTCTCAGGTAGCACCTTATCAAAAAAGAAAAAAAAACAACAACAAGAGCAAACAATTTCTTCCTGTCCGAAGAAAGGAAAAACATGCAGCAAAAGTCCCTTGACAACTGCCCGTAACCTCTTCTCCTTGAAAAGGCGAAACACAAGATAAAACGCCGAAATTTTTTTCAAATTGCGGCATTCGTCGCTTACGCCCACCCCTTCCTCTTTCTCGTTTTCTCCTTATTTAGAAAAATAAAGCCGTCGAAACACTGCTTTTAAAGAATGAGAACAAAATAAGTAAAAAAAAAGAAGAAAGAAACCCAAAACGGGCACCTCTCCCCGGCCATTTTTACGCTCATTCTCCAACTGGATAGTTTTTCTTTCTCTCCTCTTGTGTACCACTCAACTCAACTCGATCTCTTTCCCCCCCCTTCATCGGCGCGTGTTGCGAATCGGAATGAACACCCTTTTCTTGCACATGGTTGCCAAACAACCCTGGCCGAACACCCCTCCACCCCCAATTCCGAAAAGAATGAAATGCTGAAGAAGAGAAAGAAAAATAAAACTGCTAAGAAAAAAGAACGTTGGCTGTTGCTAGCGCCACGCAAGTTTCCGCTTAAATGCACCCTCTTCCACCCCTGTAGTACTTGCATCACCCCCCCCATTGCCGTTTGGTACTTTTTTAATACTGCCGGTACCCCTAAAACCCATCTTTGGAAATTCGGGATCGGAATACCAAAATACATTTCTGTTTCCCATCATGAATTTTTGAGCTGTGCAGGAAAATCGAATGGCGTGATGTATTTTATTTTTCTGTTTTTATGTATGTATTTATTTATTTTATTTTTTATTTTGAAAAAGAGGTTTCGTGTGCGATTTTCAGACCCATGAAGAAATATAATGGTGTATCTTATATACTGAATACATTGATAACAGTGATTATAAATCCCTCAAAAAACAAACATTACAAGGGAAGGGATATTTTTCGTCAATTATGGACCTCAGAGGGACTGTTACTTGGAAATTTTGTGTCTTGAACGTAATCCTTAAAATAAAGTGTACTTAATACCAGAATCACGTTTCCATTATAGTGTGGAATAAGAATGAAGTAATAGGGTTAAGAAAGATTTTAAATTTCGCCTGTAATATTCTATGCTTACATTATGAACAGATGTTCGTACAGCCAACGGCCGTACCATGCTGAATATACCGGTTCTCGTTAGATCACCGAAGTCAAGCATCATTGGGGGCGGTCAGTACTTGGGTGGGTGACCACCTGGGAACACCGCGTGCCGTTGGCAAATTTGGGACCTGAATGGCGGCCGAGTGTCTATCGCTCTGGCGCTCGGTGCCACAGGTTTCGGGTTCGAATCCCAGCGGTGCCATGGATGTTTGTAGTGGTTCGGAAACCACTTTAAGCCGTAGGTCCCGGTCTTCTATGACTGTAAGAGCGTCACGGAGCAAAAGTCAGGCTTCTATCTATTGGGTGCTCCATCACAACAGAAGCTGCTTCCTTCCCCTTCAATCATGAGTACGTATGGGCTCATGGGCTGGGCCAGCCAAGTGGGATAAGAAACAACAAAACAAAACGCAGATGTTCGTTTTGCAACTCCGGTGGGGAATTCGCATTATTGATGCAATGTTGCTTCTGAGTTTAATCCCGCATTGTTTAATTTAATGATATCTTCCCTATTCTGATGAGATAAATTTTTTATTTAAAAATAACGAGTTTTAAAGTAAGGGAAGTATTACCCAAAGCGCAAAAGTTACAGATACATTTCTGAAAATGAAAAAATAAAGTGTTTTACACAGCTAGAGAAAACTAGATAGAACGCATATAAAACTATCGAAATCTCTGGTGTACTAGGAAATAAATATTTATAAACATTGTTAGTTTTTTTGCAGGCCAATCGAATGTATCATAATTGTGTCATCATAATTGGTGGGTGTCATCAAAATTATTCGAATTTTTATGGATTCGATTTTTGCATTGTAGCGATTTAACTTGATGTTAGCTTTACTTCTGATAAACTGATATTTTCAGTCACTCATTTCCCAATGGATCTCTTTGTCCTAATTATAACACAAGACAGTTAGACAAAAACATTAATCATTTTCTCTGTAGAATGGAAATATTTCTTTCATGTGTTACTTATATTAAATATTCTTCGATAGCTCACACAAGAAACAAACTCCAATAATGACACATACGCAGATAATAGTAATAGTAATGGACTGTAAATAAAACTCCTTTATTTTGGTAGTCATCAAACTCGGAGATGAACTGACCACACAACCTCTCTCTGGGGTTACGCTTATTGAACATATTTGATTATGCAGCCATCGCACTCATGGATAAACTGCCACACGCAACCTTTCTCGTTGGTTACAGAAGTTCAACTCTTTTAATTATGCAGCCATCAGACTCGAAGATGCCCTGCTACACACAACCTTTCTCTTTGGTCGCAGTTGCTCAACTCCTTTGTTTATGCAGTCATCGCGCTCGAGGATCGACTGCCAACACAACCATTCTCGTTGGTCGCTGAGTTTCAACTCTTTTACTTACATTCCTTCTTTCTCTCCCTGGCCCTCACCCCCTGCCAGACACCCCCAAAACAGGATGTTTTTCTGGACATAGGGCGTTGACCTCCCCTAAGCAGGGGAACCTCGGTTTCGATGTAACAAATATTGTAAAAATATATAAGAGTGTGTGTGTAATACCTAATATAGTAGATTTATTGTTTGAGAAAAAGGCCACACTTTCAACAACTTTTGCATTTCATAATTTTTTCTCAATCAGCACCTTAGCAAAAAGAAATAAAAAACTGCAGCAAAGAGCGAACAATTTCTTCCTGTCCGAAGAAAGGAAAGCAAGGAGCAAAAGTCCCTTGAAAACTGCCCGCAACCTCTTCTCCTTGAAAAGGCGAAATACCAGATAAAACGGCGAAATTCCTTTCAAATTTCGGCATACATCGCTTAGGCCCACAACTTCCTCTTTTCCTCGTTTTCTCCTTATTTAGAAAAATAAAGCTGGCAAAACACTGCTTTTAAAAGAATAAGAACAAAATAATTAAAAAAGAAGACAAAGAAACCAAAACGGCACCCTCTCCACGGCCATTTTTACGCTTATTCTCCTACTGGATAGTTTTTCTTTCTCTCTCTTGTGTACTGGACTCAACTCGATCTTCTCCACCACCCCCTCATTGGCGCGTGATGCAAATCGGAAGAAGAACCCTTTTCTTGCACATAGTTCCAGAACACCCCTGGCCGAACACCCTCCATCCCCAATTCGGAAAAGAATGAAATGCTGGAGAAATGGAAGAAAAAAACAACAACACTGTTGAGAAAAAGAATGTTGGCTGTTGCGATCTTCAAGCAATTTTCCGCCTAACTCTACTGTCTTCCACCCCTGTAGCACCTGCCCCCCTTTGCCGTTTGATACTTTTTTAATACTGCCGGTACCCCTAAAAGCCATCTTTGGAAATTCGGAATCGGAATACCAAAATACATTTCTATATCCCATCTTGAATTTTTGAGCTGTGCAGGCCAATCAAATGGTGTGATGCATTTTTTTTCCTGTTTTTATGTATTTATTTATTTATTTTATGTTTTGAAAAAGAGGTTTCGTGTGCGATTTTCAGATGCATGAAAAAATATAATGGTGTATCTTAGATACTGAGTACATTCATAAGAGGGATTATAAATCCTTGAAAAAGCGAATACAGGGGAAGCGATACTTTTCGTGAATTATTGCCCTTCTAGGAACTGTTAGTTGGAAAAATTTTGTCTTGAACGTAATCTTTAAAATAAAGTGTACTTAATACCAGAATCACGTTTCCCTTATAGCGTGGAATAAGAATGAAGTAATAGTGTTAAGAAAGATTTTAAATTTCCCCTGTAATATTCTCTGCTTACATTATGAACAGATGCTCGTTTTGCAACTCCAGCGGGGAAGTTCGCATTATTGATGAAGTAATGCTTCAGAGTTTAACCCCGCATTGTTTAATTTAATGATACGTTCCCTATTCTTGCTGAGATAAATCTTTTATTTAAAAATAAAAAGTTTCAAAATAATGAAAGTATTACCTGAAGCTCAAATATTACACTTCAGAAAATGAAGAAATAAGATTTGTATACAGTTAGAGAGGGCTTTATTTAACAAAAATAAAACTATTGAGAATTCTGGTACAATAAGAAATAAACACACATATATATATATATATATTTGCAGTAATATGTTCAATGATAGATTGGGTGTTATCGTAATTATTCGAACGGTTATAGATTCGATTTCTGCAGTGCAACGATTTATCTTCATGCTACCTTTACTCCTGATAAGCTGATATTTTCTGTCACTGATTTCCAAATGGATCACTATTTTCCTGATTATAACAGTTAAACACAAAAATTATTCAGCTTCTCTGTAGCATTCTCTCTTCAGATAATACTGCCCTTTGCAAGAAACACTTGCAAAGGGAAGCATTATTTACTCCTTTTCAAAAATGTAATGCAAAATTTGCAGATACATTTTTGAAATGAGTAAATACAGAATTTTACACAGCTAGAGAGGACTTTATTTAACGTAAAGAAAACTATTGAAATTATTGATACAATAATAAATAAATATAACATACCATTTAGTTTTGTTTTTATCTGTAAAAATATGAGCAACTTAGACTATAGGAGACAGGGTGTAATCGTAATTATTCGAACAGTTATGGATTAAGGCTAGATGTCTACCAAGTGGGATAAGAAAAATAAATGAAGATTATATGTCCTTTTTATTTAATCTCCACATTACCATCTATATGGAAAGTGCTTAAATAAACATATAAGTTGCATATTAAGAATACAACAAATTTAAAAGAAATCAAAAATTCCAATTCAATTCAAATATCATTAAATTATTCTTGTTTAAATTTACATTCCTGTTTAATCTCCAAAAAATATTAAGCGAAGCTTTTATAATAAAACAGGCTTAAAATCATTTCATAATAAAAAATAAATTTATTTTAATATAATTATAGAAGAATTTAATAAGCTTTTCAATATGGATAAAAAAAATATTTATAATTTGTAATGCATACACAAAATTATTCTTTAATATACTTCTAGTTAAAAGGTTGTTACAAAATTAAAAAAAAATAATAAAATCATGCTGCTCATTTATATTTAACCGTTCTATTTCCTCAAATTATTCTTGTTTAAAATTATCTTCCTGTTTTCATCACCAAAAAATATATATATTGATTACAGCTTTTATAAGAAAACACGCTTAAAATTATTTCGTATACTGGATAAAAAATAAATAGTTTCAAATAAAATTAGGGAAGAATTTAAAATAATAATAATATTCTTTTTACCATGGATAAAAAAAATACTTATAATTCCACAATACACTTTCAATATACACAATCCAATAATACACAAAATGTATCCATAATATATTTCTTATAATATATATATGCTTAAATATATCCATAATATACAATTCCAATAATACACAAAATTATTCCATACTATACTTCGAGTTAAAAAGCTGTTACAAAATTTTAAAATAATTATTAAAATCGTGCTGCTCAATTACATTTAATGTACATAATTTTACACTTATAAGACGCAATCGAAGCTAAATGCTCTGCAGGTACAACCAAATGTGTAAATTAAATGACAAATTACTAAATCTGTAGACATTCCAAATGGACTGCAGGTCATACAACTTCCAACACATTATTAACTCCCGCAATTTAACTTCTGGCGACACAATGTTGCCATCGCCAGAAATTCGGAATCATTTCCCATTGCACAAAATCACTGGAATCGTTATCTGTGGACTTTGTGCCAGTGCATATTCCCTGTCCTAATCTTTTCAGAAGGTCAACCTTATAGGTCGTCTCTCGTTTCCTATCCCTAATCAGCCAATCAGCGGAGAGGAAATTACACCTGCTGTTCCGAGTGATTACTCGCGTTTTAACTGCAGTCCAATAGATCGGGGTCAGGCCTGATGGGTTTGATTGGAGAGTGGACATTTCCCGTCGTGGCCGGATTAGTTTATAGTGGTTGATTAAAATTCCTTTGTTGGCTGGTCAACCAAGAGACATGGAAAGAAGAAGATCAATGAACGAGTGGTTAGAAGGGATAATAGAACCTGATAAGTATGGATTGTTCCATCCTTATTATGAGGATTGCAATTGAATTTTCAATTCTGAAAAATGAAGTTGAATCATTTTTTATTCATAGTGAAAAGAGTATTATTATTTAAAATTCTCCGTAATTTTATTTAAAGCCATTTATTTTTTATCCAGTAAAATGAAATAATTGTAAGCATGTTTTCTTACAAGAGCTTCAATTAATATACATATTTTGGGAGGAAAACATGAAAGTAATTTTAAACCACAACAATTTAAGGAAATAGAAAGGTTATGTTTTGGGAATTATTCCTTCGTTTGTATAATATTCAATTTATATGTTTATTTATTTAAAACGAAATTCATTCTACATATATATATATATATATATATATATATATATATATATATATATATATATATATATATATATATATATATATATATATATATATATATATATATATATATATATATATATATGTATGTATATATATATATAAACTCATGTTTGTGAAAATTGCAACACCATGAAGGACTTACGCGAGTGAGCTGAAATTTTCAGGAAATACAAATTAGCGCATGATATGAAATTGATTAGAATTTCAAATCCGTAGCGCATGCGTATGCTTAGCAGCACTCTCTGAACGGCGGATGGATCCGAATAAATAGACGGCTGTAGCGAGGCGTGTATGGTTATCGGTGGTTATCTGCTAGTGGTAAACGTTAGCTCAATCGTTACTTATGCCTCTTCGACGAAAGAGAGCGAGATTTGAACAACTTACAGAGTTTGAACGGGGGAGAATCATCGGCCTTCGTGAAGCTGGATTGTCTTATCGTGCATTAGCCGCTCGTGTGCAGCGTAACAGCAGCACAGTGATGCGTCTTTGGAAGCAGTGGACGGACGAGTGTCGGACAACTCGGAAATCCGGGAGTGGACCCCGAAATGTGACGTCAGCTCGCGATGATAGACACCTGATCCGCATGGCGCTGACGGACCGTACAGCTTCCTCTAGGCAATTGGCAACACAGTGGTGAACAGCTACAGATGTTTCATTGTGTGCTTCATCAATTCGTAGACGTCTGCTGCAGCGTGGACTGCGCGCGAGGACTCCTTTATACAGGCTCCCTCTCAAGCTAAACTATCGCCGCATGCAGCTACAATGGGCCACTCAGCATAGAGACTGGCCTGCTGATTGGCAGCATGTCGTGTTTTCTGACGAATCCCGCTTTAAGTTGTGGTACCATGATGGCCGCATTCGTGTTCGTTCGCATTATTAGCAGCTTGATTTTGGAAGTCGTTTATTCACTAAACGCAGTGACTTAGACAGTGACACTGTCATACTCTTGCAAACATTGTCATAATCGCCATCAAGTCTCTTCGTTTCTAAAAGCAATGACTGCTTATACGCAATACCATAATCTATGTTATAACCAACACATTATCATAATTGTCATCATGTCTCTTCGTTTCAACTTTTAGCATACACAGACGTAATCTATGTCATTCACAAAAACACGCTGTTATGGACACTGTCATACACATACTACCATAATCGCTGTCATACCCAACACACTGCTATAATCACCATCAAATCTCTTTGTTTCTAAAAGCAATGACTTTGAACACTGTTATAATCTCTGTCATTCCCAAAAACACTGCATATTCTTATAGACGCTTTCATAATCGCTATCAAATATCTTCGTTTCTGAAATCACTGACTTTTAACACACACTGTCACGATCGCTGTCATCTATAACACATTATCATAATCACCATCAAGTCCTTTCGTTTCTAAAAACAATGATTTTTTACATAAATGGTCACAATCGATGTCATACACAACACACTGTCACATTCTTACACACACTGTCATAATCGCCATCACGTCTCTTCGTTTCTAAAAGCAATGACTTCAAAGGACAATAGTAATCCAATATCTGAAAACGACAGCGACGCATACAAGACTGCACTTTCATCAACTTCCCCAAAGTAGAAAGAAAAAAAGTTAGCTGACAATTTAATTTCCCCAGTTCTGATCAATAAACAATAATAAAACAGAACCGAGCGACCCTCTTAGTAAAAAAGATCTTTAGAATGAAAACTTGTTCCATGCCCCCTGCCCCTCAAGAGTGGTGACATTGTTATCTGACCCCTCTTTTGCTTTTTCCTTTCTCTAATCGTATTGTGAATTGGATTCACTAGCTTACCAGGATTTTCAAGTAGCTTAATTTTATCAAGCATTTTCTTGAAGCCCTGTGCATTTTCTTTTTTTAAACAATTTCGTTTCACCCATTGCTCTCCATATATATATATATATATATATATATATATACACTGAAGTGACAAAAGTCATGGGATAGCAATATGCAAATTTTCAGATGGCAGTTGCATCGCGTAGAACAGGTATAAATGCGCAGTGCTTTTGCAGAGCTTTCATTTCTGTTCAAGTTATTCATGTGAAGAGGTTTTGACGTGATGATGACCGCACGACGGGAATTAACATGCTTTGAAAGCGGAATGTTAGTTGGAGCTAGACGCATGGGTCATGCAATTTCGGAAATCGTTAGGGAATTCAACATTCCCAGATCCACTGTGTCAAGAGTGTGCCGAGAGTATGAAATTTCAGGCATAACATCCCACCATGGACAGCGCAGTGGTCGACCGCCTGCACTTCACGACCGAGACCGGCGACGTCTGCAAAGAGTCGTAAATTCTAACAGACAAGCAACACTGCGTCAAATAACCGCAGAAATCAATGTGGGACGTACAAGGGACTTGTCTGTTAGAACTGTGCGGAGAAATTTGGCTTTCTTGGGCTATTCCAGCAGAAGACCGACTCGAGTGCCTTTACTGACAGAACGACATCGATTGCAGCGACTCTCGTGGGCACGTGAGCATATCGGTTGGTCCCTAGATGAATGGAAAACCGTGGCCTGGTCCAATGAGTCACGATTTCAGTTGGTAAGAGCTGATGGTAGGGTTCGAGTGTGGCGCAGACCCCATGAAGCCATGGACCCAAACTGTCAGCAAGGCACTGTGCAAGCTGGTGGTGGCTCCGTAATGGTGTGGGCTATTTTTTCATGGCATGGACTTGGTCCTCTGGTGCGACTGGACCGAACATTGACTGGAAATGCTTATGTTCAGCTACTTGGAGATCACTTGCAGCCATTCATGGACTTCATGTACCTAAACAACGATGGGATTTTTATGGATGACAATGCGCCATGTCACCGGGCCACAACTGTTCGCGATTGGTTTGAAGAACATTATGGACAATTCCAACGAATGATCTGGCCACCTAGATCGCCCGACATGAATCCCATCGATCATTTATGGGACATCATCCAGAGGTCTGTTCGTGCCCAAAATCCTGCACCATCAACGCTTTCACAATTATGGACGTCTATCGAGACAGCATGGCTCAATATTCCTGCAGAAGACTTCCAACGACTTGTTGAGTCCATGCCACGTCGAGTTGCTGCACTTCGCCGGGCGAAAGGAGGGCCGACACGATATTAAGAGGTATCCCATGACTTTTGTCACTTCAGTGTATATATATGACATGAACTAACCTTACATTTTTTCTTTAATTACAAACAATCTGTTAAAAGTTACAATCTGAAGTTCAACATAATTTAGCAGGAGGTATGTGGTATTGCTTCAACATAAAATATACTCTGCTGCTTAAGCTGTAGGTTCCGATCTAATTAACCTAATGTGTGCACAAAATGACCGTAGAGCGACAAACGAAACCAAACCTCTGCTTCTAAAAGGATTTTAAAGGCTGATTTATCTTTCAATCTTAAATGACCAAGATTGGTTTGTTTCGTCAGTCTACGGTAATCTTGTGCACACGAAGGCTAAACAGACCGAGATCTACAGTTTAACGCGGAAACCGAAACACTAACAAACATCAATGCCACCACCAGGATTCGAATATGAAGCCTGGAAACCAAAGAACAGATAGCTAGCCATCTGGCCACTAGGCCACTTGAATCTTAAATAATCAAGATGTACTGGTACAATGTTTAAGGTGAATTATAATTCTTGTAATGCTATGGGAGTAGGAAAACAGTATAAGGGGGCCTTGCGGCCGAGTGGCTAGCACTCGGTACAAAACCGGACGGTTTCGAAACCGGCTGTGTCATACATGTTTGAAGTGTTTCGGAATCCACTTCAAAGCGTAGGTAAACGTATTGTAAATAAAATCAAAATATATATTTATTTATTTCTTAGTATACCAAAAAACTCAATAAGTTTTACCTTCGTTAAATAGCTGTATAAAACACTTTATAATAGCTATATAATAATCTGTCTAGCTGTATAAAACTCTTTACTACTTCATTTTCAGAAATATATCTGTATCTCTTGCACTTGGGATAAAACTTCCCTTTTGCAAGAGACTCGATATTTTTAAATAAAAGGTTTATCTCAGCAAGAATAAGCAACGTACCATTAAATTAAACAATGCGGGATTAGACTCTGAAGCACCACTGCATCAATAATGCGAATTTCCCCACTGGAGTTGCAATACGAACATCTGTCTATAATGTAAACAGAGAAATATTGCAGGGGAAATTTAAAATCTTTCTTTAACCCCATTACTTCATTCCTATTACCCGCTATAAGGGAAACGTGATTCTGGTATTAAGTACACTTTATTTTATGGATTACGTTCAAGACACAAATTTTCCAACTAACAATTCCTGGGAGAGCAATAATTCACAAAAAATATCGCTTCCCATGTCGTATTTGTTTTTTGAACGATTTATAATCACTCTTATGAATGTACTCAGTGTCTAAGATACACCATTATATTTTTTCATGGATCTGAAAATCGCACACGAAACCTCTTTTTCAAAATAAAAAATAAATAAATACATACATAAAAACAGAAAAAAAAATGCATCACGCCATTCGGTTGGCTCAAAAATTCATGATGGGATCTAGAAATGTATTTTGGTATTCTGATCCCGAATTTCCAAAGATGGGTTTTAGGAGTACCAGCAGTATAAAAAAGTATCAAACGGCAATGGGGGTGCAAGTACTGCAGGGTGGAAGACGGTGCAGTTAAGCAGAAACTTGCGTGGCGCTCGCAACAGCCAACATTCTTTTTCTTAACCATTTTTTTCTATTCTCTTCTACAGCATTTCATTCTTTTCTGAATTGGGGGGTTGAGGGTGTTCGGCCAGAGTTGTTCTGCAACCATGTGCAAGAAAAGGGTACACATTCCGATTCGCATCCCGCGACAATGTGGGGGTGGTGGAGGAGATCGAGTTGAGTCGAGTGGTACACAAGAGGAGAGAAAGAAAAACTATCCAGTTGGAGAATGAGCCTAAAAATGGTCGTTTTGGGTTTCTTTGTTCCTTTTTTTTTTACCTTATTTTGTTCTTATTCCGTTAAAAGCAGTGTTTCGCCAGCTTTATTTTTCTAAATAAGGAGAAAACGAGGAAAAGAGGAAGGGGCGGGCCTAAGCGATTGAAGCCGAAATTTGAAAAGTATTTCGGCGTTTTATCTGGTTTTTTGCTTTTTCAAGGAGAAGAGTTCACGGGCAGTTGTCAAGGGACTTTTGCTTTTCGATGTTTTTCTTTCTTCGGACAGGAAGAAACTGTTTGCTCTCGCTGCTGTTTTTATTTCGTTTTTTGCTAAGGTGCTGATTGTGAACGAATTGCGAAATGCAAAAGTTCTTAAAGTTTTGGACTTTACTCAAACCACAAATGCTTTGCATTTACTATATTAGGCAATATCTATACATCTTTCAATCCATCTATTTATCTATCTAATCTATATATATATCAATTCCATACGATAACTATATAGATTCCATATACATATATCTATGCATATGATACATAGAGAAATCAGTGACTGAAAATATCAGTTTATAAGGAGGAAAGATAGCATCATGATAAAACGCTACATGAATAAATTATTATTATTATTTAATTATTTTAATTAAGTCATTTTTTTCTTCACATTTTTTTAATTTTCTCCTAATGTAAGAACTTTTTGCATTCAGTTTTCAGTATGGAAAATTCATCCGAATTTGTAGAAAAAAAAGTAAAATTTCCGTTTTTGTTCAACACGATTCTTGTAAAAGGGATATTTCCTTTCTACTGAGAAGTTTATTAACTTTTCTGTCTGTCTTGTGCTATAATCAGGGAAACAGCGATCCATTGGGAAATCAGTGTCTGAAAATATCAGTTTATCAGGAGTTAAGATAGCATAAAGATAAATAATTAGAATGCAGAAATCGAATCCAAAATTGTTCGAATTATCACGATTACACATTGATTCCTACACTCTAGCTTGAGCATATCATTGCAAATGAAAACAAAGCGAAAATATCTGTATATATTTATTTCTTAATGTACCAATAATCTCAATATTCTTATTTTTGTTAAATAAACCCATCTCTAGCTGTATAAAGCTCTTTATTTCTTCATTTTCAGAAATGTATCTGCAAATTTTGCGCTTCGAATAATACTTTCCTCTTTTCGAAAATCTTTATTTTTAAATAAAAGATTTATCTCAGCTGAACAGGGAAGATATCATTAAATTAAACAATGCAGGATTAAACATCTGAAGCATCATTGCATCAATAATGTGAATTCCCCCTCTGGTGTTGCAAAACGAACATCTGTTTATAATGTAAAAACAGAATATTACAAGGGAAATTTAAAATCTTTCTTAACCCTATTACTTCATTCTTATTCCATGCTATAAGGGAAACGTGATTCTGTTATTAAGTACACTTTATTTGAAGGATTACTTCAAGACACAAATTTTCCGAGTAACAGTTCCTAGGAGGACAATAATTCACGAAAAATATCGCTTCCCTTGAAGTGTTTGTTTTTTGAAGGATTTATAATCACTCTTAGGAATGTGCTCAGTATCAAAGATACATCATTATATTTTTTGATGTGTCTGAAAATCGCACACGAAAACCTCTTTTTGAAAATAAAAAATAAATAAATACATACAGAAAAACAGAAAAAAAAAATAAAATACGTCAGGCCATTCGATTTTCCTGCACAGCTCAAAAACTCATGATGGGATTTACAAATGTATTTTGGTATTCCGATCCCGAATTTCCAAAGATGGGTTTTAGGGGTACCAGCAGTATTAAAAAAGTACCAAACGGCAATGGGGGGTGGTACAAGTACTACAGTGGTGGAAGACGGTACAGTTAAGCGGAAACTCGCGCTTGCAACAGCCAACATTCTTTTTCTTAAGATTTTTTTCTTCCTCTTCTTCAGCATTTTATTCTTTTCCGAATCGCGGGTGCAGGGTTTAAGTCCAGGGGTTTTTCTGCAACCGTGTGCTAGGAAAGGGTGCTCATTCCGATTCGCATCACGCGCCAATGAGGGGGTGGTGGAGGAGATCGAGTTGAGTTGAGTGGTGCACAAGAGGAGAGAAAGAAAAACTACCCAGTTGGAGAATGAGAGTAAAAATGGCGGGGGAGGTGCCGTTTTGGGTGTCTTTGTTCTTTTTTTGTTATTTTGTTCTCGTTCTTTTAAAAACAGTGTTTCGCTGGCTTTATTTTTCTAAATAAGGAGAAAACGAGAAAAAGAGGAAGTGGTGGTCCTAAGCGATTGAAACCGAAATTTGAAAAGAATTTCGTCGTTTTATCTGGTATTTCGCATTTTCAAGGAGAAGAGGCTACGTTCAGTTGTCAAGGGACTTTTGCTAAACGTGTTTTCTTTTTTCGGATAGGAAGAAATCGTTTACTCTTGCTGTAGTTTTTGTTTCGTTTTTTGCAAAGGTGGTGATTGAGAACGAAGTGCGAAATGCAAAAGGTCTTAAAGTTTTGGACTTTTCCTCAATCAACAAATGATGTGCATTTACTATATTAGACATTATCTATCTATATACGATAAATATATCCTTTATAATGAATATATCCATATATTCTATCCCTTAGGAAATCAGTGACTGAGAATATCACTTGATCAGAAATAAAGATAGCATCAACATAAATCACTACAATGCAGAAATTATTATTATTTAATTAATTTTAATTCTTTTTTTTCAGTATTTAATTTTTTTCCCAATGTAAGAGGCATTTGTTTTCAATACCGGATACAGAAAATTTCTCCGATTTGTAGGAATCTTCAGTAAAATTTCATTTTGTGTTCAATACGATTCTTGTATAAGGAACATATGCGTTCTAGAGAAAAAATGATTAACTTTTGTGTCTAATTGTCTTATGTTATAATCTGGGAAACAACGATCCATTGGGAAATCAGTGACTGAAAATATCAGTTCATCGGAAATATATATATTAAGTCAAATCGCCACCATGCAGAAATTTTTATTATTATTTAAGTAATTTTATTTAAATTATTATTGTTTTCTGCAGTATTTAGTTTCTTCCTAATAAAAGAGACATTTGCATTCAGTATTCGGTACTGAAAATTTCTCAAATGTAGAAATCTTCAGTAACGTTTCAGTTCGTGTTCAATGCGTTTCTTGTGAAAAAAATACTTTTATTCTAGATTGTTATTATTATTTAAGTAATTTTAATTAAATAATTATTAATTTTTCTTCATTATATAATTTTTTTTCTAAGGTAAGAAAATTTCTCCGATTTGTAGAAAACATCAGCAAACTTTCCGTTTGTGTTCAATGCGATTTTTCTAAAAGGAATATTTCCATTCAACAGAAAAGCTGATTAACGTGTCTAAATATTATAATGATTGGGAAATCAACGACTAAAAATATTTTATCAGGAGTAAAGATACCATCAAGATATATCTCTACAATGCAGAAATCGAATTAATAACTGTTCGAATAATTACGATTACATCCTAATACAGTCTTGATTGACCATACTATTGCAAATAAAGACACATATAAATAAATATTTATTTCTTATTGTACCAGAAATCTCAATAGTTTTATTTTTGATAGCTGTATAAAACTCTTCATATCTTTAATTTTAGAAATGCATCTGCAAATTTTGCTCTTTGGATACTACTTTCACTTTGTTGTCTTTATTTAAACTCGTTATTTTTAAATAAAAGATTTAGTGCAGATAAATAAGGAACTTATCATTAAATTAAACAATGCTGGATTAAACTCTGAAGCATCATTGCATCCATAATGCAAATTCCACCGCTGGAATTGCAAAACGAACATCTGTTTAAAATGTACGCAGAGAATATTACAGGGGAAATTTAAAATCTTTCTTAACCCTATTACTTCATTCTTATTCCGCACTATACGTGATTTTGGTATTAAGTGCACGTCATTTTAAGGATTACGTTCAAGACACAAATTTTCCGACTAACAGTTCCTGGCAGGGCAATAATTCACGAAAAATATCGCTTCCCATGTAGTATTTGTTTTTTGAAGGATTTATAATCGCTCTTAGGAATGTACTCAGTATCTGAGATACGCCATTATAAATTTTTCACGGATCTGAAAATCGCACACGAAACCTCTTTTTCAAAATAAAGTAAATACAAACAGAAAAACAGAAAATTAAATACATCACGCCATTCGATTGGCCTGCACAGCTCAAAAAATCATGATGGGATCTGAAAATGTATTTTGGTATTCCGATCCCGAATTTCCAAAGATGGGTTTCAGGGGTACCAGCAGTATTAAAAAAGTACCAAATGACAGGGGGGGGTCCTAGTACAGCAGGGGTGGAAGACGGTACAGTTAAGCGGAAACTTGCGTGGCGCTCGCAACAACCAACATTCTTTTTTTTTAACAGTTTTTTTTCCCCTTCCTCTTCTTCAGCATTTCTTTCTTTTCCGAATTGGGGGTGGAGGGTGGTCGGCCGGGGTAGTTCTGCAACTATGTGCAAGTAAAGGGTGCTCATTCCGATTCGCATCACGCGTCAATGAGGGGGTGGTGGAGGAGATCGAGTTGAGTTGAGTGGTACACAAGAGGAGAGAAAGAAAAACCATCCAGTTGGAGAATGAGCGTAAAAATGGCGGGGGAGAGGGTGGCGTTGTGGGATTCTTTGTTCTTTTTTTTAATTATTTTTTTCTCGTTCTTTTAAAAGCAGTGTTTCGACAGCTTTATTTTTCTAAATAAGAAGAAAACGAGAAAATGAGGAAGGGGTGAGCCTAAGCGATTGAAGCCGAAATTTGAACAGAATTTCGGCGTTTTATCTGGTATTTCACTTTTTTAAGGAGAAGAGGTTACGGACAGCGGCCGAGGGACTTTTTCTCGATGTTCTTTCTTTCTTTGGACAAAAAGAAATCGTTTGCTCTTGCTGCTGTTTTTGTTTTGTTTTTACCAAGGTGATCGCTGAGGATGAAGTGCGAAATGCAAAAGTGCTAAGAGCTTTGGACTTTTTCTCGAACAACAAATGCTGTGCATTTACAATATTATTCACTATATTGCATTTACTATACTAGACATTACTTACATGGTGATTATAAGTAAAGTCCCACATTCAAAATATTGTAGGAAAAGAACCACTCGTCACAATGAATTTAAATGTGAACTGAAGATACTTGAAGAAGAAGGAAACGGTATGACATAAAAAAAAAGTTCCAAAGCTAGTTCCACCGATTTTTCCCATTCAATAAATTTTTTTTGATTATTTAATTTTTTCTTAAAGGTAAGCGATATTTGCATTCTGTATTTGGTACAGAAAATTATCGGATTTAAAGAAATCTTCAGTAAAATTACAGATTGTGTTCAATACGGTTCTTGTAAAAATAATACTTTCTTTCTCCAGAGAAGCTGATTAACTTTTTTGTCTCACTGTTATAGTCAGGAAAACAGAGATCCATTGGGAAATCAGTGTCTGAAAATATCAGTTTATCATAACATCAAGGAAAATTACTACAATGCAGAAATCGAATCCATAACTGTTCGAGAAATTATGATTACACCTAGACTATGTTGAGCATATTATTGAAAATAGCATCAAATATATATATATATATATATATATTTATTTATTTATTTTCTATTGTACTAGTGATGTCAATAGTCTTATTTTTGTTAAATATAGTCCTCTGTAGCTGTATAAAACCCTTTATTTCTTAATTTTCAGAAATGTATCTGCAACTTTTGCGCTTTGGATAAGACTTCCACTTTGCAAAGAAATTCTTTCTTTTTAAATAAAAGATTTATATCAGCTGGATAGGGAAGATATCATTAAATTAAACAATTCAGGATTTAATTCTGTTGTTGTTTTGTTGTTTCTTATCCCACTTGGCTGGCCAAGCCCACGAGCCCATACGTGCTCATGATTGAAGGGAAAGGAAGCAGCTTCAGTTGTGATGGAGCACCCGTAGGTAGAAGCCTGACTTTTGCTCCGTGACGCTCTTACTGTCATAGGAGACCGGGACCTACGGCTTAAAGAGGATTCCGAACCACTACAAAACATCCATGGCACCGCCGGGATTCAAACCCGAAACCTGTGGCACCGAGCGCCAGAGCGCTAGACACTCGGCCATTCAGGTCCCCGGATTAAATTCTGAAGCATCATTGCATCAACAATGCGAATTTCCCCGCTGGAGTTGCAAAACGAGCATCTGTTCATAATGTAAGCAGAGAATATTACAGGGGAAATTTAAAATCTTTCTTAACCCTATTACTCCATTCTTATTCCCCGCAATAAGGGAAACGTGATTCTGGTATTAAGTACACTTTATTTTGAGGATTACATCCAAGACACAAATTTTCCAAGTAACAGTTCCTAGGAGAGCAATAATTCACGAAAAATATCGCTTTCCATTTAGTATTTGTTTCTTGAAGGATTCATTATCACTCTTATGAATGTACACAATATATAAAATACACCATTATATTTTTTCGTGGGTCTGAAAATCGCACACAAAACGTCTTTTTCGAAAAATAAATAAAATAAATAAAAACATACATAAAATAAAATAAAATGCATCATGGCTTGCACAGCTCAAAATTTCATGATGGGATAAAGAAATGTATTTTGGTATTCCGATCCGGAATTTCCAAAGATGGGTTTCAGGGGTACCGGCGATATTAAAAAAATACCAAACGGCAATGGGGGCAGGTGCAAGTACTGCAGGGGTGGAAGACGGTACAGTTAAGCGGTAACTTGCGTGGTGCTCGCAACAGACAACATTCTTTTTCATAACAGTTTTTTTTTTCTTCCTCTTCTTCAGCATTTCATTCTTTTCCAGATTGGGGGTGGAGGGTGTTCGGCCGGGGGTTGTTCTGCAACCGTGCAAGAAAAGGGTGCTCATTCCAATTCGCATAAGCGTCAATGAGGGGGTGGTGGAGGAGATCGAGTTGAGTTGAGTGGTGCACAAGAGGAGAAATAGAAAAACTCTCTAGTTGGAGAATGAGCGTAAAAATGGCGGGGGAGAGGGTGCCCGTTTTGGGTCTCTTTGTTCTTTTTTCTTACTAATTTTGTTCTCATTCTTTTAAAAGCAGTGTTTTGCCATCTTTATTTTTCTAAATTAGAAACTAGAAAAAGAGGAAGCGGTGGGTCCAAGCGATGGATGCCGAAATTTGAAAAGAATTTCGCCGTTTTATCTGGTATTTCGCCTTTTCAAGAAGAAGAGGTTACGGACAGTTGTCGAGGGACTTTTGCTCCATGTTTTTTCTTTCTTCGTATAGGAAGAATTCGTTCGCTCTTGCTGTAGGTTTTATTGTATTTTTGGTAAATTGCGCATTGAAAATGAATTGTGAAATTCTGAAGTTCTTATAGCTTTGGACATTTTCTCAAACAAGAAACGCTGCGCATTTATTATATTAGGCATTATCTATATAGGTATATATATATCCAATAAATAAGATATATATATATATATATATACCCATGCCATATATATTCATATATACGATCCATTGGGAGATCAGTGATTGAAAATATCAGTTTACAAGGAGTTTAGATAGCACAATGATAAATCGCTACAATGTAGAAATTTTTATTGTTGTTGAATTATTTTAATTAAGCTATTTTTTTTACACTTTTAAATTTTCTATTAATGTAAGAGACATTGGCATTCAGTATTCGGTACAGAAAAAAGAAATGTAGAAATGTTCCGTAGAATTTCCGTGTATGGTCAATACGATGCTTGTAAAAGGAATATTTCCATTCCACAGAAAAGCTGAATGCTGATTAAATTTTGCTTGTAACTGTTATAATCAGACAAACAGCGATCCGTTGGGAAATCGGTGACTTAATATATCAGTTTACTATGAGTCAAGGTAAATCCATACAATGTAGAAATTGTATCCTTAACTCTTAGAATAATTACGATTACAGCCTGTCTAATACAGTCTAGAATGAGCATACTATTGCAAATAAAGACAAATATATATAAATATTTATTTCTTACTGTACCAGAAATCTCAACAATTTAAATTTTTGTTAAATACAGTACTCTCTAGCGGTATAAAACACTTTTTTTCTTCTATATTTCAGAAATGTATTTGCAACTTTTGCGCTTTGGATAATATTTCCTTTTTCCAAAAACCTTATTATTTTTAAATAAAAGTTTGTCTCAACTGAATAGGGAAGATATCATTAAATTAAACAATGCGGGATTAAACTCTGAAGTATCATTGCATCAATAATGCGAATTCCCCAACTGGTGTTGCAAAACGAACATCTGTTTATAATGTAAACGGAGAATATTACAGGGAAAATTTAAAATCTTTCTTCACCTTATTACTTCCTTCTTATTCCGCTCTATAAGGGAAACGTGATTCTGGTATTAAGTACACTTTATTTTAAGGATTACGTTCAAGACACAAATTTCTCAAGTAAGAGTTCCTAGGAGGGCAATAATTCACGAAAGATATCGCTTTCCATGTAGTATTTGTTTTTTGAAGGATTTATAATTGCTCTTATGAATGTACATCAGTATCTAAGATACGCAAATATATATATTCATAGAGCTGAAAATCGCCCACGAAACCTCTTTTTTAAAATAAAAAATAAAATAAATAAATACATATATAAAAACGAAAGAAAAAAAATACCTCACGCCATTCGATTGGCTCAAAAATGCATGGTGCGTTCCAGAAATGTATTTTGGTATTCCGATCCCGAATTTCCAAAGATGGGTTTCAGGGGTACCAGCAGTATTAAAAAGTACCAAACGCCAATGGGGGGGTGCAAGTACTATGGGTGGAAGACGGTACAGTTAAGTGGAAACTTGCGTGGCCCTTGCAATAGTCAACATTCTTTTCTTACCAGTTCTTTTTCCCTTCCTCTACTTCAGCATTTCATTCTTTTCCGAATTGGGGGAGGATGTTCTGCAACCATGTGCAAGAAAAGGGTGCTCATTCCGAATCGCATCACGCGCCAATGCGGGGTTGGTGGAGGAGATCGTGTTGAGTTGAGTGGTACACAAGAGGAGGGAAAGAAAAACTATCCAGTTGGAGAATGAGCGTAAAAATGGCCGTTTTGTGTTTCTTTGTTCTTTTTTTTCACGTATTTTGTTCTCATTCTTTTAAAAGCAGTGTTTCGCCAGCTTTATTTTTCTAAATAAGGAGAAAACGAGAAAAAGAGGAAGGGGTGGGCCTGAGCGATGGATGCCGAAACTTGAAAAGAATTTCATCGTGTTATCCGGTATTTTGCCTTTTCAAGGAGAAGAAGTTACGGGCAGTTGTCGAGGGACTTTTGCTTTTCGATGTTTTTTTTTTCTTCGGACAGGAAGCAATCGTTTGTTCTTGCTGTTCTTTTCGTTTTGCTGAGGTACTGACTGAGAATGAATTGTGAAATGCAAAAGTTCTTAAAAAAGTGGCATTTTTCTCAAACAACAAATTTACTATATTAGGTATTACACAGACTCTGTTATATATTTTTACAATATTTAATATAAGTAACACATAAAAGGAATATTTCCATTCTACAGACAAAATGATTGATTTTTGTGTCTAACTGTCTTCTGTTATAATCAGAGCAAAAGCTATCCATTGGAAAATCAGTGACTGAAAATATATCAGAGGTAATGATAACATCAACATGAATCAGCTGCAATACTGAAATTATTAGTATTATTTAATTCATTATTAAATTTGTTTCCTGATGTAAAGGAGATTTGCATTCATTATTCGGTATAAAAATTATCCGATTGATAGGAATTATCAGCAAAAATTCAATTTGTATTCAATACGATTCTTGTAAAAGGAATATTTCCATTTTATGGAGCAGCTGATTAACTTTTTGTGTCTAACTGTTAATTCAGAAAATCCGCGATCCATTTGGAAATAAGTGACTGAAAATATCAGTTTATCAAAAGTACTGATAGCATCAAGGTAAATCGCTACAATTCAGAAATCGAATCCATAATAGTTCGAATAATTACGATTACATCTTCCTACAATCTGGAATGAGCATACTATTGCAAAAAAAGACATATATACATAAATTATTCGTTATTTTACCAGAAATCTCAGTAATTTCATTTTTGATAAACATAGTACTCTCTAGCTGCATAAAACTCTTTATATCTTTAATTTTAGAAATGTATCTGCAAATTTTCAGCTTTGGATAATAATATTTTCCCTCTGCAATAAACACGTTATTTTTAAATAAAAGATTTATCTCAGCTGAATAGGGAACGTATCATTAAATTAAACAATGCGGGATTAAACTCTGAAGCATAATTGCATCAATAATGCAAATTTCCCCGCTGGAGTTGCAAAACGAACATCTGCTTATAATGTAAGCAGAGAATATTATAGAGGAAATTTAAAATCTTTCTTAACCCTATTGCTGCATTCTTATTCCACGCTATAAGGGAAACGTGATTCTGGTATTAAGTACACTTTATTTTGAGGATTACGTTCGAGACACAAATTTTGCAAGTAACAATTCCTAGGAAACCAATAATTCACGAAAAATATTGCTTCCAATACAGTATTTGTTTTTTGAAAGATTTATAATAATTCTTATGAATGTACTCAGTATCTAAAATACACCATTATATTTTTTCATGGGTCTGAAAATTGAACACGAAAACCTCTTTTTCAAAATAAAAAATAAAATAAATAAATACATACATAAAAACAGAAAAATAAGTACATTACAATATTCGATTGGCCTGCACAGCTCAAAAATTCATGATGGGATCCAGGAATTTATTTTGGTATTCCGATCCCGAATTTCCAAAGATGGGTTTTAAGGGTACCGGCAGTATTAAAAAAGTACCAAACTGCAATTGGGGGGGGTGATGCAAGTACTGCAGGGGTGGAAGACGGTGCAGTTAAGCGGAAACTTGCGTGGTGCTCGCAACAGCCAACATTCTTTTTCTTAACATTCTTTTTTCTTCCTCTTCTTCAGCATTTCATTCTTTTCCGAATTGGGGGTGGAGGGTGTTCGGCCGGGGTTGTTCTGCAACTGTGTGCAAGAAAAGGGTGCTTATTCCGATTCGCATCACGTGTCAATGAGGGGGTGGTGGAGGAGATCGAGTTGAGTTGAGTGGTACACAAGAGGAGGGAAAGAAAAACTATCCAGTTGGAGAATGAGAGTAAAAATGGCGGGGGAAGGTTGCCGATTTCGTTTTTTTTATTCTTTTTTTTTCTTATTTTTTTCTGATTCTTTTAAGAGCAGTGTTTCGCCAGCTTTTTTTTTCTAAATAAGGAGAAAAAGAGGAAGGGGTGGGCGTAAGCGATGGATGCCAAAATTTGAAAAGAATTTCGCCTCTTTATCTGGTATTTCGCTTTTTCAAAGGAGAAGAGGTTACGGCCATTTGTCAAAAGACTTTTGTTTAAATGTTTTTTGTTTCTTCGGACTGGAAGAAATTGTTTGCTGTGGCTGTAATTTTTGTTTCGAATTTGCTAAGGTCGTGATTGAGAACGAATTGTGAAATGGAAAATTTCTTAAAGTTTGGGCTTTTCCTCAAACAACAAATGTTGTGCATGTACTATATTAGGCATTATCTATCTAGTAATCTATCTATATAAATATATCCCTATATACAATCCATTGGGAAATCAGTTACTGAAACTATCAGTTTATCAGGAGTAAAGATAGCATGAAGATAAATCGCTGCAATGCAGAAATCGAATGCATTATCTTTCGAATAATTATGATTACATCCACACCATGTTGAGCATACTATTGCAAATAAAAACAAATATATAATATATATATTTATATAAATAAATAAATATATATATATATGAATGAAAATATTTGCTAGCCCAAAATGCATGCTCTGCAGTCTTGGAGAGGACATGTATTCATCTCACCTTCCTGTCTGCCCTGCACTTGTTTCTTCTAGTGTGTATGGTCCTTACGAGGAGGCTAGGGCCCTTATGGGCAAAACATGTCACTATGTTATTTCCTTCGATTCTCGTTGTTGTTCTCATGTTTCTTGTGTTCTTTTTATTTTATTACTTATTGTAGAATACCATTAGAAATAAAAAAAAAACATTTGCGCTTTTTATAATACTACCCCATTTGCAAGAAACACATTAATTTTAAATAAAAGATTTATCCCAGCTGAATAGAGAAGATATCAAGAATTTCCCCGCTGGAGTTGTAAAACGAACATCTCTTTATAATGTAAGCAGATAATATTACAGGAGAAATTTAAAATCTTTCTTAACCCTATTACTTCATTTTTATTCCACGCTATAAGGGAAACGTGATTCTGGTATTAAGTACACTTTATTTTAAGGATTACGTTCAAGACACACATTTTCCAACTAACAGTTTCTAGGAGAGCAAAAATTCACGAAAAATATCGCTTCCCATCTATTTGTTTTTTGTAGGATTTATAATCACTCTTATGAATGTACTCAATATCTAAAATACACCATTATATTTTTTCGTGGGTCTGAAAATCGCTCAAAAAACCTCTTTTTCAAAAAATAAATAAAAACATACATAAAATAAAATACATGACGCCATTCGATTGGCCTGCACAGCTCAAAAATTCATGATGGGATCTAGAAATGTATTTTGATATTTCGATCCTGAATTTCCAAAGATGGGTTTTAGGGGTACCAGCAGTATTAAAAAAGTACCAAACAGCAATGGGGGTGCAAGTACTGCAGGGGTGGAAGACGGTACAGTTAAGCGGAAACTTGCGTGGCGCTCGCAACAGCCAACATTCTTTTTCTTAACAATTATTTTTTCTTCCACTTCTTCAGCATTTCATTCTTTTCCGAATTGGGGGTGGAGTGGTGTTCGGCCAGGGGTGTTCTGCAACCACCTGCAAGAAAAGGGTGCTCATTCCGATTCGCATCACTCGTCAATGAGGGGGTGGGGGGTGGAAATCGAGTTGAGTTGAGTGGTACACAAGAGGAGAGAAAGAAAAACTATTTAGTTGGAGAATGAGCGTAAAAATGGCCGGTGAGAGGTGCCGTTTTGGGTTTCTTCGTTCCTTTTTTACTTATTTTGTTCTTGTTCTTTTAAAAGCAGTGTTTCGCCAGCTTTGTTTTTATAAATAAGAAGAAAACGAGAGAAAGAAGAAGGGGTGGGCCTAAGCGATGGATGCCGAAATTTGAAAAGAATTTCGGCGTTTTATCTGGTATTTCGCCTTTTCAAGGAGAAGAGGTTACGAGCAGTTGTCAAGAGACTTTTGGTGGATGTTTTTCTTTCTTTCGACATGAAAAAATTGTTTGCTATGGCTATTGTTTTTGGTTTTTGGTGCTGATTGAGAACAAATTATGAAATGCAAATTTCTTAAAATTGTGGCTTTTTTCTCAAACAACAAATTTAATATATTAGGTATTATACAGACACTCTTATATATTTTTACAATATTTAATATAAGTAACACATAAAAGGAATATTTCCATTTTACAGACAAAATGTTTGATTTTTGTGTCTAACTGTCTTGTGTTATAATCAGGGCAAAATCAATCCGTTGGAAAATCAGTGACTGAAAATATATCAGAGGTAATGATAACATCAACAGGAATCAGCTACAATACTGAAATTATTATTATTATTTAATTCATTATTAAATTTGTTTCCTGATGTAAAGGACATTTGCATTCATTATGCGATATAAAAATTCTCCGATTGATAGAAATTATCAGCAAAATTTCAATTTATATTCAATACGATTCTTGTAAAAGGAATATTTCCATTTTATAGAGCAGCTGATTAACTTTTGAGTCAAACTGTTAAATCAGAAAAACCGCGATCCATTTGGAAATAAGTGACTGAAAATATCAGGTTATGAAAAGTAATAATAATATCAAGGTAAATCGCTACAATGCAGAAATCGAATCCATAACAGTTCGAATAATTATGATTACATCCTCCTACAATCTGGAATGAGCATACTATTGCAAAAAAAGACATATATACAAAAACTATTCCTTATTTTACCAGAAATCTCAGTAGTTTTATTTTTTATAAACATAGTACTCTCTAGCTGCATAAAAGTCTTTATATCTTTAATTTTAGAAATGTATCTGCAAATTTTGGGCTTTGGATAATAATACTTTCCCTTACTTTAAAACTCGTTATTTTTAAATAAAAGATTTATCTCAGCTGAATAGGGAAGATATCATTAAATTAAACAATGCGGGATTAAACTCTGAAGCATTATTGCATCAATAATGCGAATTACCCCACTGGAGTTGCAAATCGTACACCTGTTTATAATGTAAGCAGAGAATATTAGAGGGAAAATTTAAAATCTTTCTTAACCCTATTACTTCATTCTTATTCCAAGCTATAAGGTAAACGTCATTCTGGAATTAAGAACGCGTTATTTTGAAGATTGCGTTCAAAAAAAATTTTCCAAGTAACAGTTCCTGGGAGGGCAATAATTCACAAAAAATATCGCTTCTCATCTATTTGTTTTTTTGAAGGATTTATAATCACTCTTATGAATGTACTCAGTTTCTAAGATACCCCATTATATTTTTTCATGGGTCTGAAAATCGCACATGGAACCTCTTTTTCAAAATAAAAAATAATTAAATACGTATATAAAAACAGAACAATAAAATACAACACGCCATTCGATTTTCTCACAAATTCATGATGGGATCCAGAAATGCATTTTGGTATTCCGATCCCGAATTTCCGAAGATGGGTTTTCAGGTGTACCAGCAGTATTAAAAAAGTAACAAACAGCAATGGGGGTGGTGCCAGTACTGCAGAGGGGGAAGACGGTACAGAAAAGCGGAAACTTGCGTGGCGCTCACAACAGCCAACATTCTTTTTCTTAACAGTTTTTTTTTCTTCCTCTTCTTCAGCATTTCATTCTTTTCCGAATTGGGGTTGGAGGGTGTTCGGCCCGAGGTTGTTCTGCAACCGTGTGCAAGAAAAGGGTGCTCATTCCAATTCGCATCACGTGCCAATGAGGGGATGGTGGAGGAGTTGAGTTGAGTGGAACACAAGAGGAGAGAAAGAAAAACTATCCATTTGGAGAATGAGCGTAAAATAGGCCGGGGTGAGGTGGCCGTTTAGGGTTTCTTTGTTCTTTTTTTTTTACTTATTTTGTTCTCGTTCTTTTAAAAGCAGTGTTTGGCCAGCTTTATTTTTCTAAATAAGGAGAAAACGAGAAAAAGAGGAAGGGGTGGGCCTAAGTGATGGATTCCAAAATTTAAAAAGATTTTCGGCTTTTTATCTGGTATTTCGCCTTTTCAAGGAGAAGAGGTTAAGGGCAGTTGTCGAGGGACTTTTGCTCGATGGTTTTCTTTCTTTGGACAGGAAGAAATTGTTTGCTCTTGCTGTAGGTTTCTTGTTTCGTTTTTGTGAATGTGCTGATTAAGAACGAATTGTAAAATGTAAAATTTCTTAAAGATTTGGACTTCTCCTCAAACAAAAATTGCTGTGTGTTTACTATATTAGGGATCATCTATCTGTCAGACAATCTATCTATCTATCGATTTGTAATTATATATATATATATCCATTTCATTCTATATATATATACATTAAATATATATATGTCCATATATACCATCCATTGGGAAATCAGTGTCTGAAAATGTCAGTTTACGAGGAGTGCAAATAGCATCATGATAAATAGCTACATTACAGAAATTATTAGTATATAATTATATTAATAAAGTTATTTTTTTCTTCATTATTTAATTTTTTTCTTACGTAAGAGGCATTTGCATTGTTTTCAGTACAGAAAATTCCACCGATTTGTAGAAATCTTGAGAAACATTTCCGTTTGCGTTCAATACGACTCTTGTAAAAGGAATATTTTCATTCTACAGAGAAGCTGATTAAATTTCGTGTCTTAGTGTTATATTTAGAAAAACAGCTATCCATAGGGAAATCAGTGACTAAAAATATCAGCTTATCAGGAGTTTGGTTTCCTTTGTCGCTCTACGGTCATTTTCTGTCTCAGGAGTTATGATAGCAAAAGGTAAATAGCTACAATGCCTTAATCGAATCCACAACTGTTTGAATAATTACGATTATACACTGTCTCATATAATTCAGCCTAAGCATAAGTATTATTGCAGATGAAAACAAAACAAAAATATATGTATATATTTATTTCTTACTGTACCAAAACGCTCAAAATTTTAATATTGTTAAATAAAGTCGTCACTAGCTGTATAAAACTTTTTAATTCTTTATTTTCGGAAATGTATCTGTAACTTTTGAGCTTCAGATAATACTTTCCTTATTTTGAAACTCGTTATTTTGAAATAAAAGATTTATATCAGCTGAATAAGGAATATATCATTAAATTAAACAATGCGGGATTAAATTCCGAAGCATCATTACATCAATAATGCGAATTTCCCCACCGGAGTTGCAAAACGAACATCTGCTTATAATGTAAGCAAAGAATATTACAGGGGAAATTTAAAATCTTTCTTAACCCTATTGCTTCATTCTTATTCCGAGCTATAAGGGAAACGTGATTTTGGTATTAGGTACACGTCATTTTAAGGATTACGTTCAGGACACAAATTTTCCAACTAACAGTTCCTAGGAGGGCAATAATTCACGAAAAATATCGCTCCCCGTGTAGTATTTGTTTTTTGAAGGATTTATAATCACTCTTATGAATTTATACTGTATCTGAGACACACCATTATATTTTTTCCTGGGTCTGAAAATCACACACGAAACCTCTTTTTCTAAAAAAAAATAAATAAATAAATACATAAAATCAGAAAAAAAAATAAAATACATCACGCCATTCGATTGGCCAGCACAGCTCAAAAATTCATGATGGGATCCTGAAATGTATTTTGGTATTCCGGTCCCGAATTTCCAAAGATGGGTTTTAAGGGTACCAGCAGTATTAAAAAAGTACCAAAGAGGAATGGGGGGTGATGTCTGTACTACAGGGGTGGAAGACGGGTACAGTTAAGCGGAAACTTGCGTGGCGCTCGCAACAGACAAAATTCCTTTTCACAACAGTTTTTTTTTCTCTTCTTCTTCAGCATTTCATTCTTTTCCGAATTGGGGGTGGAGGGTGGACGGCCGGGGTTGTTCTGCAACTGTGTGCAAGAAAAGGGTGCTCATTCCGATTCGCTTCACGCATCAATGATGGGGTGGTGGAGGAGACCGAGTTGAGTTGTGGGGTACACAAGAGGAGAGAAAGAAAAACTATCCAGTTGGAGAATGAGTGTAAAAATGGCCAGAAAGAAGTGCCGTTTTGGGTTTCTTTGTTCTTTTTTTAAAACTTATTTTGTTCTCATTCTTTTAAAAGCAGTGTTTCGCCAGCTTTATTTTTCTAAATAAGGAGAAAACGAGAAAAAGAGGAAGGGGTGGGCCTAAGCGATGGATGCCGAAATTTGAAAACAATTTCGCCGTTTTATCTGTTATTTCGCAGATAAAACGGTGGTATGTTCTGGTATTTCAAGGAGGAGAGGCTACTGGCAGTTGTCAAGGGCCTTTACTCGATGTTTTTCTTCCTTCGGACAGGAAGAAATTTTTGTCTTGCTGCTATTTTTTGTTTCTTTTTTGCTGAGGTGCTAACTGAGAACCAGTTGTGAAATGCAAAAGTTCTTAAATCTCTGGCACTGTGGTATTAAGCATTGTCTATATATCTGTATAGATTTTCCAATGGATCGTATATATATACGATCCATTGGAAAATCAGTGACTGAAAATATGAGGTTAACGGAAATACATATAGCATCCAGGCAAATTGCCGTTATGCAGAAATTGTTATTATTATTTCATCAAGTTGAATTAAATTGTTATTTTTTTCTTCAACATTAAATCTTTTTTCAAGTACACGAGACATTTGCATTCAGTATTCTGTACAGAACATTCCGGATATGTAGAAATCTTCAGTAAAATTTGAGTTTCTGTCTAATGCGATTCTTGTAAAAGGACTACTTTCATTCTGCAGAGAAATTGATTAACTTTTGTGTTATAATCAGGAAAACAGCGATCAATTGGGAAATAAGTGACTGAAAATATCAGTTTATCAGAAGTAAAGATAGCATCAAGTTAAATCGCTACAATGCAGATATCGAATCGATAACTGTTCCAATAATTACGATTACACTCAGTCTATATTGAACATATTCTTGCAAACAAAAGCAAAATATGCATACATTTATTTCTTATTGTAACAGTAATCTCTATAGTTTTATCTTTGTAAATATAGTTCTCTCTAGCTGTATAAGATTCCTCATTTCTTCATTTTCAGAAATGTATCTGAAATTTTATCGCTTTGGATAATACTTCCCCTTTGCAATAAACTCGATATTTTTAAATAAAAGATTTATCTCAGCTGAAAAGGGAACGTATCATTAAATTAAAACAATGCGGGATTAGACTCTGAAGCATCATTGCATCAATAATGCGAATTTCCCCGCCGGTGTTGCAAAACGAACATCTGTCTAAAATGTAAGCAGAGAATATTACAGGGGAAATTTAAAATCTTTCTTAACCCTATTACTTCATTCTTATTCTGCGCTATAAGGGAAACTTGATTCTGGTATTAAGTACACTTTATTTTAAAGATTACGTTCGAGACACACATTTTCCAAGTAACAGTTCCTCTGAGGGCAATAATTCACAAAAAATATCGCTTCCCATGTAGTATTCGTTTTTTGAAGGATTTATAATCACTCTTATGAATGTACTCTGTATCTAAGATACACCATTATATTTTTTCATGGGTCTGAAAATCGCACACGAAATCTCTTTTTCAAAATAAAAATAAATAAATACATACATAGAAACAGAAGAAAAAAAAATACATCACGCCATTCGATTGGCTCAAGAATTCATGATGGGATCTAGAAATGTATTTTGGTATTCCGATCCCGAATTTCGAAAGATGGGTTTGAGGGGTACCAGCAGTATTAAAAAAGTACCAAACGGCAATGGTGGGTGGTGCTAGTACCGTACGGTTAAGCGGAAACTTGCTTGGCGCTCGCAACAGACAACATTCTTTTTCTTAATCTTTTTTTTTTCTTTCTCTTCTTCAGCATTTCATTCTTTTCCGAATTGGGGGTGGAAGGGTGTTCGGTAGGTGTTGTTCTGCAACTATGTGCAAGAAAAGGATGTTCATTCGGATTCGCATCGCGCGTCAAGGAGGGGGTGGTGGAGGAGATCGAGTTGAGCTGAGAGGTACACAAGAGGAGAGAAAGAGAAACTATCCAGGTGGAGAATGAGTGTAAAAATGGTCAGGGAGAGGGTGCCGTTTTGGGTTTCTTTGTTCTTTTTTTTAAACTTATCTTGTTCTTATTTCTTTCAAAAGCAGTGTTCCGCCAGCTTAATTTTTCTAAATAAGGAGAAAAAGAGAAAGGGGTGGGCCTAAGCGATGGATGCCGAAATTTGAAAGGATTTTGTGGTATTTTATCCGGTATTTCGTCTTTTGAAGGAGAAGAGGTTAAGCACAGTTGTCAAGTGACTTTTGCTCGATGCTTTTTTTTTCTTCGGACAGGAAGAAATTGTTTGCTCTGGCCGTTGTTTGTTTGTTTCGTTTTTGTTGAGTTGCTGATTGAGAACGAATTGTGAAATGCAAAAGTTCTTAAAGCTCTGGACTTCTCTTAAAACAGCAAATGCGGTGCTTTGATTGTATTAGCCATTGCATATATCTCTGTCTCTCCGTTTCTCTCTTTCTCTCTTTATATGTACATCCATTGCGTATATATCCGTATATACCATCCATTGGGAGACCAGTGACTGAAAATATCAGTTTATTGGAAATACATATAACATCAAGGCAAATTGCCACAATGCAGTAATTGTTATTATTTTTAATTAATTTGAATTATATTATTATTTTTTAATTAATTTGAATTATATTATTATTTTTTTCTTCACCATTTAATCTTTTTTCATATATAAGAGATATTTGCAAATTAGTATTCAGTACAGAAAATTTCTCCGATTTTTTGGAAATTTCAGTTTAAGTTGAATACGATTTTTGTAAAAGGAATCTTTCCATTCTGCAGAGAAGCTGATTAACTTTTGTGTTTAACTGTTATAATAAAAAAAACAGAGGTCCATTGGGCAATCAGTGGCTGAAAATATCAGTTTATCAGAATTAAACAGAGCATCAATGTAAATATCGCTACCAAGCAGAAATCAAATGCATAAATGTTCGAATAATTATGATTACACCGATACTATGCTGAGTATATTATCGCAAATAACATATATATATATATATATATATATATATATATATATATTTATTATCGTACCCATAATCTCAATTGTTTTTTGTTTATAAAATATAATTCTCTCCAGCTATATAAAACTCGTTATTTTTAAATAACAGATTTATCTCAGCTCAATAGGGAAGATATCATTAAATTAAACAATGCGGGATTAAACTCTGAAGCATCATTGCATCAATAATGTGAATTTCCCCGCTGGAGTTGCAAAACGAACATCTGTTCATAATGTAAGCAGAGAATATTACAGGGGAAATTTAAAATCTTTCTTAACCCTATTACTTCATTTTTATTCCTCGCTATAAGGGAAACTTGATTCTGGTATTAAGTACACTTTATTTTAAAGATTACGTTCGAGACACACATTTTCCAAGTAACAGTTCCTCTGAGAGCAATAATTCACGAAAAATATCGCTTCACATGTAGTATTTGTTTTTTGAAGGATTTATAATCACTCTTATGAATGTACTCACTATCTGAGATATACACCTTTTTTTTTTTTTTTTTTTTTTTTTATGGATCTGAAAATCGCACACTAAACCTCTTTTTCAAAATAAAATAAATAAATACATTCATAAAAGGAGAAAAAATAAAATACACCACGCCATTCGATTGGTCTGCACAGCTCAAAAATTCATGATGGGATCTAGAAATGTATTTTGGTATTCCGATCCCGAATTTCCAAAGATGGGTTTTAGGGGTACCAGTAGTATTAAAAAAGTACCAAACGGCAATGGGGGTGGTGCAAGTACTGCAGGTTTGGAAGACGGTATAGTTAAGCGGAAACTTGCGTGTCGCTCGCAACAGCCAACATTCTTTTTCGTAACAGTTTTTTTTTTCCTTCCACTTCTTCAGCATTTCATTCTTTTTCGAATTGGGGGTGGAGGGTGTTCGGCCAGAGTTGTTCTGCAACCCTGTGCAAGAAAAGGTTGCTCATTCCGATTCGCATCACGCGTCAATGAGGGGGTGGTGGAGGAGATCGAGTTGAGTTGAGCGTTCACAAGAGGAGAGAAAAGAAAAACTATCCAGTTGGAGAATGAGCGTGAAAATGGCCGGGTAGAAGGTGCCGTTTTGGGTTTCTTTATTCTTTTGTTTCTTTACTTATTTTGCTGTCAGTCTTTTAAGAGGAGTGTTTGGCCAGCTATATTTTTCTAAATGAGGAGAAAACGAGAAAAAGTGGAAGGGGAGGGCCTCAGCGGTTGATGCTAAAATTTGAAAAGAATTTCGGCGTTTTATCTGGTGTTTTGCCTCTTTAAGGAATAGAGGTTACGGGCAGTTGTCAAGCGACTTTTGCTCTACGTTTTTTTCTTGATTCGGACAGGAAGAAATTGTTTACTCTTACTGTTGTTTTTATTTCGTTTTCCTCTTATTTCATGTTTGCTTTGAAATGAATGAGTAAATGCGATTGATAAAATTGATAAAATTTGTGATAGATAAAATGATTAAACACGGCAGCCGCTGCGACGCGATTGATAAAATGAGTAAACGAGGCAACCACTTTGAAGGCAACTTCCACATACTCCAATTTTCGTGTGAAATTATAAACATACTACCTTCTGATATCGTTTAGGTGTTTGCTACCTCACGCAATTTTACTATATGGTCTTTCAAAACAATTTTGTGAACCTTTTTTTATGGTTTCCTTAACAACTGCAGATTTTGGGCTACCAGAATGTTCAACATCATCGATGTTTGTACGACCGCTCTTAAATTCAGCATACCGGTAGTTTATTTCCCTGGTGTAGAGTCTCTATAATCATATCAAGCCACTGTTTGGCTTCAACAATATTTTTTTCCATAAAAAAAAGTTTAATCTACACATGAAATTTTTTTTTATCACTTATTTTGATGCTTACAAAACTGGGGTCACTAAAATTACTGTAACCTGTAAACTAATAATATGAATGTCATGAAATTTTGACATGTATCGTTGGAAGGATGCTACTATCCAGAAATCATATGGGTTTGTCAACAGTCTTGCCATATATGTGCCAAACTGGAGACTTGAGTGGTGTGTCAATATATTTATGTATATATATTCATGATGACGTTATACATATATTCATCTTTCAATATATATAATATACAAATTTCTTTATTGCAATTCGATCTTTTAACCATCAGGTGTAAATTTGTTCATAGTAAACTAAATTGTTCTTTGTTTATGAGTAAAATATTGTTAAGACAAATTATTAAACTTATTATAATTTTTTTTAATTTTCTTAAGTTTTTAATTAAAATTTTTTTTCTTTCTATAAACGATGTAAGATTTAAACAAATATAAAAATATTTTGAATATGATAATTTTTTCATAAGCTTATTATTACTTATTATAGATAGATACATTTTCTCTAAAAAATTCATGCGTAGCATCTCTATGGATCAAAAAGATTTTTCAATTATTTTAACTGTAACTGTCTAAAAAATCTGAAAAACAATTTATTCTTCAATACATGCCTATCTGAAATTAGTTCTCCCGTAATTTTATTCTATTTTTTTCCAACCCATATTCTTTTTCAGGGAATATTTTCCATCTGTCAAAATAATCGTAAAAATCGTTTGGTTTTTAGAACAAATTTCTACTCTGATGGCAAAAAATATCAATTTTGTCTACCGTGGAATTATGCATTTATTTATTGACTTTTATGCCGATAAATTGTTTTCGTTTGCCTACTTAAAGTGGATACTTTGAAATAAATTTTCCTTATTCGTTTTATATTTAGTTGCACGGGAAAAATATATTTGTCCAATTAAAAGTAAAATACATATTTTTGTGTACTAGTCTTTAAATGTTAGTTTTCAAAGAATACAAAATCGTTTACTTTCAGTATGTAGTAAAAAAATAGAATTAAACAAAGAAATAAAAAGTGTTTAAGGAAAGATCGTTATTAACAGCAAAATACTGAGGAAGAAAGGTATTATTGTACTAACTAGTTTATCTATAATCCATATATTGATGTGCAAAAACAATATTTAACATTCGTGTACTGAAGTTTTTTTTCCCCTTCTAATGCAGCTGGCAAGCACTTAGACAGCTTGATCTTGATAATTTAAAGTGAATTGATAATAAGAGCTGTAATAAGTTGTAAATAAAATAATAATTGCATTTTTTATATAGAGATGTAACTTATTGCAGCATCACCATTATAATTCCATTTAGTTCTATTAAATTTACCCACTAACGCGGTATTAAATTTACCCACTTACACAATAATCTTTTAAAACTAAGTAACAGGCGGGCTGAAAATTTATTCGTTTAGAATAGAATTATGGCTTAATAGATAAAAATCTCTCTCTATTTTTTTTTTTTTTTTTTTTTTTGATAAATGCAAATATAATCTAATTTTATTTTAGGAAAAGGAAAAATGTTACAATTTTGAAATCTGATTAAAGATTTAAAATATCATAGTAAAACAATGTTATATTTATAATCCTTTTTACATGAACCTTTTGCCATTAATTAATATTTAGAAAAATTCATTCAGAAATAGTGATGATTGAAACACATCATGTGTAATAACCACTGAAAAAAAATGTAATTTCTAATTAATTTCGTATCATAAACTGTTTTAATAGATGTCCAAATGGCTAACGCTCTGGCGATCGGTATTACTGGTTTCGTGTTCGTATCCCAGAGGTGTCTGTGGTTGTTCGGAATCCACTTTAAGTCCCTATGATCATAGAGCATCACACAGCCATATCAGACTTCTCACCCACATCATTCCCAAGCTGTAAATTGGCAACTCAGCTGTAGGCACAGTGATGTGGTGTGGTATAGTAGTAGTAGTCATATTAGACCTGGATATACTGTTTAAAGTGGATTACGAACAACTACAAGCCTCCATGACGCACCGGGACTCGAACCCGAAACCTGTGGTACCGAGCACCAAAGTGCTAGCTAGCCATGCGGTCATCAAGTCAGGGATTTACAGTTATTATAGTGATTTTCCAAATGACATTCATGTAAAATTTCATTCATTTACTAGCATTAACACATTCATTTAGTCATTTAACTAGCAATAACTTAGAAGTACTAAGATCTTAAGCGTGTTTCAGAAAAGATATTTAACATTTATAATTGATTATTCATTCATTAAAAATTATCAAATAATATTTATTAAAATCAGACCGAAAAGAAAAAGGTTGTATTTGCCAGTTTGATGAATATAATAAACTTTCCATTGAAAATAAGTTGAAAAACGTGTCACGTATTCATGTAGAATTTTATTTAAATTATACTGTACAAGTCTTTATTTCACTTTAATTTTGTCCTTTATTTTATTAATAATTGATTTTTCAGTTAATTAAAAATTATCAAACGACAGTTATTAAAATCAAGCCAAAAAGATATTATATTAGCTAGTTTGATAAATATAATAAACTTTCCATTGAAAATATGATAAAAAAACAGGGCACAAATTCATATAAAATTTAACTTAAATTATACTTTAACAGATTTTATTTTTATTTGAGATCAACCTTAAATTAATCAGAAAAATACAGTGCAAATGTTTCGACTAAAAGCAGTATGAATTCGGCTCTTGAATTTATAACGTAAGTTAGTGATTTATAGAACACTGTTAAATTAATTTTATAAAATGAAATCATACAAATCTTTGCGCATAGTAAATTTAAAATGAAGAAAAAATGTTTCCTGTCGTTTTCAGAAAATAACAATTTCTCTTGATAATTAATGAAATATGATTAATTACTAGTATGAATTACGAAAAAAAGTATGTTTTAAATTAATAAATGGTTGGAATTTTTCATCAGACACGAAAGATTTTGCCGTTGATTAATTCTCTTTCAAAATATTTTATTTTTATTCTTCCCATTTTATTTACTTTGTATTAAATAAAAATCTAAACATTAAATTTTTGATACGTCCAAGCTATTTGTTTCAATACGTGATATAAATAATTCCGTGAAAATTTACTTGTCTGTTGTTATTTTCGAGATCATATTTAATCTCCACTCTTGGTTTTTGATAACTTTTTAATTAATGTAACGCAATTTTCGATTTTTTTAATTATTACGTTTTAACTTAATTTTTTAGATGGAATCGAAATTTAATTAATTTTGTAGTTAGAAATAAAAATTTATTTTTGATGCATTAGGTAAGGCGGTCACAAAGATTTATTTTTGACTGTTTTAACAAAAATATCAACTTCTAGGGAAAAAATAAACTTAAATTGAATTGAACTTTTCTTTTTTTATTGAACATTGAAAGATCTAGTGTTCTGTTTATGTACGTCAAGAATACTATATTGGAGGGCAATAAAAGGAAGGCATTGTCATTTAGGTTAAAGCAGCATTTACAACAAAGGGTTTTGCAGCGAGTCCAACAGATCCTAGCAATCACAAGCTTCAGCCGCTAATCCTTGTGTAACGTCTTGGCCTCTACTAGACATATAACATCTTTAAGAAACTTGCAAGACATGAAACATGTTCACATGCTTCACGGCACCGCCAGGATTCTAACATGAAGCCTATGGTACAGTAGGCCAGAGAGCCAGTCTGTTGGTCATCAGGTCGCACAATTTGCACAGGAGGGCTGATGTTCTTATCCGCTTGCGACATTGTTGCAGTCACTGCTTTCAGAAATGATGGAATTTTATGGCGATTGGGACAACGCGTGTAAAACCGTCTAGAATCGGTAATCAGAGTTACTTGGTGGGAGTTATCCCTAAAAGTCTTCCAGATGGCACTGACTTCCTCATTGTCTGTCGGCAAGCTAGTCGTGGTCTACATGATGCCCACCGATATTTCACTCTTACTTTTCTAACTAGTGAAGAGTTACATAGCCCTAGGTAAGAGGTGGAGTTAAAAAGGAATTCAAATCTCAAGATTCGTGGCTCAGGTGAAACGTATACAGGAAGTCTGAGGAAGGGGGGGCGGCATCGAGGCATGGAAAGAAAAAGGTGTTAAATTGAAATTTACAGTAAATTGATCCACTTATTGGCGTCAGTGGTAAAATAAGCAGAGTATTCAACATTGCTCAACTTCAAATCCCCTGGCAGCATCCATTGAAATAGCTGCTTTCGAAACGAAACGAAGAGAATAGATGATGTTTGCTACAGTATATCATGTCATTATGAGGGAGACTTTTGAATTTATCGCATATGATATGTAAATGCGAGGCAGTAATTCCTAAAATACCTCCCAGAAGGCAATGGGCGATGCATGTTCATCACTGTTCAATTGGCTGTTCGGCATACTTAAGTAAAATAAGAAGCTAATACAAGTACCCCAAAAAATTAATATTTTACGCTAACATTTTGTTAATGCGCAGTTAAAGATTTAATTTTACATGAATATTCCAATGCATTAGATTAAAACGTTATGCTACGTGTAGTTTTCGTTACTAGTAATTAAAAATTTGGTAATTTGATATTTTATTTAGAATAGTTTAAGAAATGAAGTTTTCACAAAAATGGCTGCTTTTATTTCATCCTTAAAACAGAAGCAGTTATTTTCAATTAACTAATACTTTAAGTGGAGCTCAAAATCAGTAAATCACTTGAAAAATGTCTTGTAAATAGTAAATGCCTTGTTATGAATATGAATATGAATATTGGAGAAATGTCTCTTAGTTATGAGATAAGATACTTAAAAATGCTTTTCAAATATATTTTAAGATTCCTTAGTGATCAATAAATCCTATTTATTACATCTCATTCATTTTTAAGCGCATTATAAACTTCATTACATTTCTTTGAATTTGGCTTCTGTTATTCAATTGAAGTTATCTATGGATTATCTATGTACACAAATAAGTTTTTCATTCATGGAGAATTTTCTATTCATGGATAATAAGATTACCTTAACATTATAAAAGACAGTTTTTATCGATCGTTACAATTACCCTAACATCTTACTTTATTGATTTTACAACATAAAAATTAACATGCTAAGTTAAATAAAAATATTTCAAAATTTAAAGTTGGTGTAGTTAAGCGAAACTTCTCAAATACTCATGGCAATTGTTCTAATTGGGAGTTTCCGTGTATTTTGATTATTTACCAAATATTTGGTTACCCAAAAAATGAATTTAATGAAAATGGTCTTAAGAGTCGGGCATTCATGTGTTTTTTAAAAGGGAAAATATCATATTCCTCTAATAAGTATAAACTCAAATATTGCAGATTAAATTAAAGTGCACTTTAGCAATATGCTTTAGACAAATCTATGGCAATTTCATATCAGACCGATCAGACCGTGCACTTTAGCTATATACATATCAGACCAATCTATGGCAATTGTTCTCGTTGGGAGTTTCTGTGTATTTTGATGTAATTACCAAATATTTGATTGCCAAAAAAAATGCAGTTGATAAATGGTCAATATGGCCAATGGTCTCCCAATGGTTTTAGGGCTCAAAGCCCCTTGTGATTCTTTGGCTGTAAAAAGTATTGTATTTCCTCAATAAGTGAAGCTTAAATATTACAGATTAAATTAATGTGCACTTTAGCAATGTGGTTCTGACATATCAAGGGCCTGATGGCCAAGTGGCTAGCGCTCTGGTCGTCGGTATTACAGGCGTCAGGTTCAAATCTTGGGGATGGATGTTTGTGAGTGGTTCGGAATCCACTTTAAACTGTAGGTTCCGTTTTCTTTATCCTTCGTGTGCACAAGATGACTATAGAGCGACAAACCAAATCAATCTGATATATCAAGTCAATCTATAGCAATTGTCCTTATTATGAATTTCTGTGTATTTTGATGTAATTACCAAATATTTGGTTGCCAAAAAAAATACATTTTTTAGAAATGGTTTTAAGGCAACAAAAAACACTAATGCGTTTTTTTGAAGCTAAAAAGTAAATAGTTTCCCAATAAGTGAAACTTAAAAATTACAGATTAAATTAATGTGTCCTTTAGCAATATACTTCAGGCATATCAGATCAATTGATGAATATTTTTCTTGTTGTGCTTATGAATTATTAAACAAATGTTTTGACTAGAAGAACACAACAGGCATTTGTTTAGCCCAATAAGGAAAAACGTTGCTTGAATTTAACTTGCCAGTTTCTCTTAAAGCCAGCAGAATTCTTTTTATACTTTCTTTGGAAAAGCGCAGCAGGTTTAATTCTGAATATTTTAAAATTTTTCCATGTTGTTACGATTTACGTAAAGTCAAGTTCGCGGTATCAGACAAAAAAGGTTGAAAAAAAAATGAAATATTTTGTAAATAGATGTAATATTTAGTTAAACGCCTTCATAAAAGTTGCAGAAACTAACATTATAGGAATACAGTTCTTTACATAAATGTATTTTAAGAAAGAAAGAAATCAACAATGTGTTCGTTTCCCTGAGAAACTTTATTATAAATTGCTTTTTTTTCCATTTTGGACAATAGAACGTATACAAAAATAAGTTGTGGGACTAGGGATTCATTCCCCTCGACGCAATATACTGACGATTTACACGCGGGAATGCAAGCAGACCTGGTTGTCTGGCTAAAGGTCCGTATCCACAACATTTCAATGAATATGTACAGTAAAAATTTACACGTCTTTTTAAACAGTCGATCAGTCTTTAATCAGTCCATGAAATAGAGTCCATAGTGTGGCATGCATCCCTTTTTGTATGAATTTAAGTATCCAGCACAATATCAGTTGAGACTGGACGACTATTCAGTAACAAGTCGCGAAGTTGTCCAACAGTGATATATGTTGATGACTTCTAACAACTGTGAGTTGACAACAATCGAAGAAATCAATTCTTCCTCAACAATGAATAGTGATGTCCAACAACAATGATTGCTGGTACGCAAACTCAAAAAACCTTGTATCCAGTAATGAAAAATGGTTGACGAGAAAATTTCTCAATAGAAATTTCATAGTCCGTTGATGGAAAGTGTTGCTTTCATCCAAAGTCATTTTTTGCTGACAACGATTCAGTTCAACTGTGGTTGATCCACAACAGTCTTGTTATCAATAGTTCAGCAACACAAGATGACAACTCTAAATGGTCTTCTATCTGAACGGATGAACAAATTTTGGTTCAGTTTTTAGTGATATTCCAGCAGACAACAGTACAGATCTCTCTGACCACATATTTTTTGCTGATAATTCATTATAAAACATCATGTTACCATCGTCCAGGCTTTTGTTGGTGGCTCTTAATGTCCATTTATAAGAAATGTCAAAAGTCAGCTCAAAGCCTGTGGTTACAATATGTCAGTATTCATGTTAAATACAATGGACTACACATCTGTTTGTATGTTTTTCACATAGGGTCGATGCAGTGTTCCACATTCTTCCATCGGCAAGACCTTGACTCGCTTCTGTGGTGTGATATGTGAATAGTCCCTCAACGTGGCTTCAGCTTCAAGTTCCATCTGGAAAAGGTATAAAAGAATACAATGAAACATGACATTAATTTAAAACCGGAAATCCACAAATTCTGCTTGTGAGGTTCCGTTTCAAATATATAAAAAAAGTAATCTTAGGAAAAAATAAGATTTATGTACATCGTAGAAAGTGGAAACTGTTCAGCATTCGATTTTATATACACACAAATAAGTTTTATGGGGATCGAAAACCCCTTTTTTAGAACGTTGCTTTTATGGAATTCAAAGAAAGTGTAGTTATTTTTCCCCAATAGAAGGTCTTATGTCAAGGTTATTAAGTCAAGATTATTACTTTTTCATTGGTGGCAATTTTTCCAATTTTATTATAATAAAATTATCAATAAACAATTGAAAAGAGCTATCGTAAAATATTTTATAAGTGATAACAGCCCTTAAGTTTCAGCAAGACCGATATTAAAATTAATTTCATTATTTACATATTGTCGATTCTTTTTACCTAATAATTTTTTTATCACTTAACGCACAGAGTGTTTTCATAGCATTTACAATTATATAAAATGTCACCTAAATAAACCGAATTTCATAGTTTTAATATATCAAAATTTATATTCCATTAAGAACTCATTAGTGAATTTAGACTTAACTAATGGATGCATTTAATTTCAAACTAGATAAACTGCATTTACCAGTTTCAGCATATTAAAGATTGTGTTACATTAAGAATTTAACATCATATAATACATAGGCATCGATCGAAAGATCATTTGCATTACTTGTAGTATATTCTTTTGTTATATTTTATCTATTTTTCTATATTATCTATTTTATCGTTAGATATTATACATTAGACTATTGATAAATATCATTTTATTACTAACTAGCAAATGTACTGTTAAATTATGTATAAATATACACCATTTCTCCAACAAAAAAATTTCCTAAATATGGTTTAATTAAATTAAACTAAAATTCGTATTTAATTAAGATATATTTTTTAATAACTTTCGCTACCTTTAAGAAACGTTTACCTTTTATTTAATCTATTTTAACAACTTAGAGTTGAAGGAATAATATTAAATCAGTTATTTATAAATAAATCTATTGATCAGCATGGAAAGTGAGAAATAAATTTGCAATAATAAAGGTTTTCAATATTATTCCTTAGAATAATAATAATAAGGACAATTATTACATTAAAAACATATTATTACCTGTCTTGGTCTGCTAATGGTAGTAATTGTTTGACCCAATCCATTGACACCCATTAATTGCATGCTGGCAGCATCGGCAAGAAAATGTTTGTCCAAACCTTCCTCTGCACTTTGTTCGGAAGGAATGCTTACATCTAATAAAACAGAAATTTTTATTAGCTAACTCAATGAAATTTCCCGATTTGTAAGCAGTTATGTCCTTAAAATCATTCATTGTTCTTATTCTTAAATTAATACGTAATTTTATTTTTAAAAATAATTCTTTTGGAGTAGGGAAAACATCTCTGACTTTATAGTATGTTGTTGTTGTTACTAATCCTCCTGGTGCAGGAAAACCTACACCAGGTCCAAAATACCCCGTCGCAGGAGACTGGTCCACGGCTAAGGGCAATAGGCAGCTTCACTTTAGAGAAACCCCGAGGGCTGTAGACTGACTCCACCTCAAGACAACGCTCTACGATCATTTTAGACCGGAACCTATGGTTTAAAGTGGATTCCGAACCACTAGAAACATGCATGGCATCGCTGGGACTTGAATCCTGTTGCATCGAGCGACAGAGCGCTAGACAGTCGACCATTCAGACCCACTCTATAGTATGTCCTATAGTATATCTTATATGTTCTCTATGACTTTATAGTATGTTCAATTAACACCTTGATACTAATAAATTTATGTGCCAAACATAATTAACTCACAGAAATGAAATCCTACATGTACGCAGTGTCTAAGGGCAGGAAAAATAATTTAAAAAATAAAAATAATAAAATTTCTCTTGTCAGTTAAATAATTTTGTTATCACCATTTGTAGCATGGACTAAATTAGTAATGGTAGTAATAATTAGGTGCAATTGTTCTTCTGTATTAGATTTTGCCATAGTTGTCTGCTGATGAGTTTGAGAAAAGTGTGGTTAATCGTGTGAGGATTTATGACATCAAAATTTTGTAAGAAAGACAGTAATACAGTTTATAAGCGATTATTGTCGTAATGCTGTAAATTACACCTGGTGTCTGAAAGTATAAGTTTAATGATAGGGTATACATTTTTTACTAGGGTAAATTCAATTTATGTAAAGGTTTAGCTGTTTCAATAGTTTCCTTCATAGTCTATTGTACCAGTTTATGAAAATTAAGAGAAAAACTTAAATTCGTGCTTTTTTCAAATGGATCAACTTAACCAATCTTGTTACTATCTCAGAAGGATTAGTGTTATGCCAATATCTTAACCCTTATATTGATCAAATGTCTTTCTCTTGATGCAACATAATCCCTGGAGGATATCAAAGTGTCACACGTTTATATATCGATTTTGAATAAGCACCAACGATTGATAAAATGCCTTCCTCGATCTACTCTGGCCAATGCCGAGATATTACCCTAGCCATCAAATTAAGATGGCTACTGTTTAACCTGTATCACTAAAATAATAATCTTTAATTTATTATTTTATTTCGACAATTTTTCACAATGTTGATCATTAAGTAAGTGATTATATGATTATATGATATATATTAAGTATGTGATAATGTGTATGTGAATATGTTTGTTTCAATTGTCTGTCAGTTTTACAAGTTTAATATCTGATTTTATGTCGTAAACAAAGAGTATGGTTTCGATTGTTCTAAAAGCGAGAACTTAAGTGCTTTCGAAGGTTAAAGCATCATTGTTATGTACTTTACCATTCCATCATTCAGGTTATCCATTTTCTTGTTAAGTTTCATTCTAATGACTCAGTTCTTTTTGGATTCATATAATTTTTGGAATAAAATAAATTAAAACTACCCTTGATAGTTAACCAACCTAATTAGCAAATTGATCAATTATGATCAATTAGCAATTAGCAATTATGATCAATTATCAATTATGACCAATTATCAATTATGATTAATTATCAATAATAAATTATGATTAATTAGCAGTTAGTAATTATGATCAATTAGCAAATTAATCATAATTAATCGATTTGCTAATTAGGTTGGCGTTCTGGGCTTTTTTATGTATATATCATTATCAAATCTCCTTCTATGAACGAGGCTGCCATAAAAAGTGCCATTAGTAATTATTTTGGTTGTAAAATTATTATCCAACAAATAAAATTTACATTAAATTTGTGCTATTATTATTTAGCCTGTTGTTTTTTCTTATCCCACTTGGTCGACAGCAACATCTAGACCATGTATCCGTGTGTCTTAAAACGACGATTTATGATAAAGAGCGAAAAATTCAGTTTCTTTTTGTCCTTGCGGCTCAAAAACATGGGGCACTCAAAGTTTTGTAGTCTGATTATTGGTAAGCATAGGAATTACAAAAAATATCATAAATGTTTATTTTTGTTTTAGGTTCAGTAAAAAGATATATAATAGATAATTAGAAAAGTATCCTAATATCATTAATTTTTAAAATAACGATTCGTATCCAATCCATCATTTGACTTTATTACAGTTTAATGTTAATAGAAATAAATAAATGGTTAATGTACCTGGTATAATGTCAGGTCCTTTTTCTTCACCTGGACTCTTTCCAGCTTCATTATTTTCGTCTTCTTTGCTTAAACCTGGCTGAAGTCTAAAACGGAAAAAAATTCAACAACTTAGCAATTTCTTCTTTTTTTATGCATTTCAATTCAAGGAAAATAAATGAAAAAAAAAATATTCAATTAACTTACTTGTAAGCCTTTCTTGGCAAGATTTGTCCTGTAAGAGTAAAATAATTTTAGTTTATTTTGAATAGTTATTAATGTTAATTACAATAATTTACATTCACTAAAACTTTTTTACCAAAAAAAATGGTAGATAATATCCTATTTAAAACATATCATGTAATAAAATATCAAATTAATATAAGCATTTTTTTATTTAGAAAATATATATAATTATATGCAAACAGATTTACATCACAAAGATATTTAATAAATTTTACAATTTGTATATTTTTTAAGCATAGAATATTATACGTATTTAACATTTATAAATTATTCGTGATCCTTTAATGTCAATATCAGAGTAAAGCATTCTTATATATTTATATTATATGATGACATAAGTATAACAAAACAGAGTTTTCAAATATTCTGCTCAACCTGCATACTACACTACCAGAAACAGAGCAAAATAGAAAAAAAAAATACTAAGTTTCTAACCTAAAAAAAAATCGAAATTTAAAATTTGTAGTTTTTCTGAGTGATCACTGGAGCTGAATCTAATGATTATCAAATAAATGATTTCTGAAATAAGTTCTAAACAATATGCAATAGAGAATTTAACGATTTTTTTAAAAAAATATGCATGAATTCAACACAAATTCTCATGAATTATTAAACCATTTCAGGTTATACGTATATGTGACCGCAGACACATCATAAAATAAATGAGAAAAATGAAATGCTGAAATGTAAAGAGATCTGACGAAATTTGTATGAGATTACTCCGATTTGATGCAGAGCGCAAAAAGAAGCCGTCATATATCATCTTAATGCCCAAATAATGAACAGCTCCGAAATGTATGGGCAGCAAGCAATCTTCATCTACAAGCACAAGAATCCTAGAATTTTTTATCCAGACCCTTCAAATCAGCAAAGCGACGTGGAAAGAAATGAAGAAATAAAAAGTAAATAAAATTCAAAATGAATGCAGGAAGCTGGAAGAATAATCAGAAGACTAAAAAGAAAAAGATGTTGAGTCCTCTATTCTCGAAGAAATATCGCCCTTTTTTCTTCTTTTCTTTCTTTCTTTTGAGGCGAAAAGTATCTTTATAAATGGAGGTAAGATGACGTGAACTGTTTGAAGTAATGACAGAGCGGTTTTTAATCGCGAACTATTTCGTATGTGAAACCCTCAGGATAAATTACAAAATCGATATAATTTTTTAACATTGTATACTTTGCAATGTATTTCTTTTGCTTGGCATTTATAAAAGTCGTAATTCATGTCAGGATTATTTATGCTTATCGAATTTTACATTGCTTTTTTGTGTCTTTAAGAAAAATAATTTAGTCATCACTTAATTCATTCTTTAATTACGAAATTAACTTCCTGATGTCGTTGTCCACATAAGTAGACATTTAGGTATTTTATAACTATAATTTAGTATCATTAATTAAAAGGACAATAATTTAATAGTAAATTACTCACTACAGAATCTCTCAACAAGACAATTACAAATTTTATGGTATAGTTGCACTGATAAAGGTATTTGTGTACATTTAGGAACATGAAAATAGTGTCACGTAGTATTTCGACTGCCAGTGTTGTTGGGTTATTTAAATAAATTGTCAATATATGATACAAAAATAATACCACATATATTAAGAATATGTTGCTTTAATAATTATTGTCCGGAATAATAATGAGCAGTTTATGTCTGGAATGAATGAAATCATTTCACTTATAAATTACTATTAACTTTCAGCTGTCATAAATGTGAACGATATATTTTTTGGCTTTTTTTTTATTGCTTTCCCAATTTTTTAATTTCCTATCAATATAAAACGAATAAATTGTAATAAAACAAAAACTTAAATCATTTTCTCTCATTTAAAAAAAATCATTATTAGGAGATTAAGCACTAGTTTATGTTGAAAGATAATTTAGACGAATAGACATTTCTAAATATTTGTGAGTTTATAATATGAATTTTTTTATTTATAATTATAGCTAAATAGTTAATATTCATTGCTCTCTCAACCTAATAATAATTTATTGCTAATTCAACCATTCAACAGCTTCTGCCCCTATGGATAAACTGGAGAACCATTCCATGATGCAATTACTTATCCTTTAGCAGAATCATGGCAATTTAAAATCTCTACTAGACAATTTTATGTTTGTTGTTTGTTGTTTCTTATCCCACTTGGCAGACATTTCTAGGCCAAGCCCACGAGCCTATACGTACTCATGATTGAAGGGGAAGGAAGCAGCTTCTGTTGTGATGGAGCACCCGTAGGTAGAAGTCTGACTTTGGCTCCGTGACGCTCTTACAGTCATATGACCGGGACCTACGGCTTAAAGTGGATTCCGAACCACTACAAACATCCATGGCACCACCGGGACTCGAACCCGAAACCTGTGGCACCGAGCGCCAGAGCACTAGACACTCGGCCATTCAGGTTCCAATTTTGAATTGCCAACGGCACGCGGTGTTCCTAGGTGGTCACCCTCCCAAGTACTGACCGCGCCCGATAATGCTTGACCTCGGTGATCGAACGAGAACCAGTATATTCAGCATGGTATAGCCGTTGGTTAGACAATTTTATATGCAGTGATACAGATATATGCGAGATTTAGTTAATTTTATAGAGAAGACAATGAATTTAAACCTAATATTAATACTAAGAAATAAATTTATATGTTATACAGCAGTCATTACAAAATAAAATATGTGGATGTATGTTTACCTTTATGTCTTTGGTGTCTTGTTCTGCATTTCATGGCAACCACAACGATCATGGCAATCACGACGAATGCGACTATAACGGATATTAGGACGATGAGAACTGGACTGAAAGTGATTTGCCACCCATTATCTATAAAAAATAAAATACAATCATATATAGTTATTAATTTATAACTAAACGAAATGTTGGCAATAGCACAAATTCAATAAAAATTGAAAACATTTTAAAATTATTTCTTTGAGTTATCAATTTTCGTACGAAAGAAGGTTTTAATACAGTTATATTATGAAATAATGTTTTTTCGTTCATATGCCATTCGTTACATTATTCGTTCATGATGTTAGTTAATAATGTAATGATTCATTTAACGTTCATAACGTCATTGTATCTAACCTTATTCGTTCATAATGTCAATGTATAATATTCGTTTATAATCTCATTTCATTTAGCACTATTCGTTCATAATGTCATTTTATTTAAAACTATTTGTTCATAATGCCAATTAATAATGTAACGATTTATTTAACGTTCATAATGTCATTGAATTTAACATTATTCGTTCAGAATGTCATTGAATTTAACATTATTCGTTCAGAATGTCATTGAATTTAACATTATTCGTTCAGAATGTCATTGAATTTAACATTATTCGTTCAGAATGTCATTTTGTTATAGCAATCAAAATTTGTTCATAGATGTATAACCGTAACTCGTTTTATAGGAGAAATAAATTTCTGCATAACAAATTATTCTAATGATTCCAGTTATTTCGCAGACATTTTAAATCATCAATTGTTAAATTCCCCATGCAATTTTTATTACAAATTTAAAATTAAAAAAAATTAATTAAACATGAATTAAAAATTCATAGTAAATTGTTAAATTTTCTGATGATGAACATGTTTAATAATGATACAAAATAAAGAAACACTTTTTTGACAATGAATGAATTAAAATTACATTTGAATTGAATTTACAAACTTCCGAATAAAGAATATTTTTCAAAGGCATACAATCTTCTCTTTTGTTAATTGGGAAGAAATATTTTTATGCTCGTCAAAGTTGAAGTTTAATATATTTCATTAGTAAAATTAAACAGAAAAACAATAGGATGAAACATTTTATTATATATTACTCCTAGTTTAACTAAATTAATATACACAAACTTTGCTAGGAAGTAATTGGAGCTAGATGGAAGCTAATTGGAGCTTAACACATGGCTTATTGTGTCAATTATAAAAACATTAAAAGAAACATCAGCATAACTTCATCAACACACAAATAGTGTTTTGAAAGCTATTAAAAATGTTTCAACTTTCAGATCGATTTTCATATTAAGCAGCTAATAAATGTTTTGCATGTTAGGATTTTTAGATCAATGAACAGTATACAATTAATAAATATACAAATTAAACTTACGAAGTTAATTTCCCAGTTATATTAGCATAATTGGAACGAAATGGGATTTGGATTAGCAATTTTTCGGTGTAGAATACATGGAATTGGCAAAATAAAATGAATGGGAATAAATATTGTTTACCCAATATATCAATCCAATTATGAGCAAAGGTGATAAAAAAATTGAAATCTTTTGAAGGCAATCTACAGAAATTTAATGAACAATTGTTAACCATTTGGTTATGGAATGAAATTGTTAACCATTTGGTTATGGAATGGAATTGTTAACCATTTGATTATGGAGGGAATTGTTAACCATTTGGTTATGGGATGGAATTGTTAACCATTTGATTATGGAAGGAATTGTTTACCATTTGGTTATGGAATGGAATTGTTAACCATTTGATTATGGAATGGAATTGTTAACCATTTGGTTATAGAATGAAATTGTTACGGAGTTATTAACCATTTGGTTATAGAATGAAATTGTTATGGAATTATTAACCATTTGATTATGGAATGGAATTGTTAACCATTTTGTTATGGAAGGGAATTGTTAACCATCTGATTATGGAATAGAAATGTTAACCATTTGGTTATGGAATGGAATTGTTAACCATTTGGTTACGGAATGGAATTGTTAACGATTTGGTTATGGAAGGGAATTGTTAACCATTTGGTTATGGAATGGAATGTTAACGATTTGGTTATGGAAGGGAATTGTTAACCATTTGATTACGGAATGGAATTGTTAACCATTTGGTTATGGAAAGGAATTGTTAACCATTTGGTTATGGAAAGGAATTGTTAACCATTGGTTACGAAATGGAATTGTTAACCATTTGGTTATGGAATTATTAAACATTTGGTTATGGAATGGAACTGTAAACCATTTGGTTATGGAATGGAACTGTTAACCATTTGGTTATGGAATGGAACTGTTAACCATTTGGTTATGGAATGGAATTGTTAACCATTTGGTTACGGAATGGAATTGTTAACCATTTGGTTATGGAATTATTAACCATTCGGTTATGGAATGGAACTGTTAACCATTTGGTTATGGAATGGAATTGTTAACCATTTGGTTACGGAATGGAATTGTTAACCATTTGGTTATGGAATTATTAACCATTTGGTTATGGAATGGAACTGTTAACCATTTGGTTATGGAATGGAACTGTTAACCATTTGGTTACGGAATGGAACTGTTAACCATTTGGTTATGGAATGGAACTGTTAACTATTTGGTTTCTAGAATTTACATTTTCCATTATCATGGAAAATGTTTAATTCTTGAAGTATCCAAATAAAACTCCAATCGACATTGCTTGAAACAGATGGTTGGGAATTACCAGAGAACTCCGCTTTCTATCCGTGGATGACAAATAGGTCCGTAATGACAACATAGCGTGCTTCTAATAACGCAATCATTAGAAGAAACCTTAGTAAAATCATTTTTTATCATGGAATATTGTAGTATCGGAACATATTTTTTGGGGCAAATCTGATGGAAAGAAGCTATAAAAGAGATTCATTGCTTGTTGTTCTCAGTTCATGTACAGGAATGTTCCGTGCATTTTTGTACTGCATGTCTACCAGATGACATTTTCTATGCATGTGAAAGCAGTACAATCTTATTTTTAAATGAATAGAAGAAAGTCTTCAAGATAAATTATGGATGTGAACCATTAATTTTATAATAAATAATACGAATTACGAATTCAAAAAAGAATCTGAATACGAATTTTTTCACATATTTCCAAACAAATTTTCAAGAAAGATGAAACAAAACTGTATATAAGGAAATCTAAATTTATTTTTAAAATACTATACAAATTTTTATGTACTATAAGATGTTACAATGTTAAGCAATAAAAATTTCAATTATTTTTCGTATTTTGTCAAATAATTAAAATGGTGGATAATTATGTATTATACTACTTGCAATAACAAATCAAGGTGCATCTTACCTTCAAATTGAAGAAAATAAATTAATTTAAAAAATAATTTGGAGGTATAAATTTAAAAAAATGTCTTAAAACATTGTAATTTTTTTTTAAGTAATACTAATTAAACCTGCTTTATAATATGCCTTTTTCTTTAATATAATAATAAAATTTTATTGTTTAAAATTATAAGTTATTTTCTCACATAAATATATTAAAATCACCCAAAAAACTATTATAGCATATATCCTCACAAAGGAAAATAAACATTAGAAATGTTATAATCAAGTGGATTTAAATAAAATTAAATATTTAAAAAGATTCGTTTTAAATTTGAGGATCTATTTTAACATCTTAAAACATGATTATTACTTGTATTGTATTTTTTTAATATTTGCTGGAAATCGAAAAACGTAATAAAAAGCCCATACACATTACTTATACTTTTCGAAGCATGTTATACGTATATTAATGTAAAAGACAATTAATGATATTTCATCCATGAAATCAAAGTACATTGACAGAAATTTTAAAATAAAATAATTATTATAAATAATAAGTAACTATAAATAATTTTAAAATATAATAATTATAATAAACTAATAAATATAGTAAAATAATTATAATAAGTAATTAATATTTATACATTATTTTAAAATACAGAATTATTTATAATTATTAATTATTTTAGTAATTATTTTTAAATAAAATGATTATTTATCTTTATCGTAAATGATTGAATGATATTTAAAAATGTTTAGTTGAAATAGAAATGATAGTATAAATATTTTTTTTGGAACTATAATATTTTAAGTAGCAGAAGTCTTGAAGAATTTTTGTGCGTATTATCTAAATAAAAATATTTAAGTTAAATAACTGTGCATTATTAGATGTGAAATTTCCAGAATAACTATAATGGATAAAGGAAATTTTATTAATGTAAGGAAATGTAAGGAAATTTTATTAAATGTTCATATATATGCTTGTGATAACAGGTTGAAGTTTCAACATTACAAATATAATCCCACACACTTGTTTTTTCCTTATATTACAAAAGATTTATGAATAAAATTTGTTTAAATGCTCATTAAACTAAATATTTCACAAGCACTCATCTAATCAATACTAGAATTAATGTTCTACACATACAGGATGTCTCAAACTACTGGAAAGGGTAAGCACACTTCGATGACAAAGAATCATACAGCAAACATTACATTGCAGGGAAAAGGGAATTACAAGCTTTTTCGCAGAGACATCCTGTTTATACACTAAGATGGCTGATTATACGAACACGAAGTTATTGAATATGTATCTGCCCGATGGGGTTGCGGATTATAACGGATGATATTGGGTGAGACATATGCTCTTTAGATGCTTGCACCAAGGGTTATATTGAGAAGGTTTGTCTTCAAAAAGCTGCCATTACTCCTGAACGAGAGGTACGGGCCTTGGGCATGAAGGAGACTATACTAGATCTAGCACAAGACAATTAACACTTTCGTTGCCATTCTTACCATTCTTAGGCCAGATATGATGCCACGTTAATTTTAAAGATCTTATCACACGCCTTTACTTGGTATATAATGTGTTCTCCAATGCTATTCACGCGTAGGTGTGTCTGCCAACAGACACATAGTTCTAAAGATATGTAGCTTCGAATACATAGATTAGTTATTAAAATAATCTTTTAGAGGCGATAGCTCTGCAGGGCCTTCAACCTTCAAAACTTTTCATCAACCTACAATCTTCGTTCCTTTTATTTCTGGAATACATTCTGTGTACATTACCGGGAAAGGCAAGCATGTCTGATCCTCAATTGTGATGTGCACTCTACTCTTCTAGAAATATTTACACCTGGTTTGAGATGTTATGTTTATATGTAGGAAAATGTAATTATAAAATATTTAAATTCTTTTCGTTAGAATTTCTTCACGGCTTCCAATGCAGTATAGTAATATGCAGAAAGCAACACATCTGATTAACGTATTACTAAGAAGCGAAATATTTCATTTACAATAAACAAAATAGCTTTATTAAACAATAGTTAAAATATTTATTTACATATAGAGTCATAAAAGTTATGTTATAACATTTACTATAAAAATAATTAAACACGATAATTTGATAATAAATGCATGAACTACTTGTAATCATTATTTTTAGTACATGTAATTCAATGGAAATATATTCATAATTATTTAGTTATTGGTATGACGTAATTTTTGAATTTTGTTTCTTATCCCAATTGGTAGACATCTAGGCCAAGCCCACGAACCCATATGGACTCATGGTTGAAGGAAAAGGGGGCAACTTCTGTTGTGAGGGAGCACCCATAGGTAGAAGTCTGACTTGCCTCCGTGACACTCTACAGTCATATGAGACCGGGACAAACGGCTTAAAGTGGATTCCGAACCACTACAAACATCCATGGCACCACCGGGTCTTTTAACAGAGCGTTAGACACTCAGCCATTCAGACCCCAATCAGAATTGTAATTTATAGAAGAAAGATGTATTCCAGGAAGATTTTTATATTTAGATTTTTAAAACACGATTCATTTTTTTTTACTGCAGTATAAATTAAGCCTAAATCTTTCACTGTAACTGTATTGACAAATAAAAATTTCTAAAAGGGAAACCAATAATTTAATAACTTAAAAGATAAATTATTATTTAAATCATATGAACACAATAGTTATATTTCATTTCATACTAAATGACACCTTTCATTAAATATTAAATTTTTTATAACTTATGACAATAATAAAAAAAAATCTGTTGTTATTATTAGCATTGAGTTTTGAACATTTAATTATATATCATTCTTATTTTCACTGTGATTGTACTGACAAATAAAAATTTTTAAAATGCAAACTAATCATTTAATAAGCATAAGATATAAATTATTCTTTAAATCATCAGAGCACCATAACCATATTTCATTCCATACTAAATGAATGATACCTTTCGTTAAATATTAAATGTTTTATAACCTGTGGCAATAACAAAAAACCGGTTGACACTATTAGCATTGAGTTTTGAACATATAAATATATATCATTCTTATTTTCACTGTGATATGCACGTCCAAATGACAGGTTGCAAATGAAATAATGGATAGCATGTAATTAAGGGCATCCATCTTATGCAAAAAGCCATCTCCACCTACGCACATTACCTCGAGATCCATAAACATTCCTTATTAATTAAATCATTTAGGTGTCGTTTGACTCATCTTTAATCCCAACTCATTAGTATAAGGGCGTATGCCATCACTGAAACCTGCAATTATCTTCTCCGTTGCACCCATTAAGCAAAAAGATGTGCAATAATCTGCAGGGACACTGTTGCAGTCACCAGGTTAAAGATTTCCCAACAGTTTGATAAAAACTTGTAGAGCTATCGTTCTTTTTTTGCAAGCTAACCAGAGGGCTTTAATCTATTAGAGTTCTCGATTGGGTATAACAATTAATAGTTAAAGGTGATTAATTAATATGATTTATGTGTTGTGTCATCAATCACCATGAGTTATTGCAAGTGGGTTGAATGTAAGGATATCCAAGCTTATGTTGCAAAGTTATTATCTATATATACACTGATTTATTAATTTATATTTAAAAATAAGTGCAAAATGGAAATTTATGACGCTATATTTAAAGTAATTAGAATAAATTTTCGACTGCAAATTGCAGATAAGAAGGATGAGTGCTGTAATTAGTAAAAATTATAGAATATAATTAAAAATTAGTGTGTGGACCTATTTCCTGGGCGATATAGGAGGTAGTTTAACAATTTGTTCCATGGTTCAACGATTAACTTTAAATGTAACAAGTTTAATCTTCTTTAGAATTGAAAAAAAAAACGAGGAAAATTTTAAAATATTTATTTGTTTCTAATAAAATAATTACATAAATGTTATTGGAATACAATTTTAAAATAATAATATTGTAATACTCAATACAAGAATTTATCAACAATGCCTGAATCTATTCAAAATAGATAATCACCGTAAATCTTTTAATATATAATATTCATGGCCATATATTGTCTATTTATTTATTTTTATTGTCTATTAGTTCATAGCTATTTATGGTCTATTTAGTTATTTTTATTGTTCTATTTAGTTATTTATGCTGTCTATTAATTCATGACTATCTATTTATTGTCTATTAATTCATGGCTATCTATTTTTTATCTATTAGCTCATGGCTACTTATTGTTTCTTTAGTTATTTTTATTGTCTATTAATTCATAGCTATTTATTGTTTATTAATTCATGGTTATCTATTTATTGTCTATTAGTTCATGGCTATTGTATACCAAGATAGGTTTTCACTGCTTCTCGTTATTTTTTCCTAAGGGTGATTCTTAGATAGCCAAAGCCTGAGAGCTGGTTTAAATTCTTTTTAAACACATTCACAGACAATATATCATTATGAATGCAAAACTTTGAGGAACGGTGCATTTTTCTATACAACTTATTTCGATTGATTAAAACTAAAATCAATCAATCTACAAGCCTTGAAACGTAAATTTGGATTCTTATTATTGATGTACTTGATCCCGCGGAGAAAGTTTACTGATCGATATTGGTTAAAAGATGGTCATATATCTTTGTCTCTATTCGATTAATCGTTAAATTGCATCAGGATGGCTAATTCTTCATTCTTCTATCAAAATATTTCCATCTTAAATGACAAATTTTCCAAATGGTATATCATCCAACATATTAATGACATATTTGTTTAATATACACTCATGTCCATAAATTAAGGAAAATTCAGAATCACACAGAAATTGAACTCTAAAATAAAAATTTCACCTGTAGAATTATCACACATATCTTGAAGAAGAATATGCAAATTACAGGAAACCACCAGATGGCGCGTATAGTACGCAACAATGACGAGAGTGTAGGAGAGGGGTATATAAGGAATGGTGGCAAAGAAGTAAAATTGTTCACAAGAGCTTTAAAAGCCTTTCAGTGCAATAACCGCATATTTATTGCATAAAGGAAATAATGAATCGTGTCTTAAAAATCTTGATAAAAAACTCTTCCGTTTAAAAGTCTTTCTATAAAAAATCTTTTTTTATAAATTACAAAATCTATAAATTACAAGTATATCAATAAATAAATAATTATGAACTTTCTGAATATATTCCCGTTGAACTTCAAGTACTAAAAATTATTATTAAAAGTAGTTCATGTATTTATTATTAAGTATCGTGTTTAATTATTTTTTATTAAATATCATGAATAATTTAAATAAATATTTTAATCATTGTTTATTAAAGCTATTTTATTTAATGTTTCTTTGTTTCTTATTAATACCCACATGTTGCTTTCAGCATATTTCTAAACTTTTACTACAGACCCAAGAAATTCTAAAAGAAAGAATTGGAATAAATTTAGATATTTTATATATGTGCCATATATGCAAAATGCTCATGATTGAAGGGGAAGAATGAACGTGAATTCAGTTCTTGTTATCCCACTTGGCTGGCCATGGAGCACTTCTGTTATGATGGAGCACACGTAGGCAGAAGACTGACTTTTGCTCAGTGACGCTCTTACAGTCATAGGAGACTGGGACCTACAGCTTAAAGTGGATTCCGAACTACTGCAAACATTCATGGCACCGCCGGGATTCGAACCCGAAACCTGTGGCCCAGAGTGCCAGAGCGCTAGACAGACACTCGGCTATTCAGGTCCCAAATTTGCCAACGGCACGCGGTGTTCCCAGGTGGTCACCCACCCAAGTACTGACCGCGCCCAATGATGCTTGACTTCGGTGATCTAACGAGAACCGGTACATTCAGCATGGTACGACAGTTGGAATTTTAATCATTGTTTATTAAAGCTATTTTATTTAATGTAAATAAAATCCTTTGTTTCTTATTAATACGTTAACCAGACATGTTGCTTTCTGCATATTTCTAAACTTTACTACAGGCGTGAAGAAATTCTAAAAGAAAGAATTGGAATAAATTTAAATATTTTATATATGTGTGACTCAAGTCCTATATGCAAAATACATAGAATCATGGTATATGTTATTTGATAAAATATTTGCACAGTTAAAAAAAAATCAAATTTAAAAAAGAAAATAAGGTTTTAGTTGAATGAAAGTGAATTGAGGTATGTATTATTTTATTTAAAATATTTTTTTGAGTTGTAGTAAAATAACTATATATATGATAAGTAATAAGATTAAAATAATACTGTAATATAACAATAAAAATTATTTTGCATTAATTTTCTACATTGCGAAATATAGATATAAAAATATTCTTATAATAGAATGATTTTCTATTTTTTTTAAAATATCTAAAAGGTTCACAAAATTATTCAATCATAGTCATACGAATTACTTACCATAAACATTTTTAGAAAGAAAAGAATATACAAAAAAAAAAAAAAAAAAAAAAAAAAAAAAAAAAACTCAAATGTATTGGTACACGAATTGTTTCACAAACAACTAAGCTTAAAGTATTTGAATACGGATGCTGTTTATTTTCTTACGAATAATTCAACATAAAAGACTACATTTTGTAACATAATTTAAAACATGCGAAATAAAATGTAGAGAAAAAATGTCAATAGTTCAACAAATAAATAAATGCTATTGTTTATTGTTTTTTAATGGTACCATAACTTTTTTTATCAATGGAAAAATTGTGTTTTATAGTATGGTCGTAAAACGTTCTATTCTTTACTTCAAAACTAAAAAACAATGTATGAAAGTCTATTATAGTTTTCGAAATATATTGATACATTGTAACGACATAAAACCAATTTAAATCTCTACAGGAACAGTTTTATTACAGAAGTCACGAAAGGTTTTCAAAATAAACATGAAACCTTTTCAAACACATTAGTAATAATTTGAAGAAAAATTTTATACAGCAAAACATTGATATGAAAACAAATATAGAAACGATTTTAAGAATTAATTTAATATTTTATGATTTTTTCTTAAAAAGTTAATAAAATAACAATAGAAAAAAAGGGAAAAAATCATGCATAAAAAGAGAAATGAGAAATAATTATTATTTTTTTCAGTTTAACATTTAGGACAATGAAACAACACCAATGTAGACACTCAACATGCATGACAGTATACATAAAAGTCGCTGTTTAACTGTGAGCTGTAATTCGTTATACTACTGTGTCCAAAAAGTAAGGCCAATTTTCAATTTAAATTTCCCGGGCATATGGTATTTCCATTTTTTTTCTTCCTTTTTTAGTTTGTTGGCACTGTTCGTGACATCTGTGTGAAATTTGACGTCACAATATTCATTCGTGTTTGAGTTACGCTTGGCTTTCTGAGATGCTAAAACTGATAATGGCGATATTTGAAACTCTTCAATCGATTTAAAACATTGTGCCCGGAGTTGGCTTTTGAGTTGGTGGACGATATGGGTTGTGGAACGATGTGGGTTTCATTTATTGGCGAAAAAGTCACGAAGAATCAATGCAGTGTGAGCTGGCCCATTCAGTGTTTTCGGTACCCATCAAGATTTGACGCGTTTGAGGCCCAAAAGAACTTTTAAAATGGAATTTTGAAATTCCAACATCATCAGCAAGGTCTATAATTGTAAATTGACGGTTTGAAAGCACCAAATCTTTCATTTTTTGGACGTGAGTGTTTCGTCGGTTGAGGTTGGTGATTCCAGAGGCTCTTCGTCTTATACGCGTTCTCTACCTTCTTTGAACTGTTTATACCACTTGTAAACATTTCTTTCCGATATAGGAATCCTCACCGAATACCTTCTGCAACATTTTATACGTTTCCTCAAAGAAAATTTAATGCAAGTTCTTTGCTCAATAAATTCAGACATTTCAAAAATCGCTGGAATCAGTTTTAGTATCTCACAAAACCAAGCGTAACTGAAACACTAATGAATAATTTGAAGTCAAATTTCACACAGATGTCAAGAAGAGTACCAGCAACCTAAAAGAAAATAAAAAGAAATTCCATAAGCCCCGGAAATTTTAAATGGAAAATTGGTCTTACTTTTCGGACGCAGTAGTATATAGAAACGTAACATGCATGACACAATACATAAAAAGTCGCTATTCAATTGGGAGTTTTAATTCGTTATATTTAGTTGGACAAGGGATGAATTCCAGATGAATACATACAACACTTAAAATTAAGACTGTATAAAAATATGCAATAAATAGATATTAAAAAGAAATAGCAGAAGGAAGTAGAAAGGAAGGAGTCAGGCAGTAGAATGACAAGTTAATACCTATAAAAGAACATTTGGTTCAATCTAAGAGAAATTAGTAAATTAATTTTTTAACTAAAAAGATACTTAATTTAATCTTTAACTATGTTGCAAAAATGTATATTAGAAAAGCAAAAAACACAAAAAGTAAGGAAAACAAAAAAACTCTTCTCGTCAGTCGTCAAGCACGCACGCACATCAACTTCGCAAGTTAAAGTATTCTAATATTTAAAGTTTTTTTTCTTTATTTGGAAATCCTTAATAATAAACTTTATTTTATTATCTAACACCAAAAAAAAGTCTTGCAGACAATCAGAAATGACTGGAAAAAAATTGGTGGTTTGGTTTGGCTTGTCGCTCTACGATCATCGTGTGCACACTTTAAGCTAAACAGAGCGGGACCTACAGTTTAAAGTGAATTCCGAACCACTCACAAACATCCATGCCATATCCAGGATAAAAAGCTGGAGCCTGTTGTATGAAAGGCCAGAGAGCAAGCCAATTGGCTATCAGGCCGCTAAAATTGAGTGGAAAAACTAGCAAAGAGGATGTTACCAATTTTAGATTAAGAACTGGACACCACTGTCTGGCCTAATATCTGGCCAAAATAGGGATTGGGAACTCTGATATATGTGTTTTATACAAGATAGAGAAAATGAATATGGCCCACCTACTTGTTTGTTTGGGACCGGACTCTAACTTACAACAGAATGGCGATTTGTGCACTTTTTACTGCAGTGCCAGAGAAAACATGCCCTGAACACAAGGACTTCTATTATGATACTTCTAGCTTTTTGAATTTTTATCCTTAGAACATTTAACTTGTTTGGTGAAGCCATCGCTACTCAGGCCATTAGTAAGTTGAACTATTCCTGAAAGTGTGACTCATAGCTGCTGCGTCACCTTGTATACAATCTTACATCCACATGTTCTGTTTCGTGCTTGACTATGACGATAAAAAAAAATATATTTTCAAATCTCATACGCAATAAAAAGCTCTTGTTGCATAAACAGACAATCAGCGTCTACATGAATCCAAACAGAAAAAAAATCACATCAAGACATAGCTTTCTCCTGCAGATCTACTGTTTTACCTCTTCTAGTCTGGCTCTCAGGCCCAGGCAGTGTATGGGTCCTCATCACCACTGCCTGACTCCTGCCTTTGGCGTTGGCTGCGTAGACGACTGCCACGAACTGCGTTCCCGAGGGTAGGCCCCGGGCCTGAAAGTAAGGGTAGGCCGATGCACTGAGGTTGACCTGCAGCCTATGCAGGGCAGTCTCGTGCACCTCCAGCACGAATTGCTGCTGCAGGCCGCCGTCGTACCCTGGGCTGCATTCTACTATCATGGAATCCTCTGTTATGTTGGACACACTGCAGTTCTCCACAGAATCGGGGGGACCTAGGGAGACAATTTTAGAGTTTTACAAGAATGGACAGAAGATGCTTATAAGGTTCAAGAATGGAGAAATATGTGGGTTTTTCACTACGTCAGACTGATTCCAGCAATGTTTTTTAGCTTTGTCCTTATGTGTGTTTTTTATCCCAATCCAGCAATGTCTGATTGCAGTCAGTTAGATTATTTTATGTGGTTCTCTGATATTTTTAATTAAAAGGAGATTTATGGATACCATTTTATAATAATTAAAGGTCAGAAATGTTCTTCTGTTTGACCCTATTTTGTTCCAGCAAGTTTAAAGCCGAGATTAGTTTGATCTTTTATTTAGATTCAAATTTCATGGTTATAATTACTCTTCAACCATATTATCATCAAATAATAAGTCTGATTATATGTAATAAAACCTTTAATTTTTGGTAAACAAAAAAAAATTTTTTTTAAATATTGTTCTCGGGTATGGACACGAAATTACGAAAACAATTTTAGAAATTACCAATAATAAGAGAAAACTAGAATGTGTTATTGCGTCAATTGTTAATGCTAATTGTTATTAATTTTTAATATGATATTATGAATATGTTACTGCAAAAATAGATTGGTTCACATCCTGTCTTTCTAAATGGACTAATTTGGACTAATTTCCACCATGAACTAATTTGGTTTACTTTATACTGATATTTAATGTAGGTTTTAATCTATTTTTAACTATGGCCATTTGACATTTTAAGATCCCGGGAGAATTCGGTTAAACATTCTATTTTGAAGCAGGATTCAATTATTGATAAATTTTCGTAAAGGAGTATTTTATGCAAAAAGCTAGAAATAAAGTTTATTTTGCATTTACATTAATTGAAATACTTTTTTTATGTAATTACTTGTTTACTGTTTACTGTAAAGTGTTCTTTTAATAATTGCTCTGAAAATGGCTATCTACGGTTAAATGATCATATTTTTTATACTTATTTATAATTATATAAATAAGTATATTTATAATTACATAAATAAGTAATAAAAAACTCATAAGTAGTAACTATATATACTATTTAGTAATTTATGATGAAACTTCACATTTAGCATCCAATTATTTCAAATATATTGATGATTATAATAAAAAAGACGAAAGATATCCACTAAATAATCATCATCATGTATTATAATTAGTTGAAACAAAATGACCTTTTAAATTTAGATGACGATTATTACGATGGTTGTAAAAACGAAAATATCCTATTTCAATTCTAGTATAATCAACATTTTCATGGATATTCTACAACTTTTTTCATGCATTGAAAAATTTGCATTTGAAATAATTAAGATGCTTATAAAATATTTAATGACAAAATGTGAAGATTTATATTAAAATATATTTCTTTGTTACTAGATCTATACTTATAAAATGATAGAAAGTTTTCTCACATAAATGAAAAAATCTTCCAAATTTCCTATTTTGAGATATTTTAAACAAGAAACTAGTTTTTAATGAGTTGCATTTTATAAATAAAGTTAATTTAGAATCAATTGAATAAATTATTTAACTGGTAAGTTACGTGAATCAAATTTTACAGATTTTAAATTAATATTTCTTGAAGTCCAGTATCGTAATAGGATAAGCATTTTATTTGTGTAAATTGAAGCGAATTTAATTAAAACAGATAATCAAATTTCAAAATATTAATCAGCACGATACATAAATTCTCTGCAGAAATTAAGATTTTTGTAAAAAAATGCATTGAGACGATAAATTAATTTTGTTGATGACAACATCAAAGAGAAAATCATACATTTGCAAACAAGAAATTTAAAAATACTCAAAATAGCTTCAGAAATATCTTGTTACGTACATGAAAATAGATTAAATGCTTTCAATTTAATCTTGCATTCAATTACATCATATGTAACACGAAATACTTGTTTAAAAGATAAAAATGAGATTTTGTAATTGAATGTCTCTTATAATTCTGGGAAATGAATGTCATTTAAATGGAGTTAAAAATTTAATCCAATAGACGACGAAATTGAATTCGTTTTAAATGATATCATCTTAACATTTGTATTGACTTGTTTACAGTTAAGATATTTCGTATGCAATTCATTGAATTCACTAAATTAAAATAACACAAAATCAAAAAAAGATCGTATATAAATCTCATTAAAAATTGTTTAATATTCATAAATAGAGTTCAAAACGCAATTTAATTAAGATTTTAAATATAATTTTTTATTTTTCAAATTAGATTTATATAAATTTTATGTCAAAGATGTTTTAATATTTTCAAATATATTTTCTTTTTTGAAGTTATTTTTTCTTAAATCTAAAAATTGGAATCACTGATTTTGACTAGAATAAGAAATATATGTTGATGACAAATTGATCAAACTTTTAGAAATCTTATCCAAACCTTCTTTATAACATCAAAAAAAAAAGAATTAGCAGAGTAACACATTTTTTTCAATTACACTTTAAATGTTTACTCACTTGTAAATAAGCATTGAAAAGTCTGCCAAGTCAAATATATAGAAAGTATATTAAGATATGCAATAGATTGCAATTGATAATATATAGTTGTTATTAGAACATGAAATATATGTTGATGGTAAAGCGCAAATATTGATTCATCAAACTTCTAGAAAGTTTTATCTAAAATTTCTTCCTAAGCATCGAAAAAAGAATTTACACAGTCATACATTTTTTTAATGCCACTTTCAATGTTTATTCATTGGTAAATAAGCATTGAAATGTCTTTAAAGTCTTATGTATTCAAATTATACAAGGATATGTAATAGATTGCAATTGGTAATTTATTGATTTTATTAGAACAAGAAATATATGTTGATGATAAATCACAAATATTGATTCAATCAAACTTGTAGATGTAATTGATTGCAATTGATAGATTGCAATAAATTGATAAATTGCAATTGATAGATGGCAATAGATTGATAGATTGCAATTGACAATATATAGTTTTTATTAGAACAAGAAATATATGTTGATGATAAATCACAAATATTGATTCATCAAACTTGTAGATGTAATTGATTGCAATTGATAGATTGCAATAAATTGATAAATTGCAATTGATAGATGGCAATAGATTGATAGATTGCAATTGACAATATATAGTTTTTATTAGAACAAGAAATATATGTTGATGATAAATCACAAATATTGATTCATCAAACTTGTAGATGTAATTGATTGCAATTGATAGATTGCAATAAATTGATAAATTGCAATTGATAGATGGCAATAGATTGATAGATTGCAATTGACAATATATAGTTTTTATTAGAACAAGAAATATATGTTGATGATAAATCACAAATATTGATTCATCAAACTTGTAGATGTAATTGATTGCAATTGATAGATTGCAATAAATTGATAAATTGCAATTGATAGATGGCAATAGATTGATAGATTGCAATTGACAATATATAGTTTTTATTAGAACAAGAAATATATGTTGATGATAAATCACAAATATTGATTCATCAAACTTGTAGATGTAATTGATTGCAATTGATAGATTGCAATAAATTGATAAATTGCAATTGATAGATGGCAATAGATTGATAGATTGCAATTGACAATATATAGTTTTTATTAGAACAAGAAATATATGTTGATGATAAATCACAAATATTGATTCATCAAACTTGTAGATGTAATTGATTGCAATTGATAGATTGCAATAAATTGATAAATTGCAATTGATAGATGGCAATAGATTGATAGATTGCAATTGACAATATATAGTTTTTATTAGAACAAGAAATATATGTTGATGATAAATCACAAATATTGATTCATCAAACTTGTAGATGTAATTGATTGCAATTGATAGATTGCAATAAATTGATAAATTGCAATTGATAGATGGCAATAGATTGATAGATTGCAATTGACAATATATAGTTTTTATTAGAACAAGAAATATATGTTGATGATAAATCACAAATATTGATTCATCAAACTTGTAGATGTAATTGATTGCAATTGATAGATTGCAATAAATTGATAAATTGCAATTGATAGATGGCAATAGATTGATAGATTGCAATTGACAATATATAGTTTTATTAGAACAAGAAATATATGTTGATGATAAATCACAAATATTGATTCATCAAACTTGTAGATGTAATTGATTGCAACTGATAGATTGCAATAAATTGATAAATTGCAATTGATAGATGGCAATAGATTGATAGATTGCAATTGATAATATATAGTTTTTATTAGAACAAGAAATATATGTTGATGATAAATCACAAATATTGATTCATCAAACTTGTAGATGTAATTGATTGCAATTGATAGATTGCAATAAATTGATAAATTGCAATTGATAGATGGCAATAGATTGATAGATTGCAATTGACAATATATAGTTTTTATTAGAACAAGAAATATATGTTGAGGATAAAGCACAAATATTGATTCATCAAACTTGTAGATGTAATTGATTGCAATTGATAGATTGCAATAAATTGATAAATTGCAATTGATAGATGGCAATAGATTGATAGATTGCAATTGACAATATATAGTTTTTATTAGAACAAGAAATATATGTTGATGATAAATCACAAATATTGATTCATCAAACTTGTAGATGTAATTGATTGCAATTGATAGATTGCAATAAATTGATAAATTGCAATTGATAGATGGCAATAGATTGATAGATTGCAATTGACAATATATAGTTTTTATTAGAACAAGAAATATATGTTGATGATAAATCACAAATATTGATTCATCAAACTTGTAGATGTAATTGATTGCAATTGATAGATTGCAATAAATTGATAAATTGCAATTGATAGATGGCAATAGATTGATAGATTGCAATTGACAATATATAGTTTTTATTAGAACAAGAAATATATGTTGATGATAAATCACAAATATTGATTCATCAAACTTGTAGATGTAATTGATTGCAATTGATAGATTGCAATAAATTGATAAATTGCAATTGATAGATGGCAATAGATTGATAGATTGCAATTGACAATATATAGTTTTTATTAGAACAAGAAATATATGTTGATGATAAAGTCCTAATATTGATTCATCAAACTTCTAGAAAGTCTTATCTAAACCATCTTTCGAAACATCAAAAAAGAATTTGCACAAACACACATTTTTTTCAATGACACTCTCAATGTTTATTCACTTGTAAATAAGCATTAAAAAGTCTGTAAAGTCCTATATAATCAAAGTATACTAAGATATGTAATATATTGCAATTGGCAATATATAGTTTTTATTAGTAGAAGAAATATATGTTGATGATAAAGCATATATATTGATTCATCAAACTTTTAGAAAGTCTTATCTAAGCATCAAAAAAGGATTTGCTCGCTCTGAACCGTCATTTTTTTTTGTAAATAAGCATTGAAAAGTCTGTAAAGTCTTATACATTCAAAGATATGTAATATATTGCAATTGACAATATATAGATTTTATTAGAACAAGAAATATATGTTGAGGATAAAGCACAAATATTGATTAATCAAACTTCTAGAAAGTCTTATCTAAACTTTCTTTTTAAGAAAAAATTTATTTCTTCTATAAAATAAGAATTTGCACAGTCACATATTTTTTTCAAATAGTAAATGTTTAATCACGTGTAAATAAGCATTGAAAAGTCTGTATCACTTGCAAATAAGCTTTGAAAAGCCTGTAGTCGTTTGCATATATTCAAAGTATACAAAGATATGTAATTTTATTAGAACAAGAAATATACGTTGATGATAAAGCACTAATATTGATTTATCAAACTTCTAGAAAGTCTTATCTATACCATCTTTCTAAACATCAAAAAAGAATTTGCACGGTCATACATTTTTTCAATGACACTTCCAATGTTTACTCACTTGTAAATAAGCATTGAAAAGTCTGTAAAGTCTTATATATTCAAAGTACACAAAGATTTTTTTGGAACAAATACGCTTTGCTTCTGCTTTGATCACCAAAAAGAAAAAAGAAGAAAAAATAAAAAAAAAGGAAAGAAAACATTAAGAATGGATTCTGCATTATTTTCTTTTTGCTATATATATATATATATATATTTTCTCTTTTCCTATTATTATTTTTCGTTTTTCCCTGCCTGTACCCAATCCTATTCATAGGTTAGGACTATCTTCTAAAAGAAATATAAAGGAAATATGCAAAGCTGGTGGAATTGGAGATATTCACGAATGGCAGGAAGTACCCTCTAGAATAGTGGAATCAGAGTACAAGATTTTCTTGAGGGGTGAGGGGGTGAGGGATAAGTACACGGAAGGAAATAAAATAAATAATCAAAAAGAAAAAAATTCCGAGTGATAGTAAATCGAGCGAAAACAGAAATCGAGTAGTTTATCACGAAAAAGCAACATCAAGAAGTCGACATATTTTTCGTCGTCATGGCGACCCTACGTCATTTCCGGGTATAACCCTTTTCGCAGTCATCGAGGAAAATGATATGCCTACCCCTATCACCCCTTGAATTCTCGTTTTGTTTCTTTTTGTCGCTCTTATTTAAACATTTTTTAAAAACAAAAACCATCTCTTTGATTTCCGTCGCGAAGTGGTAGGTGAGAAACAACTCATCTCCACTAGCAAACGATTCATGCATTGCAAATGTTTGGTAAAAGGCAGGTGATTTAAATAGAATGAATAAGGAGTTTATTTATTCATTCACTTTGTTTTATCGCTTTTTCATTTTGGAATTTGAAATGAAGTGAATTACTATTTACCCTTTTATTTTTTTTTATCGTATGTTTTAAGTGAAGTGAATAAATGTAAAGCATTTTATCGTTTTGCTTCTCCAATTTAAACTTTAAATTACTGTACACATATTAAAATTTGTACAACTTTTTTTGTTGTCAAAGTATTATTTAAAAATTTTACCATATTTAACTTTCATATTTAACTTTAAAGGCCTATAATATCTCCTGGAAATATCTTTTAATAAATATGTAATTTTTGAAAATCTAGATAAACAGTTTTATTTTGGAATGAATAAAGTTAATATTTATTTTTTCGTTATCTTAAAGATAATATTTATTTTTTCGTTTAATTTTGTTTAAATGTTGCACAATTTAAAATTATAAAAATAATAAATATTTTTTATGCAAGCTTTAATAAATTATATAAATTTGGATAACTTATATATTAAATTATGTTATAAAATTTATATTTTAAATTTTTTCATAAATTAAAATACGTATTTATTTTGCAAATAAAATATATATTATACTATATTTTAAAATTAATATAAATATTTAATATTTTAAAATAAATATATATTTAAATTTTTTTAATTTAAATGCATAGGCTTTTATTGTTTTGCAAATAATTTATAAATAAAATTACAAATAATTACATTGTTTTTAAATAATTATTTGTTAAAAGGCATTTGTTAAAAAATAAAGTTATTTATACCTGAAAAGACAGAATTATTAATAGCTTCTATCTACTTTTAAAAATTAAAGTGAAATTGTCAGGTAGAATGTATGTAAGTGTATACATTTATTTAAATTATTTTGTAGGAATATTAAATCTAAAATCTAAATTTAGGGAAAAATAAATAATCCTCAGTCGTGGGTTTTAGAATTCATTAAAGATTTTAGCTCAACAAATGTAATGCTTGTATTAGGGTTTCAGTTGTTAAAATATTTTATCAGATTTTTTTATTAATCTCAAAAAACACGCTTACATATCTACAGATTTAAATGAAGAAAATGTGTTGCAAATATTCAAAGAGTTCTAGTTTTTAAAGAAAGATAATAAAATCATAATTCCAAATTTCCCAATTATGTATATTAACTTACAAAAAAAAAAGATTGTGATAGTCATTTGGTTCATGTATAAAAGAAAGATACAAAAATTTCAGTTTCAGCGTAGAAAAGTTGATTCTTCTGATTGTAACAACTAAATTAATTAATTCAGTATCATCATAACAATTAGATAAATATCATAGCAGTGCTAAATTCCATAGATTTCACCTGACTTCATCTCCATTATGTCCGATCTCCAAATCTCCGGAAACAGTTGAACACAGGTTATTTCAATGCATGAAATATGTAGCTAAATTAACTGCAAAACTCTTTTGGATATAGAGTTCTGTCTTACTCTTGGATATTTGATATGGCAGAGGATGCTTATTATAAGACAAAAACGATCCTTCAGTTTCTACGAAAAGTCTTGTAACCCTGTAAACTATGATATACACCACATATTCTTTCTGTGGTTATTATTTCTTTTTCACTTTTTAGTTCAAGTACTAGAAGCACTTTATATATTCTAATCATCGTTTAACTGTTAAAATGTTATGATATATTTAATCTGTAGTTTTATCAGATTCTTTCGTTTTTAAATTTACTCTTTTTATTTATATTCTTTTAGTTGCTAGAAAGTACGAGCAACGTTTCTTGTATTTTAAAAGGAATTTTTAAGCCATCATAGACAATAATTTCTAGAATTTCGAGTTTTATAGTAATTTCTTTATAAGGGTTTCATTTTCACTTCTCCCAAATTGTTTTGTCTGTTGTATTCAAAAAAAAAAAATTTGGATAAATTGAGATAATGCAGCATCAGCGACCATACATCTCAAAGCACAAGTCAAGTCAAAACAAATCAAGACAAATAAAATAAAAGTTGCTAAATACATAAACATGATGAAAAGCGTTTTTTTTCAAAAATGAAACAATTTTATCCTCTAAATATTTTTTAAAAAAATCACAAACAATTCTGCAATAATACAGTTCAACGAACAATTGCGTTGTAAGCAAAATTTCAAATTTATCAAAGCTCATTGTTTTTTTGTTGAGCAAAGCATATTTTTCATTGTGTTTCGAAGTATGCATGATAATGCTGGATGAATTTAACTTAATCTTTTCAAACAATTTCATTTTTCCATTTGGTTTATCTTGTTTATAATAATGTATCTAATATTTTATACAGTTTACTTCTCCTTTTGCAAATTACAATTGCTTAGTAATTCAAAATGTCATAAATTGTAATAAAGGTTTTAATAAATAATTTAATTCCTTAACTAAGGCATGTAGAATTGATTACAATAGAATCCGAGAATGGTAACTGTTATCATTAATTTGAGATTAATGATCAAAATCTATTATGTACGTATTAATTATTATCACGAGCTAAACTGAAAAATTTGCTAAAAGACTTCAAATAAAGACACTTAATATTTTGTAAGCGAGTCTTTAAATTTTAAACGAAATTTAACATTAAAATTTATCGTTGTTTAATATTACTATCATTTTAAGCGTTTGTTAAAATATGTATTTCGTTTAAAACATAACACTTGTATAACACAACATAATATTTGTTTAATAACATAGGAAAAATCTGGTTTGATACACTTCGTGAATTCAATTCGATTAACTGGTTCTATATTCTAATTTATTTCTGTATATGGTTTTAATTGTTGTTATTGCACTGTTACCACAGGTGTGTAGAACCATATGGTTTACATCGGTGGATGTGGTGTTACACATCCACCGATTTTCTGTGGTAATGTGGTAATTTCTAAATTATTCTAATTTTAATACGCTTTTTCTAATAAGAGTAAGTAATATTCCAGTAAATTCTAATTTATTTCTGTATACGGTTTTAATTGTCAATGCGCTGCTTACCACAGGTGTGTAGAAACACATGGTACAATTTTTTGTGGTAATGTAATAATTTCTAATTTATTCCAATAATAGTAATAGTAATAATAATAAGTATTTTTAATAAGTTTATAATAATAATAATAATAAATAGTATTTTAGTAAATTGTAATTTACTTCTGTATATGGTTTTAACTGTTGTCATTGCGCTGCTTACCACAGGAGTATAGAACTTCTCCGTTAAGTTTTCAGTGGTAATGTGGTAATTTCTATTTTATTCTAATATTCTAATCATTGTAATAATAGTAAATAATTTTAATAAGTTTATTCTAATAATAATAAGTAATATTCTAGTAAATTCTAATTTATTTCTGTATATGGTTTTAATTGTTATCTTTGCGCTGTTTATCACAGGTGTGTAGAACCACTTGGCAAGATTTCTGTGATAATGGGGTGATTTCAAATTTATTCTAATATTCTAATCATAATAATAATAAGTAATTTTTAGTAATTTATTATAATAATAACAATGAGTAATATTCTAGTAAATTCTAATTTATTTCTGTATATGGTTTCATTTGTTGCCATTGCGCTGCCTACCACTGGTGTGCAGAACCACATGGTAAGATTTCTATGGTAATGTGGTAATTTTCAAACATGATAGTTTTGCAATGCTCCTAAATCTCGATATGCGGTTACCAATCCTATCCACCAATTATGAAGATATTACCAATAATGATAGGTCTTTGTCATAACCACTAGTATCACTTTGCGTACTCTTGCTGTACACGTACCCCACTTTGGAAACAACAGCAATATATTATATGACTAAGAAAGACATTCGTTGAAATAATTACCTGCAGGTACAATGGTGTATATGCAAGGTTCGACTTGCGAACCCACGATGTTGGTTCCCCAGCACAGTAAGGTGCCGTAATCGAATTCAGTCCTAGGGATGTAGGTGGCCGTGGATATTGTGCCATCGTTGACAAAGGTGACCACTTCCAAGCTCTCCGCGGTGTTGTTGAACTGCCAGTGGAAGGACACCTCTCTGGGGTCGGCTTCCACTTCGCAGAGCACGCGGACAGCCTCGTGGCGAGCAGCTCCGTAGATGATCTTCTGTCCGGGTTTGCACAGGGGGGCAACTGAGAATAATGAACGCATCATCACATACCAAAGATTTTTTTTTATTTTAATTAATAATTACTTTAGATGAACCCATTTGATGAGTTGTTGAAAATTTTTTTATGTCGTTGGGAATATTATTTTTAACTTGGCATACTGATTATGAGATATTCTAAGTCACAATAGGACTCCAGGCACAACTATAAGAATGAAATCTATAAATAGATGTCAATTAATTTGCAAATATCGATTATTTTTAAATTGACATATTGATTGATATTTTCTAATTGTCGTAATCAGCATATTATTTAAATATCAATTTAACTGTCATAGTTAGTATGTTAATTATGGTCCATGTTGAAGGTATGTTAATTATGGTTTATGCAAGTCCTACAATCATCAATGCTAATATGTTAACTTTAGCGTGTCAATTAGGAACCCAGATATAAATGGAATCTATAAATAGGTCAATAAATTTGGAAAAAAACAGTTATATTTTAAAAAGACATACTGATTATGAGATTTCCTAATTATCACTATGGGATTCTCAGGCACAACTATATGAATGGAATCTATAAATATATGTCAATAAATTTGCAAAAATCGGTTAATTTAAATTGATATACTGATTATGAGATTTTCTAATTGCCGCAATGCTATTCCTGACACAACTATATAAATGGTCTATAAAAATAGATGTCAATAAATTTGCAAAACATTTGAAATGAGGAAGTAATAAATAGGTTATATTTCCAAAAGTTAAAATAAAATATAAATAAGAAAGGGTAAATAAATGCTAAAACCAATGACTGTAAATAATTTTCAAAAATAATCAAACATACATTGCACTCTTAGGAATACATCATTGCTTTCTCCTGTTCCTTCACTGTTGGTGGCAGTGCATGTATACTTTCCCTCTACTGGACCTCTGAACTTTTGAAGGACTAAACTCTGATTTGACACTATGATGCCATTGGTCGTGTTCGTGTGCAATTCGTGATCTTCAAACTTCCAGCCAATCTCTGAAACCCACGGAGATGACCGGATGTTGCATTCGAAGTAGACATCATTGTTTTCTTGTATGTGGGCGTGGCGTAGCTTTGCTTCCCAGTCGTAAGGTCAACTGTGGAACATCTGTTTAAAAAAAAATTAATTTTACGTTAGTAAGTGATTGTTTGAAACTTACAAACATTTTTAAGCATATACTTGAATATACATTTATAAATCAAGTTAAAAATTATGATGTAAAACATAAACTATTAAGAAATATACTTGCTGTTATTGAAAAATATAATTATGCAAGAACTAAAAGAAATATTTTAACAATAATAATTTATAATTGGATAATAATTTATGATTATGTAAGTACTAAAAGAAATATTTTAACAATAATAATTTATAATTATGTAAGCACTAAAAGAAATACATTAACAATAATAATAAATAATTAAATAATAATTTATAATTGTGTAAGCAATAAAATAAATGTTTTAACAACAATAATCTATAATTAGATAATAATTTATAATTTATAATTATGTAAACAATAAAATAAATGTTTTAACAACAATAATTTATAATTATGTAAGCAATAAATTAAATGTTTTAACAACAATAATTTATAATTATGTAAGCGATAAAATAAATGTTTTAACAACAATAATTTATAATTAGATAATAATTTATAATTATGTAAGCACTAAAAGAAATATTTTAACAAGAATAATTTATAATTAAGTAAGCTCTAAAAGAAATATTTTGAACAAATTATTCTTAACAATAAGAAACTTTGTTTCAATCCATATGATTTATTTAAAATCATTTGGGTCTATATGTTTCATTTCTTTTAGAAAAAATATAAGAAAATTGACCGAAATAAATTACATTTTACAGTAGATACCATTTGCTATATGATGGATAAAAGAAAAGTGAAAAAAAAATCAAGTGTAAAATTTTTCATCACCTTGTAATGAATTATTTATAACTACCAAAAGCAAGTCTAACTGAAATTCAGAAAGTAACATAAAACGTAAACAAAAATAAATTTATTTTATAATAAATTATTCGAAGAGATTTATTTTATACAGTTACTGGATATCTTTGATTTCATCTTATACATTACACTGATGAATTTAAGATCAAACACAGAAAAGAAATAAGAAACACCAGTAGAATTTTAAAATCAAAAACATGGACTTCATTCGCCATTTCGTTTAAGTTCAGACCATGTCTACAATTCCCAGCAGAGTTCTCCTTCGAGTCCCTTCGCCAACAAAGAAAATTGAGTTGTAATTCCAGAATTAACTCTTGCAATTTAAATCAACACGAAGTCTTTACCATCTGCCAAAAAGATTTCTAGGAAATTAAAATGATTCCAAGATGGCGGATTTGTAATTACGGCCAACATGCAAATGAAAGTCGGAGATGCAATTCCACATCGCCAACTGGGTTATTATTTGCTCTTAAAGTCTCTTGACATTAGTAAAACAACCTATTCCAGAAATCTCAGGGTAAATTTCTAAGGACTTAGTTTTATTGCTCAGGTCTCGCCAACTCAGACGGTCCAAAACAGACATATGAATGCAGATGTTAAGAATTATTGCCGATTTAATTAAGACACGCACACGAAATTGTTAGTCAACTGTATGTGTAGAATTTATTTCGAAACAATCTTTGGCATGGTGTATAATTTTGAATTTCTGATGTCGCCAAAAATCAAGTGAAGCATGCATGTTTCACAACAATAGATTTTGAATTAATTTCAGACTAATATTACAATGTGTTTATATTTAAGTTTCTGAAGTGGATTATTCAAAATTATTAGATTTTCATGAACTATTCATTTAATATAAAATAGTCTTTTAGTAAATGACTTATTTTATAGAAGAAAAAATACAATACAATTCAACGGATATACCAGTAATAGAAAAAAATATGTGACTTTAAAGTTACAAATTTTTTTCAATTTGAAAAAATAATTTTTATCATTAATTATTCACTTTAATTAATTTTATTTAATATAACTGCATAATGGGACTTGATGACCGAGTGACTGGATTTCGATGCCACAGGTTCTAGCACCGGCTGCGGCATGGATGATTGTAGTGGTTTGGAATACACTTTAAACAGTAACCTGACAACCCTACGCCGTAAAAAAGAAAACATCTCATGTTACGAAATCTGCCAATTGGTAGATGGCCTTGGTCCATGAGGGGGCTGTTAAGTCAATGAAGAAGAAGAATGACTTCATAATGTAGTCAGCAATTGTAACATATGCTATATTTAAAAAATTCTTAACTACTATCATTTATAAAGAAATTTCTGTTTGTTTTTGCAATAAATAAAATTTGAAATAAAACTTAAAACTCAGTCAAAAATGTTTTTTACTTATTTATCAACATATAGAAAGAAAAAAAAAGTGAATAAAATATAAGTACCGAATTTTTTCATCGCCTTTCAATGAATTATGTAAAACTTCAAAAAAGCAATTCTAACTGAAATTCAGAAAGTAACATAAAACGTAAACAAAAACAGATTTATTTTAAAAGAAATTATCTGAAGAGCTTTATTTTATACTGTTATCGGAGAACTTTGATTTCATCTTATACATTACACTGATGAATTTAAGATAAAACACTGAGGAAATAAGAAACACCAGTAGAAGAATTACCGAATCAAAAACACGGACTTCATTCGCCATTTCGTTTAAGTTCAGACCATGTCTACAATTCCCAGGAGAGTTCTCCTTCGAGTCCCTTCGCCAACAAAGAAAATTGAGTTGTAATTCCAGAATTAACTCTTGCAATTTAAATCAACCATCGAAGTCGAAGTAAAGGCGAAGTCTTTACCATCTGCCAAAAAGATTTCTACGAAATTAAAATGATTCCAAGATGGCGGATTTGTAATTACGGCCCACATGCAAATGAAAGTCGGAGATGCAATTCCACATCGCCAACTGGGTTATTATTTGCTCTTAAAGTCCCTTGGCATTAGTAAAACAACCTATTCCGGAAATGTCAGGGTAAATTTCTAAGGACTCAGTTTTATTGCTCAGGTCTCGCAAACTCAGACGTTCCAAAACAGACGTATGAATGCAGATGTTAAGAATTATTGCCGATTTAATTAAGACACGCGCACGAAATTGTTAGTATTGAATTTATTTCGAAGCAATCTTTGGCATTATGTCTCCAAAAATCAAGTGAAGCATACATGTTTCACAACGATAGATTTTGAATTAATTCTAAACTAATATTATAATGTGTTAATATGTAGAGTTTCTGATGCTGACTGTTCAAACTTATTAGGTTTACATGAACTATTTATTTTAACTATTTATTCATGAACTATTAGTTTACATGAACTAATATTTTTTAATATTTTCATTTTTGTAAAGGACTTATTTTATTACAAAAATATACGATAATAAATGTGAGGGATGTATCAGTATAATGGAAAAGTTTATGGCTTTTAAGTTACAAAATCTTTTTAATTATAATAAATTAATTCTATCGTTAATTATTCTTATTAATTAATTTTATTTAATATTATTTATAATATGACTACACCAATGCTGTGCAAGTGTTTTTTAAAAAAAACCTTGCCCTACCGAGAGTCGGAAATTTCCTATAAAAACTGCCCGGGGCAAGTCCATTGCGATGGATGATGAAACATGTATATTCCACGTTTTATCAATTGAAAGCCGTTTGTAAGTTTATTTTAAGGGTCTGTCTGTTTTTGTCTTTAAAATAAATGGATAGAATATTCGTTAGAAACTAGTACACACATGTGCGGTATATTTATTATATTATAAACATTTAATAACGACCAATTTCACTTATTGCTGCATCTAACAATTGCAAATGGCGAAAGATACAGTGTTTGGCATAAAAAAAAATTTTAAAAAATAACTCGAAGTAAAATATTTTATTGATAAAATGTAATTAATTGAGTTTTTTTTCATTAGATGATACTACAGAGCTATCGCCATAACATAGATTCCAATGTAATTTAAACACAGATGACTAGTTTCAAGTGATTCATGTAGAAAAATTATGTTGTTCCAGGAAGTTTACAGTTTAAGAAGATGGCTGCCTTATCCATCATACTTGAGTTATGAATGAATGGAAATGAGTCCTTTGAAAAATGATGAATTACTGCGGGCTATTTTGTGACTCTATTCGTTATTCAAATGTGATAGATATGTTTGAATGTGGTGAAAGCTTCGACAACAACTCGTGAAGGACACTTCTGTTTGAACTGTCATGTTGTGAGAAATGATTTCTTCAAAATGTGAAATTCTTATCATTGATTGAGATATTTGATTTTTATACCGCCCCCAAAAAACAAAATCGTGTCACTGAGTATATAATTTAGGTTTCTCTCATTATAATAGAACATAAATCTTAGATACATTAGTTTTATTGAATTCATATATTTATGGTTTACTTATATATATATATATAACAGAGAGCATATAATCAACAGAGAATATAGATGTTACTAGAATTACAGATTAGGTATAAAAGCAGTGACAGATCTTCATAGAATTTTTACTAAAAGTAACATTTATAAATAATATTATGTGTATTGAAATCAATATTACAACAAAAAGGACATATTTATTTATAAAATTAATTTTATATAATAATACGGTATAATTTTTTTTGGATGAATATGCAATTTACGGAAGAAAAATTCAATAATCAGAATGTTGATAATGATTTATTTATGGCTAATGATTACTAACATTCGTAATAATTGTTAATTTTTCAATACATTGAAATTTGGGATAACCATTTTTAAATTTTCAATACATTAAAACTAGTGAAAACGCTTTTTAATTTTTCAATACATTTCAGCTGTTAATTGCAGTTTTTAATTTTTCAATACATTGAAACTGTTAATTAAAATTTTTAATTCTTCAATACATTGTAATTACTATTTACAATTTTTAATACATTGAAAAAATTAAATCAAAAATCTTAAATCACGCAAATTGGCAAAATAAATATCTAAATCATAATTAATTTTAAATTATTTAACATTAAAAATCTAAAATAATTTAAATATATGCTTATATATTTCTGTTTTTTTGCGTGGTTAAATGCTAAACACTAAATTATTAACGATTAATGAAAATTATTACTTATAATTAATATTCACTTAGAAATAATGATATAAGCGTTTATATTTTATGCAGTTAATTATTTTATGAAACGTTCAATATTAGGAAAAAAAAAAAACAATGATACAATGATATTATAGAGCTTATATCGATTTAATCAATTTAATGTTGGTACTTCAACTTAATGTTGCAAAATTAACTGATCCAAAGTATTAATTTTTTTTCCTTTAATGTTTAAATAAGTATACTTTAAAAAAGCAGAAAGAAAGAAAATAGAGGGTATAATGTGCATAAAACCTAAACTAATCTGCATTAACTTCGCAAAAATTATCATATAATCCTTGTAAATCTCTAAACACCTTGAAAGAACACGTTTTGGAAGATATGGCGCCAATGAAATTATTTTTATTTTTATTTTTAAAAAGCACTTTTTTCTACCGCTGCCTTAATTAAAACAGGCTGCTTCGTAAACACTAGGAAATGAAGATAATAGAATCTCGGGATTTTTATGCCTCACCTGCACTAGCATGACCATAAAAAAGAAAGAAAAAAAAAAAAAAAAAAGGAAAAAAAAAAAAACTAGGCTTACCGAAAAGTAAAACATGGCGGCCGTTCCTTGTTTAATTTCCCGCGTTAATTCAGTTTCCAGAACATAGTTCGTGGAGTTCTCTGGTTGTTCTGTTTCTGTATCTGCGTCTTTTCACTGTTGCCAACTTTATGCAAGTGTCTTTATTTCCCCTTTTCATATTTATCGAGGCAGGTGTGTTTTATTTATTTATTTTATTTAGGGGAAAAGCAGGATTGTTCAGTGTGAGTGAGGTTTGTGTTAATTTAGATAAGAGAGAGATAATTTAGGACTGAAAACCTTTGATTGAAGCACGTACTAACACTTCATTTTCTTTATTCATTCTCTGTAAAGTTTTCACTATAATTTTCTTTATTTTTTTTTACCCTTTAAACTCTAATCAGTGCTTAATTAATCGCAACAAAAGTGTTTTGAATTTAAATTTTTTCAACATTTTTTTTTTTTTTTTTTCGGGTACGAAAAGTTAAAAAAGAACTTTAAAGATTAAGACTTAAAAAAAAAAAAAAAAAAAGAAAAATGAGGGCTATATGTGTTTTTAAATTTTAGTCTTTTTCTATAGAGAAAAATTTTAGAGAGAATTTTAAAATTTCTTTCACCATCGGTTTTTTATTGGTTTATTTATATTTCCTTCAAGTGCTGTTTTATTAACTTTTTTTAACGTGCTTTTTTATGATATCGTTTGGAATTCTATAGTTTTTTTTGTAATTTTTTTTTTTTTTTTAATTTCTTTCACGATCGGTATTTTATTGGTTTATTTAAAATTGCTTTCACGTGCTGTTTTATTAATTTTTCTCAACAAAATCATTTGGAATTTATAGTTTTTTATATTTCTTTCATGAACGGTTTTTTTATTGGTTTATTTAAATTTCTTTCAGGAACGGTTTTTTTATTGGTTTATTTAAATTTCTTTCAAGTGCTGTTTTATTAATTTTTTTTCACGTGCTTTTTTATAAAATCGTTTGGAATTCTAAAGTTTTTTTTTTGTAGTTTTTAAAAAATTTCTTTCACGATCTTTTTTTATTGGTTTATTTAAATTTCTTTCACGTGCTGTTTTAATAAATTTCTTTCACGTTTTTTTTCTTATCTTATAAAATCGTTTGGAATTCTATAGTTTTATTATTTTTTTAAATTTCTTTCAAGTGCTTTTTTATAAAATCGCTTGGAATTGAATATTTTATTTATTTTTTAGTTAATCTGTTCCCTTTTTTTCAGTATTGAACTATAACTGATAAACACAATTTATCGCTTGATTATGATTTATTGATAATTTTTCTTTCTTTGTTTATTTAAGATAGCTTTTATAGGTTTTTTTCTTGGATTAAATTCTAAATTTTATGCGTAGTGCATATCAAACCATCCGATTACAATTTTATTTTCTATATTTTCATTTGTATTTAATTTCGATTTATTTATTTTTACTATTTTATCCTCTTCTAAATCTAACATTGAAAGTTTCTATTAATTCTTCCAGGAAATTTTTTTTTCTTTCCTTCCCTGTTAAAACTTGAAATTTGCGTTTCTTGAGCAATGTCTCTATTGAAACTGTTTTTGTCTTTTAAATATTTTTGTAATTTTTGCCCTGCATTAATTCTTTCTGAATGTAATAAACGAACTGACATTAAAAATATTTTCCTTTCAGAATTTTAGTTCCATTTTAGTTCCATTTGTGTTTAATTTAGATTTATTTATTTTTATTATTTTATCCTCTTCTAAATCTCACATTGAAGGTTACTATTAATTTTTCCAGAAATTTTTTTTCCCGTCTTTTTCACTATGAAAACATAAAATTCGAGAACATAGTTTCTTGAGCAATTTCCCTATTGAAACTTTTTTTGTCTTTTAAATACTTTCGTAATTTTTGCCTTGTATTAATTCTTTCTGAATGTAATAAACGAACTTACATTAAAAATATTTTCTTTTCACATTTTTAGTTCCATAAACTTATATTTTCTAGCTCGTGCAATGTAATTTTTTTTTTTTATTACTCTTCATATTGGCATCGCTTTTTTTTATGTTTTGCAAAAAAATTCCGCTCAGTTCCAGCGAGATTAATCCACGCAAGTTGAAGCTTTACAGCATCAAACCTCGGATCCAATAAATCTTCCCGAAGGTCTCCCCTTGTCTTTGTTGGATGAGTTTTACGGCTTTGAGTAGAGTTTAATCAATTTTAACGGCATATTTTCTTTTTTATTCCGGTGATCTTTTATTTTTCCCAAGATAAAATGGCTCAAAGTCATTGTTTGTATTTAAAAAATATATACAGTTTTTTTTTTCTTCTGAGTTTTGAAATAAGAAAATTGGAAATAAATTGAAGAGACTGCAAGTCATCAAAATTGATACAAGCCTTGTAATTGCAATTTTTTAAAGTAAAGTATACTGAAAAACCGAGACAGTGCCTCTATTGTTATATTATGCTTCGTATATTTTAAATAATTCTTGTTCCCAATTTATACCAGGGATTTTAATAGCTTTTTTCCCTTTGATGTTTAAAAAGGGAAATATGAGTAAAAGGTTTAGACTACATGGTAAAAAAATATCGTATATCTTGTAATTGAAATATTTTAATTAGACATACGATACTGGATACTGAATAGCAATACTGAAAAAAAACATAACAGTGTCTCTGTTGTTACATCATATTTTGTATGAATAAAATAACTTGTATTCCAAGAATATGCGAGGGATTTTTATAGTTATTTTTCCCTCTGATTATTGAAACACGAAATATGCCGTAAGATTGCAAGGCCATTAAAATCTGATATATCTTGCCATAGACATATTTTAAATACCAATAGTGTAAGAAAATTGCAATATTTTTGTTGTTGTATAATATTTTGTATAATTAAAATAACTTGTATTCCCAGATTATGTAAAGAACCTTTCCCCTCCAAAGATGAAATTTTTCCTTTCTGATAATTGAAACACGAAATATGTAGTAAGATAGCAAGATCATTAAAATAAGGTATGTCTTTCCATAGAAATATTTTAAATACGTTGTACTGAAAAACATAATAGTATTATGTTGTTACATTATGTTTTGTATAATAAACGTAAATTATTTTCTGAGTTTATGTCAGGGATTTTTATAGTCAAGAATTACTGGAACATGAAATATGAAGCAAATGACTTAAAGATTACATAGTTATCAAAATCTATTTCATTGCCATTGAAATATTTTAAATATGATGTACAACATTTTTTAACAACGCTTATGTTGTTAATCGTACTTTCATGTCATTAAAATACTACTTTATGATAAACTGCAGTGGCATTTATTTGACAGATTCTGACCATCATGACACACATATTAAATTTTCCGTTCAACATAATTCATCGGAATTTGATTCAAGCTCCATTACTTTAGAAGCATAATACATTAACCAATTATCCAACAGCATGATCCAAATAATCCAAATTTGAGAGATACCTTAGTTTTAAAACCCAACACAAGATCCAATTATCCACTGAGATGCTCCGGCCTAAATAATCCAAGAATTAAAAAGCACTTATTTCAAAAGCTCAACATGATATACAATTATCCACCAGGATTCTCTGGCTCAAGCGGCCTGATGGTCAAGTGGCTAGTGCTCTGGCCTTTGGTCCATAGGCTTCAGGTCTGAATCCTGGCGGTAGCATGGATGTTTCTGAGTGGGTGGGAATCCACGGTAAGCTGTAGGTTACGATCTGTTTAGCCCTTGTGTAGAGCGACAAACCAAACCAATTTCCGACCCAAGTAATCCAAGGCTTAAAAATCCCTCAGTTTTAAAGGCCAATACACCACTATTCAACTATCCACTAAGATGCTGAGGCCCAAATAATTCGGGATCAAATGATCCTTTACTTAGACAGCCCATTATCCAACTATCCACCAAATTGACCCAACCAAAACAATCCCAGATTGAAAGATCCCTTATCAAAGAAGCCCAACATGAAACCCATATTTGAAAAAGCCTGCAATTCGTAAGTCCAACTTTCCACCACGGTACCCGTTTCGGTCCAGAGTTATTTAGGTATATATAAATGAACCCACATAATCCAAGATCTCTTATTTCAGACGCCTAAGATGATATAGGATTATCCACCACGATGTTTCACTCCAAATAATCCAAGAACCCTTGAAGAACCCATAGTTCCAAAGTCCACCACACTATTTGTATGGTCCATTATCTAAATTATTCACATAGATGGTCCAGCCTAAATAATTCAAAATTTAAATAACCTTTAATTCGGAAGTCCAAGTATCCCCCTAGGTATCCCGGCCCAAATATTCCACGATTCAAAGATTCCTTATTTCAGAAACCCAACATGATATCCAATTATCCACCATTGCTTTCTTGTACAAATAACCAAAGACTGAAATATTTAAATTAGAATAGTGAAAAGGAACAATTGATTAATTACAATTGATCAATCAAGTAACATAGAGGAATATTCGGCACCTAGTAAATTCCTAGTAAAACAGCAACCTTTCTAAAATTCCTGCGTATATTAAGAATAGGGTTTGGTTTTGAGACCAAAGAGAAAAGCTGCATGAAATATGACGGGAAATATCACCTTGAAAGAAAAAAATATACTTATATATAAATGGATTTTATGGTCCCACTCGTGGCGCATAGAGACCTCAGGGAAATTAAGTGTATACTTTTTTCGTAAATTTATTTTTCTATGTTGAAGGGATGCTGTTCTCTTGTCTGGAGCCATTCAACGCAAATATTCTTTCAGATGCTTTTTTGTCCACAATGTGGCGATTTTCAAATTCTGTTTCGGAGAACAGTGGAATATCATATCACATGAATATGATGGTAAAAAGCAAAATAAAATAATTATAATTTATTTAGAGATAATGAAAAAATTAAAAGTATTCATGCATGTTCATATAAAATAATAGTAAAACATAAGTAATCGTTTTCGCAGATATGTGTTTACCTTGAAAACAATATATTTATTAGAGGATACTTTTAAATAAAAAATAATCAATACATTGCCTATAACGTCAACAATATAGTTAACCTTAATGTATAGAAAATGAAAATAAAATACTGATTATATTTATATTTTATTATTTACAATAGAGATGAACTGATTTTGAACATGTTGTTGCGTTTAATCCTCAGTGTCTTGCAGTGCGGGACGAACATCCTATGAGCAGTTTACTCATATTGTTGTTTCTTATCTCACTAGTTGTTGTTTCTTGTCCCACTAGTTATTATTGTTCCTTATCCACCTAGTTGTTGTTTCTTATCTTTCTTATACATCTAGATCAAGCCTACGAACCCGTATGGACTCATGGTTGAAAGGAAAAGGGGATAGCCTCTGTTGTGATGGAGCACTCGTAGGTAGAAGTTTGACTTGGCTCCGTCCATAGACCGGAATCTATGGCTTAAAGTGGATTCCGAACCACTACAAACATCCATGACACCGCCAGGACTGGAATCCGAAATCTGTGGCAATCTAGCAATAAGGCGCTAGACACTCGCCCATTTAGGCCCAATCTATTCATGGATGGAGTAAAAAGGGCAGCTTCCGTTGTGACGGAACACCCGGATGAATTATCTTCGTGCCTGTGAAAAAGGAGGGCAGAGCCTTCCGGGTGGACTTTTAGGGGGAAATACCTCGAATTTGGGGTAAAACCTGATAAAACTCCAATCAGTTAGTCTGACTCACGAGGCAAGATATTTAACGTCACAAACATCATCATCGTTCAGGATGCAGAGTACCTTGGCCATATGCGGCCTTTACTCCAAATCTGGTACTATAAGAGTCATTAATAAAAACAAGATATTATATACAAGAAAAGGCAGTGGGCAATGGTCATGTCCAATTAGAAGTAAAAAGAAACATTGTAAAGAAGTAAAAAGAAGCATTGTAAACAATGGAAAATAGAAACACAAGAGAAGATTAAACACCGAAATTGAAGCATTTTGCGATGATTTGGAATTTTGCCAAGGGAGATTTTGCGCTTTTCAGTTGATTATAGAAATTGTCAATGTCGCCTAACATATCGAGGATGCTGGACACTTCTTGGAATACATAGGCAGTTTTACCGTCCTTGTCAGGATCAACATTATCCCAGATATTTGGACGTTCCGGAATCACGGATGGAGTAGCCGGCGGCGGCTATGCAAAACTTGCATAAGAGACACCGGGCGTGACTGTACGGCTGACGAACGTGCTCCTGGGCTGTGCCGCAGTGCGATTGGGCGGAAGGCGTGGCTTCGGAAACTTCGGGCAACCTCGCCATGCGGCAAGGTGCCCCATCTGAGTGGCAATTGATGCATTGAGGATTCTCAAGCCTTTCCTGGATAGTACAGTCCTTTAGGTAATGTTCGCCCCCGCATTTAAGGCATCTTTTTTATAATGGCAGTTTTTAGCGGAGTGATGAAAAGATTACATTGGAAACATTGCGAAGCACCAGGCTTGCGTTAAATTTCTCAACTCGCACCGAGAAGTGGAGCAAACGGTCGACTTCAAAAATTTTGGAATTGTCGTCAGATTTCTTATATACCAACTGCCAGACAGGGATCAATGCCTTAGTTTTTAAGTTGGTTAATTGGCGGACCTCATCAATCTTTAGACCAAGTTCGGTCAATCCAGCAGCAATTTCGTCAGTCGTGTAAGTTACCGGGAGGCCTTTCAGGACGGCTTTGAGCGGTCTCAGATACTTTGGTGCTATGACGTAGTACTCCGTCTGGGAGTTTCGCAAGAAGTTTGTAATTAAACGATGATTATCCGAGTTATTCGGAAAAATCTTTAGGTGTTCGCCGGCCAGTTTGATGCGCACCTCCTCATTAAATTTTTTGCTGATTTCAGCAATAAGTCCTTTTAAATTGTCCGAGTATTTCACCATAATAGGTGTTAGTTTCGGCTCCTGTGGCACTAAAGGTTCGTCATTGTCACTTGCGTCAACAGCTAAGTTGGCATATTTATTTGTAAGTCCAACAGTAGGAGCATTCGCTTTAGCGGCAGAATTTTTGACGGTATGCTTCTTAGCGGGTTTGATAAACCCATCTTCAGAATTTGTAGAGGGAGCAGGCCTCTTAGATTTTTTGTTTGGGATGTTTACTTTAGCAGCACTATGACGCGCGCAGTTGACAATTGGACGTCACAAACACCATCGAGTTCCTCTTTATTTTAAACAGTGTCTACAACAAAGCCGCCAGCGAATTGAACCTCAGTCCTAATGCTCACCAGCACCGCACGTTGCCACTGAGGCACGAGTCGGGCGGTTTTCCACATTTATTTTATTAAAGATTATTAACGTAATTTTTATTTTAATATTCTATAAAAACACTTTTTTAATTAGATTTAATACAATTAATATAAAACTTGCATTCATGAAAATACATCAAAGAAAAATGAAAAATAATAATTTTTTTGACATAATTGTCCCTCAGGCATCGTATGGAAGTCTGAATTAATATGTGTAACTTCAAGAATTCCTTAAACAAAGCAAAATTTTTCAAATTTATCCGAAATTGCATACCACCTGGTTTTTTTTTCATTAAGAAATAGTTTTAATAGCATTGCTTAATTATATAACTCCGATATATTAGAAAAGTTTTAATAAAAAATACTTTTATAATTAATAAAACTATCACACTTTTTCCATGTTATTGACGAACAAAAAAAGATAAATTAAAATTCTGAACAAAGAAATTTTTAAAATTTCTTAATATGACCACATTAATAATTTTTCCAAAGAAATTTGAACGGCGTTTAATTTTTAACCATCAAAATTAATTTAAATTATTTTTTCGATAATCATAACATATTTTTTTTTCATCTCTAGATTCTAAAAGCAAATTTCTCACTCAAAAAAAGGAAACGCAATTTTTCAAATTAGATTTCGGTTTACAAGTTCTTTAATGTTTTTCAAAAAAGTTAATGATAGATGAAACAATTCTATGAGAAACAAAAAGGAATAAAACTTAGCTAGCTAATCAACAGAATATTGCATTAAAGAAACCTAACTGCATCAAATTACCTAAGGCTGCGAAATTAGATTAGGACTGGATAAAAATATTAGATTAGGAATAAATTTCTTCGTATTAGTATTAGGCCATTGCTCGCCAGTTTCCAGTGATACCGAAAATGGCGGAACTTTTATTAGATTGCATTTTAAGACCTATAGAATTAACATGGCGTCCAATGGGAGACGTAACCAATTAAATTAGATCACTAAGACAATTTTTTATCCCTTTCCTCAAAACCTAAAAGAGGGTTATTTGTTTTAGAAGAATTGTAATTTAAATATCTTACTCTAGAATGACTTTTCGAACTACGTTAATTTTGGTCTCCGAAGCGAATTCCAAAAGTATTATGAAGGTTTATTTATCCCCGGTTTTTCATGGTAACTCGCTATGTCACTAATTGGAGTTGAAATTAATATGGAGACGGATTGTAACATTTTTCATTCAAATCTTTGAAGTTAATGCTACAGAAGCAATTAAAATGGATCATTTAAAATAATATTTAACTTTTTAGATAAAATTAAGAATGCACAATTACCACAATAGGATAGTAGACATTTAAAGATAAAAATCTCTCTCAGAATTATAAAACACCAATTAAAATGGATGAATTTACAATAATAAATTTTTTAATATTATTGCTGGGCTAAAAGTGTTATTAGAAATGTTTGAATAAAAAATATATTTATAATTAATAAAACTATCACCCTTTTTTGTCGCCATTGACGAACAAAATAGATTAATTAAAATTCTGAACCAGAAATTTTTAAATTTCTTAATATGACGACATTAATAAATTTCCAAAGAAATTTGATCGATGCTTAATTTTTAACAGTCAAAAGTAATTCAAATTATTTTTTATGATAACCATAACATTTTTTTGTCATCTTGGTTATTCTAAAACTAAATTCCTCCTTTCCAAAAAAATGAAAGGCAATTTTTCAAATTAGATTTCGTTCTCGAATTTACAAGTTCTTTAATGTTTTTCAAAAACGTTAATGATAGATGAAACAGTTCTACAACTGAAACACAAAAAAGAAGAAAACTTAGCTAGCTAATCAACAGAATATTGCATTAAAGAAACCTAACTGCATCAAATTACCTAAGGCTACGAAATTAGATTAAGAACAGGATAAAAATATTAGATTAGGAATAAATTTCTTCGTATTAGTATTCGGCCATTGCTTGCCGGTTTCCAATGATACAGAAAATGACGGAACTTTTATTAGATTGCATTTTAAGACCCATGGAATTAACATGGCGTCCAATGGGAGCCGTAGCCAATTAAATTAGATCACTAAGACAATTTTTTATCCCTTTCCTCAAAACCTAAAAGAGGGTTATTTGTTTTAGAAGAATTGTAATTTAAATATCTTATTCTAGAATGACTTTTCGAACTGCGTTAATTTTAGTCTCCGAAGTGAATTCCAAAAGTGATATGAAAGTTTATTTATTCCTGGTTTTTCATGGCAACTCGCTATGTCACTAATTGGAGTTGAAATTAATCTGGAGACGGAATGGAAATTTTTCATTGAGATCTCTAAAGTTAACGCTACAAAAGCAATTAAAATGGATCATTTAAAATAATATTTACCTTTTTTAGATAAAATTAAGAATGCTCAATTACCACAGTAGGATAGTAGATGTATAAATATTAAAATCTCCCAAAGCAATTATAAAACTCCAATTAAAACGGATGAATTTATAATAATAGTTTTCGTAACAAAAATAGCGGAGAATAAAATTAAAGTAAATCTCATATTAAATTTTTCAAGTGTATTTAATGTCAGATTTAGGATTTAGATTTCTAATTATAAGTATTTCCGCCTTTCCAATTATTTTTAACAGTTTTTAAATTATTTGAAGTAAATAATACTTCTTTAATTGAATGCGTGCTGCATTAAAAATGAATTTAAAATGAACTAAAGTAAATTATTAATTAGAATTTTGTAATTTTATGATAATTTGTTTCATTTTTGGATAAATAATTAAAACATTTATTCTAAAATAACATTTTAGTCCACTGAAAACGTTTTCCTACATAAGAAATATTGCCATTGATATTATAAGTACATTATGCAGATGAGAATGCACGCTCACATTCATAAATTCAACACCTAATAAAATTTATGATGCAGCCTTAATATGCATAATTGTATTTAATTTCTCCTTTTTAACCCTATGGAGAATAATGCAGATTAATCATAAGTATTAAATATTGTTTGTGCGTAGAACATACTGTCACTGCAATTATAAGTCCATTATGTAGATACGAATGTAAGCTGACGTTCATACTTTCAATACCTAATCATATTTTACTGCTTCATTAATTTGCGTAATTTTATTTAATTTTTCTCTGCCATCCTTATGGAGAATAATGCATATTAATAGTAGTTTTTAAATATGATTCCTACATAGGGCATACTGTCGCTGAAATTATAAGTGCATTATGCTGATGAGACTTCACGATCACATTCATAATATGAACAATTAATAGTATTTCTTCTGCTTCATTATTTCTATAAATATTTATTTAATTTCTTCCTCTGATCCTTACGCAGGATAATGTATATTACCCGCAGATTTTAAATATTATTCCTACATAAGAAATTCTGTCACTGCAATTATAAACACATTATGCAGATGAGAATGCAAGCTGACATTCATAATACCAACACTTAATATTCTCTTCTTTTTTTGTTTCATTAATTTTTATAATGCATAATAATAATAATAATATAATAATAAATATAATGCAGAATAATGTATATTGCCCATAGTTTTTAAACATTATTCCTACACAGGAAATACTGTCACTGCAATTATAAGCACATTATCCTGATACAAATGCAAGCTCACATTCCTAATTTAAACACTTAATATTATTTATTATTTGAATAATTTTATTTCATTTTTCCTCTCGTAATCTCCAACAAATAAAAGTATTTTTTTTGCTTCATTAATTTTTATAATTTTATTTAATTTCTCCCTCTTATACTTAAGGCTCATTCCCACCAAGACGTGAGGCGTTGAAGCGTGAGGAGTTGACCAACCACAAGCCTTGCCACGTTATACCCAAAAACCCACCGCTTGAAGTTGCCCAACTTTCAACTCCCAAACGCTTGTAACATCATATGACTTGGATTGTGCCAACAGTAGATCTTCCTTCTAGTAGAAGTAACTGGAACTTTACTAGGCGTAAAGCGATTTCTGAAGCTTCGGTGTGAATGGGTCGAAAGAATTTTCTTCCCTGCCGCGTGACGCGTCGCCGCCTCACGCCTCGGTGGGAACGAGTCTTTATGCCTTGCTGTTGTTGTTGTTTATCCCCTTGATTTAGAATCCTAAACCAAGTCCAATACATCATGCTGCATCAATAGATCGTAAATGGTGCTCCCCTCATTCAACAGTTGCCTTGCAGAGGCACCAATACAATCGATAAGATGAGAGGGAGACGCGATGGCCGAACAATGACAAAGGGTATATGTCTTCTCATCTCCAAGGGCTTCTCATCTAAAGTCATGGAATGAACTTCTGAAGCTAACAGATCGGATGAAGAAGCCTTGGTAAGTTCGGAACCTTCCCTAGTGAGCTTCTGCAGAATAATAGAGAGTTTTTGCATACCGTAAGGTTAGTTACCGTAGGACGTCCGTTAGCTTTTTCTCCCTAGCGCGCATGCTCGCTAGGGAGAAAAAGCTAACGGACGTCCTACGGTAACTAACCTTACGGTATGCAAAAACTCTCTAATATATATTAACAGAAATTTTTAAACATCATTCCTACACAGGAAATACTGTCTCTGCAATTATAAACACATTATCCAGATACGAATTCAAGCTCACATTGATAATTTCAACACCTAATAGTATCGATTAATTTGCATAATTTTATTTAATTTTTATCTCACAACCTTCTGGAGAATAATGCATATTAATCTCAAGCTCTTAATATCATACCAATAAAAGCTCTTGTGACTGAAATATAAAATCTTTTTACGATCGCCATGCTATTCAATGAAGGAGCACATGTTACTCTTGCAATGCGTCCTAAGAGGGCTTTTGCGAAGTGCAGTCCCTCCCAATCCCATGGCACTCTTCAGCCTACTACAGATCCGGGAGTAAAAATACCCAGATTGCTGGACCATGCCATCCGGCAGTGAATCCTGTACCCCTTTAGTTGGATCTGATGGATAGTGGATATCCCTCCCTCCTATAATCCTTTCATTAAGACCCTCCCTCCAATCTCCACCGAAATTCCCGGGTGTCGTTGTGGAACTGGCGAGGATCCAAGAACGCCGCTTTATCGTCTGCTGTTCGCGGTCAGCTCCCTCTGAGAGGGGTTCGAGGGTGGAGGGGTCAGTTCGTTTAATGTTTCGGTTTTGTTCACGGTCAGCGGTTTCTGATAGCTGAAGAAGAAGAGAGGGTGCAGATAAAAAAAAAATTGGAGAGATAAAAGTTAAAATTAATGAAACCTTTCATTCGAAATTTTTACGGATTTGCGCGGTTGCTGAAGTGATTCACTGTTGATGAAGTGTAATATTCATTTAAAAAGTTTCGGCGGTTGATGTGGTTGATAAACACCCCATGCAGTTTTTGAATGTTCTGGTTTTCCTTGTTGCTACAGCTGTTGTTGTTGATGGTGGTGATTATGACAAACAGCAAGCACACGAACATGCAGTTTTTTAGTTGTTCATATGACTATTAATTTAGGTTAGTATTTTTAGATAAATAATAAATATTTCAAGTTGATATATTCAAATAATTAAGATATTTCACTTTAATATTTTCTTTATTTAAATTGCTGTCAAAACTTCACTGTTTTTACTCATGTTTCTCTTACTACTTCTACACCACATCACATCGCTATGCTTAGAGCTGAGTTGCCCTTTTACAGTTTGGGAATTATGTGATGAGAAATTTGATTGGGCTCTGTGACGCTCTATGGTCATATGAGATCGGGACTTACGGCTTAAAGAGAATTCCGAACCACTACAAACATCCATAGCACCGTCGAGACTCGAACCCGAAAATTGTGTTACCGAGTGCTAGAGCGCTAGCCACACAGCCATAAGGGTCTCTTATTAATATACAATCCTGTGCCCGACTCACGGCCATATAGTAGTAAAAGAAAAGTAAAGCATTGACAGCATTTTTAAATGATGAAAATATTAAAGTGAAACAGCTTAATTATTTGAATATATTAACTTGAAATATGTATTATTTATCTAAAAATACTAACATAAATTAACAGCCATATGAACAACTTAAAAAAATGCATGTGCATGTGCTTGCTATTTGCCGTAACCGCCACCATTAACGTGCGTCACTGGTGAGCATTAGAGCTGATGTTCAATTCGCTGGTGGCATTGTAGACACTGTTTCAAAAAACAGAGAGACTCGATGGCATTTGTGATGTTCAGTATCTTGTCTCGTGAGTCAGACTACGTGGTGGGATTTTTCCGGATTTTCTCTCATACGATACGCAAATGCGAGGCCAGTTCTAAAATTTCCTCGGAAGGTACTATCCGTTTTCCTCAGTAACTAGGAGCCAAGTCAGACTTCTACCTAAGGGTGCTCCATTAATACAGAAGATGCACACCCCTTATTTCATTCCTTCCATGAGAACGCACGGGTTAATGGACTAAAATATTTAACTGAAAGCTTTACACATTGTAAATCTTATTGATTTTTAACGTGACAAGCATACAATTACAAACAAATTTTTTAGTGTATTTTACAAATATTATTTTTTTAAAATTAAAATTAAACTACCCGACTCATGGCTCAGTGGTAACGTGCTCTGCTGGTGAGTATCAGAGCTGAGGTTTAATCAGCTGTCAGCTTTGTTGTAGACACTGTTTCGAAAACGAGAAGAGTCGATGGCATTTGTGATATCAGCAACTTGCATCGTTAGTCATACTACGTGGTGGGAATTTTCCGAGTTTATCCCGTACGATACCCAAATGGTCGTAGTTCTTCCTAAGAGTCCTCCCGGAATGGGCTGTCCTTCTTCTTCAGCGACTCGGATCCAAGCCAGATTCTTACCTAAGGGTGCTTCATCACAACAAAAGCTGTTCCGAATTCATGAGTAGACTACTCATAGGGTGTCCATCCCGCGATGCCGGGCAATGAGAATTAGTCACATCAACAACAACATAAAAAAATTTATCGGAAGTTATTATTAGTAAGTTAATGTTATTTAATTATTAATGCAAGGGATTGTTGAATGCCACAGTTAGTAGTGGTTCGGAATCCACTTTAAACTGTAGGTCCTGGTGTAATAGGATTGTAGAGCGTTGGGGGGTAGTGTTACACCGTCCGTAGTATATCTACAAGCTACACGTGCTCCCTGGGTAGTGCTAAATGAGTAACAGTCTTGCAGTCTTTGCTCATGGCATAAAGATAACCGTCTCTGTATTGACATTTGCATTAGAAAAACAATTTTTCTTTTAAATTTGCAAACATAATTTTGTTACTTATTTAAGTTCAAAAAAGGAAACAGAAATTAGAAAAATAACTTTCATTTAAATGAATAAAAATAATATTAATTAATGAATCTATTTTAAATTATATTGGTTTATTCAGCGAGCTAAGACGTTGACTTTAAATTAACTATCAGTTTTAGATCATTGTTTCATTTTCTGCACCTTTGACTTTCTCCGTAAAAATCTGGGTTGAATTAATTTATTTAATTAACATTAGTTTTATTCGCTTTCATTAGGAATTTATACGCAGATCAAAGACGACTTATCTATTATTCTGTTCGCCAAGAAAACCCAATTAAAACTCATTTCTTTTGTTTGTCGTCGTGAAAGTTAATCAGTATCATTTGGTTTTGCAGCTAGAAATGCCTTAAAATGATATTTCTTTAAACTAGTTCACATTACAAGTTGGTTAAGAATTATTTAGAAGCTACTGTTAAGAAAGTAAACATGCAAAGTATTTTTAAAATAACTTAATTTTGCTTATAGTTAAGTGAAGCATAAGCCAACATCATGGATTTTCTTCAGTAGCTTTGAATTAAATAGTTTAAAGTTATATAGTATGTAAGTTACTTGCTTTTTTATGGTGCATACTTTGCTGCGTTTCATACTTTACATGTTATTAAAGTATATAACATACATTTTTATGTTACATACTTTTTTATAAATTTAAACTAACTTCAAGATACGTAGTGCTTTTAAATACTTTAATGTAATTTTCATAGTTTTTTAAATTACATAATTTTAAGTTAACTTAAGCTGCATAGTTTTTGAAGTTACATAGATTTACAAATTTATGATGTTTACATAAATTACGTTTTTAAGCAAAATTTATATTTAACTCAATACATTTAATTTGATTAAAAACATTTTCATGCAAAAACCCATTTAAATATTCATTGAACAAGTAAGAAAATCCACCTGTATAAAGATTCTATAGTGCCATTATATTACAATGAATTTTGTACGACAGGTTCAAGTGAATTAAATAGTTTTAACTTTACATGGTTTTAAAGTAAGTAACATATTTTTTTATAAAGTTAATTGACATTAAGCTACATAGTGTTTTTTTTAAATACTTAAACCTAATTTTCATAGTTTTTTTAATTATATAATTTAAATTAATTTAAAACTACATTTTTGAAGTTACATAATTTTGAAAAGTTGCAATGCTTACACAAGCTACATAGTTTTTTTATTAAGCAAAATTTATGTTTAGTTTAGTAAACTTAATTTGATTAAAATACATATTTATACAAACAACCCATTTAAATATTGATTAAAAATGTAAGAAAATTCCCTTGTATAAAGAAAGATTCTACATTACCATTTGAAACTGCCATTATATTATAATGAATTTTGTGTGACAACTTCAAAGTACTACGGTAAAATGTCCTCCCATTATTTGAATAGATCTCCGCTAAAGAGTGGCTTCGTGTAGGGCATAGCCACTGCACTATATTTAGATACCACAATCATGACTGTAGCTGGAATAAATTCAAGTATTCTAACTAATTAACTAACTCCCCGGCACTACAGTTCGTGTTGGACCATGGTCTTCCTAATGTATCGTTAGAGAGGCCAAGGTCCAACATGAACTGTCCAAAAAATGAATTCAAAGCCTTCTGCATCGAACTTTAGCTTTCCAATTTGTGATCATTATATTTTTCAGATCCTCTTCCACTTCCTCAATTCATCTTTTTTTTTTTTTTTGGCCCTAGAACTTCCCCTTGAAAATCTTCTTTGTGTCTCTGCTATCGATCATTATCTCTATCTATTCTAGCCATAGAATATCACATTGCCTCTGCAGCTGTTTCACTGCATCAGATCGAAATAAACTGAATACATTCCAGGTTCCAAATCTTAGTTGAGGTAGCTTTCTGGCAATAAATTTCTTCACCAAAAAATAATAATGATCAACAGAATTTAATACATGAAAAATTTCTGCAGTTTGTTTCCACTAACCATTATAAAATACACTTTACCAAGATACTTTCAAACAGCCTGTTTGGCAATGGACACTTCAAAATTGAGACATTTCTAATCAGAGGAAATTAAAATTTAGAAAACACCACTTAATATCTTAAAAGAAATATCACTTAAGAACAAATGTCCAACTTACAGTTGATGTCCAGCTTCCATCCGTCTTCAATGGCACTTCCTTGTATCAGTGGGTTCTCCGCCCTGCAAGACAGGTACTTGCCACTATCTTCGCTGGTGGGTGTGAAGATGAGGATGCTGGTAGTGACATATCCATCGATGGAGATGCGTTCTTTCGTTCTCTTCATCTTGGTGTTCCCTTTCCACCAGGTGATGGCCGCTGGGGGTCGGGAACCTGTTGCACGGCAGACGAGTTCCACGGGATTGTTAGCAGAAAGAGGTCGACGGTTGCCTTCAATGGATACTTCCAAGGGTCGAACTGGAAAGAAATAGACGCCAGAATTAAAATGACGGAAAAAAGCAATGGCCAGTATGAAATTTTTCAGATCTCAAAGGAGTAGATTTCATTTACATGAACTTCAATGTATGTATGGCTTAAACGCACTAATTAAAATGTATTAAAGATAATGGTAAAATATATTAATACTTATAAAATGCATGACCCTTTATGAACAAAGAATTCAACAAATCTCACTAGATGCAATAAAAAATGCATATAGATGCAATAAAAAATACAATGTGCAAGCATCACTAGATGGAATAAAAAATGCATATAGATGCAATAAAAAATACAATGTGCAAGCATCACTAGATGGAATAAAAAATGCATATAGATGCAATAAAAAATACAATGCGCAAGTATCACTAGATGCCATATAAAATACAATGTGGAAAAACGATTCAAATCTTTCTTGTGATACAATAAAAATTATTCCGAACCACTACAAACATCCATGGCATCGAAGTCAGTGGTACCGAGCGCCGGAGAGCTAGCCACATGGACATCTATTAAAACAGTTGTTTATTATATAAAATTAATTAGAAATTACATTTTTTCAGCAGTTATTACATAGAATGTGTTTTAATCATCACTGTTTCTGAATGAACTTTTCTACATAATAATTGATAGCAAAATCTTCCCGTAAAAAGGATTATAAATATAAATATTGTTTCACTATCAAATTTAAATATCTTTAAACCGATTTGAAAACTCTAACATTTTATTTTTCCCGAAATAATATTTGCATACATCGAATAAGGAACATTTTTATCTATTAAGCCGTAACTATATTTTAAACGAATAAATTAAATAAAATAATGTATCGAAAACAATTTTTAAAAATGTGACACTTTAATTCACCCGAATTTTTCTATTTAATCCTTCCCTGTAATTTTTTTCTTTTTTCTCCCGAGTAAACTCTTCTTTGCACGGGATACAAAAAAAAAAAAAAAAATCTTGATACTATATCTAATTTTAGACTTACTCTATCATACAGGGGGGAGTTTTTTTATATTAAAAGACTAATCTTTCTTCAAATGTTTAGCTTGAGTATAGCTCATAAGCAAACTTTTTACCCTTTTTTCCCATCCCTCAAGCTATATAACATCGACAACTTCAGAGATTTTTTTTTATTAATATTATTATTATTTTATTTCCCTTCCTTTTTTAAAAAAAATAAAAATAAAAGATAAATCTTGCGAAGGAAAGATAATTTAAATTTGTGTTTGTACTTTAGAGGAAAAAAAAAAGATTTTTTTTTTAATAAAAAAAATTCCTTTCTTATTTTTGTTAATTAACTAAAGCGCTAGAAGGGGATGCATAAAATGCGATAGCAACAGACGAGAAAGTGTATAAAAAAAGAAAAAGACTTCGAATTAATAACTGGCGTTTCTGCGTTTGCTCTACTTAAATGAAAAAGAAGGGGTGGTCCTAAAGGGGTGGTGGACCCCTTACGTCCATGCTTTTGAGCAGGATTATGCATGGATCTACCCTATTCACTGTTAATGAGGTGGCACGTACTCTGGCATGGAGCATACAAGCGAGTATGCAGTAGGGACTTTTGCAAACAGTGGAATCCACTTCTAGTTTGCAGTTGCAACTAATTAGGAAGCTAGATTAGTTGCGTTGCAACTTCTATCTTAATATGTTCCCAGATTTGTTTACTTTTTTTTGTGTTGCGCAAGTACTTTAAACGCATTTTCAGGAAATGCTCGGATTTTCTGATGATTATTTAAATGAAAAATGCATCGCAAATTAGATTAGACGCTTGGAGTTAGTTGAAGTGTTTCTTTTTTTTGTTAAGGCATTTTGGACTTAATTTAATTTGAATTGCTATTAGATTGTGGGCGTGTTTACTGTTTTTCCCATGAGAAAATGAATAAACAAGCTGGGTAAAAAACAAATAAAGGAAAGTGACATTTCAGTGCTTTTATTTCCTAATTATTATTATTTTTAAATACTTTTTGTCTCATTTAAATTTTTGTTGTCGAAATAAATTATTGTTTTTAAAAATTTGATATAAGAAAAAAAAGTTAGTTTAAATGTATCGCTAAAAAAAATAACAAGAATATAATTTTGAAAATTACTATAATAACTGTAGAGCCGGGACTTCACGGCCGCGTGGCTAGCCCTTTAGCGCTTGGTATCACAGTACGGGTTCAAGTCCCGGTGGCGTCATGGAGGCTTTGAATCCACTTTAAACACTAGGTCCAGGTCTAAAAGGACTAATACTACTAAACCACACCACATCACTTTGCCTACTGCTGAGTTGCCCATTTACTGTTTGAGTATGATGTGGGTGAAAAGTCTGATATGGCTCTGTGATGCTCTACTATCACAGGGACTTAAAGTGAATTCCGAACCACTACAAACATCCATTTCTCCGCTAGGATTCGAACTCGAAACCAGTAGTACCGATCGCCAGAGCGCTAGCAACTTGGATATCTATTAAAACAATTGCTTATGATATGAAATTAATTAGAAATTACATATTTTCAGCGGTTATTACATACAATGTGTTTCAATCATCTACTATTTCTGAATGAATTTTTCTAAATATTAATTTATGGCAAAATCTTCCCGTATAAAGGATTATAAATGTAAATATTGTTTCACTATCCAATTTTAAATCTTTAAACAGATTTAAAAACTCTAACATTTTATTTTTCCCGAAAGAAAATCAGATTATATTTGCATACATCAAATAAGGAACATTTTTATCTATTAAGCCGTAACTATATTTTATACGAATAAATTAAATTAAATAATGTATCGAAAACAATTTTTAAAAATGTAACAGCACTTTAATCCACCCGAAATTTTCTATTTTTTTTTTCTCCATCTGTGAACTCTTCTTTGCACAGGACAAAAAAAAAAAAAAAAAAATTTCGATACTATTTCTAATTTTAGACTTACTCTGTCGTATGAGGGTGACTTTTTTTATTAAAAGACTAATCTTTCTTCAAATGTTTAGCTTGAGTATAGCTCATAAGCAAACTTTTTACCCCTTTTTCCCATCCCTCAAGCTATATAACAACTACGACTTCAGAGATTTTTTTTTCATTTTTAATATTATTATTATTTTATTTCCCTTCCTTTCTTTTTTTAAAAAAAATAAATAAATAAAAGATAAATCTTGCGAAAGAAAGATAATTTAAATTTGTGTTTGCACTTTAGAGGAAAAAAAAGATTTTTTTTTTTAATAAAAAAAAATTTGTTTCTTATTTTTGTTAACTAAAGCGCTAGAAGGGGATGTATGAAATGCGATAGCAACAGACGAGGGAGAGTACAAAAAAAGAAGACCTAGAATTCATATCTGGCGTTTTTTCGTTTGCTCTATTTAAATGAAAAAAAAGGGGTGGTCCTAAAGGGGTGGTGCACCCCTTATGCCCATGCTTTTGAGCAGGATTATGCATAGATCTTCTCTATCCTTTATTTTTTCTGAAATAAAATAAAGTTATATGTGCATTTATCAAACAAAAAATAATAGAGACATTTTTATCTATTAAGCCATAACTATATTTTAAGCGAATAAATTATATAAAATCATATATTGAAAGCAATATTTCAAAACGTAACAGCACTTGAATCCACGTGAATTTTTCTATTTAATCCTTCCCTCTAATTTTTTTCTTTTTTCTCCCTCATGTGAACTCTTCTCTGCATGGGATACAAAAAAAAAAATTTCTATACTATATCTAATTTTAGACTTACTCTATCGTACTGGGGGGATTTTTTTATATTAAAAGACTAATCTTTCTTCAAATGTTTAGCTTGAGTATAGCTCATAAGCAAATTTTTACCCTTTTTTCCCATCCCTCAAGCTATACAACATCGACGAGTTCAGAGATTTTTATTTTTATTTTTTATTATTATTATTTTATTTCCATTCCTTTTTTTTTTTAAAAAAAAATAATAAATGTAAAATGTAAATCTTGCGAAAGAAAGATAATTTAAATTTGTGTTTGCACGTTAGGAGGAAAAAAAAGATTTTTTTTTTTTAATAAAAAAAAAAATTCTTTCTTATTTTTGTTAATTAACAAAAGCGCTAGAAGGAGAAAATAAAATGCGATAGCAACAGACGAGGAAGAGTATATAAAAAAGGAGACCTCGAATTAATAACTGGCGTTTTTTCGTTTGCTCTACTTAAATGAAAAAGAAGGGGGTGGTCCTAAAGGGTGGCGGTCCCCTTACGTCCATGCTTTTGTGCAGGATTATGCATGGGTCTTCCCTATTCACCGTTAATGAGGTGCCACGTACTCTGGCATGGAGCATACAAATGAGTATGCAGTAGGGACTTTTGCAAATAGTGGAATCCACTTCTAGTTTGCAGTTGCAACTAATTAGGAAGCTAGATTACTTGCGCTGCAACTTCTATCTTAATATGTTCCCAGATTTGTATACTTTTTTTTTGTGTTGCGTAAGAACTTTAAGCGCATTTTCAGGAAATGCTCGGATTTTCTGATGATTATTTAAATGAAAAATATATCGCAAATTAGATTAGACGCTTGGAGTTAGTTGAAGTATTCCTTTTTTTGTTAAGGATTTTGAGCTTAATTTAATTTGAATTGCTATTAGATTGTGGGCTTGCTTAATGTTTTTCCCATGAGAAAATGAATAAACAAGCTGGGTAAAAAACAAGGAAAAGGACATAAAAAATATATATAAAGGAAAATATATAAGGTAGGAAGGTATAAAGGAAAGGGACATTTAAGTACTTTTATTTCCTAATTATTATTATTTTTAAATACTTTTTGTCTCATTTTAATTTTTGTTGTCTAAATAAATTATTGTTTTTAAAAAATTTGATATAAGAAAAAAAAGTTAGTTTAAATGTATCGCTAGTTAAATGATTTTAGAAGGAAAATTATAATAAGACAATAATTTTGCTATAAAAATAATAATAATAGTAACTATAAAATAATAAATAATAACTATAAATAATATAATAACTATAGATAATATAATAACTATAAAAATATGATGATGCTGTAAGATAAATTACATTTTTCTTCTTATTTTAGATCTTTTGTCAAGTTTTAGGTTTCTGCTTTAATAAATAATAAATAATTTGCCATTAAAATTTAAAATATATATCATTCATATTTTATTTATTTATTTTTTGCTTGAAAACTTAACTTTTCAATATATTATAAAAGATTTCAAAATGTTTAAATAAACTTATAAGTTTGCATTAAATAATATATATATATTATAACTAAAATGTAGATTTCTGCACTTCTTTTTGTTGCTATTTAAAAATTCAATGTTAGTATATCATAGACTAATACGGAAATTAAAAAGAAAATTGTTGGTTTTTAAAAAAATACTTTAAAGAATTCTGAGCTATAAGCGCATGCATAGTTAAACAATTCAACTTGCTCACTAATGGGGTAGAGGGACAATTATTTCAAATTTATCTTGGTTTATAGCCTACTTATGTGTTAAATAAAGCAAAATAATAATTTTAAAAAATCATGGTTTTATGCCGAAATTTGATTTTCTATTGTATTCAAATAAAGTTTATTGGTTTAAACGTTTGCTGATATTGTATTTTCTATTGCCCCTAATAAAAGACTAATTGAATCGTTAGATTAAGTGGTATTTTTTGTTGTATCTAATAAAAGATTTTTCTAACAGTTTGCTCATATAATATTATGTATTGTATCAAAAGAAAGATTTCAACCGTTGGCTCATATTGTATTTTATATTGCATCTAATGAAAGATTGGTTGAATCGTTAGTTCAAATGGTATTTTTTGTTGTATCGAATAAAAGATTCGTCAAACAAATTGCTCATATAATATTATGTATTGTATCAAAAAGGAGATTTGAATCGTTTGCTCTTATGGTATTTTGGGTTGCATCTGATGAAAGATTGGTTGAATCGTTAGTTCAAATTTTATTTTCTGTTGTATTTAATGAAAGATTGGTTAAACAGTTTGCTCATATAATATTTTTTATTATATCAAAAGGGTGATTTGAATCGTTTGCTCCTATGGTATTTTCTGTTGCATCTAATGAAAGATTTGTTAGCTCAAATAGTATTTTCTAATGAAAGATTGGTTGAACAGTTTCCTCATATAATATTTTTCATTGTACCAAAAGGGAGATTTCAATCATTTGCTCATATTGTATTTTCTATTGCATCTATTGAAATATTTATTGAATCATTAGTTCAAATGGTATTTTCTATTGTATCTAACAAAACATTGATTGAAATCCTTTGCCATTGAAATCCAAGCATTTCCAGAAAATACGCTTAAAGTGCTTGCACAATACAAAAAAAGTAAACAAATCTGGAAAAAAACAAATATAGAAATATAGAAGTTGCAACGCAACTAATCCAGCTTCCTAATTATTTGCAATTGCAAACTTGAAGTGGATTCCACTGTTTGCAAAAATCCCTACTGCATACTCATTTGTATGCTTCATGCCAGAGTACGTGCCACCTCATTAATGGTGAATAGGGAAGACCCACGCATAATCCTGTTCATAAGCATGAGTATAAAGAACTATAATATCTTCAGGCAGTATCATGTTTTTATAGTTATTACAGCAATTTTCAAAATTATAACTTTGTTATATTTTTCCAAACTACTTCAAAAATCGTAAAACTAGCAATACAATTAAACTAACTTTTATATTGTAAAAGCAATAATTTATTTAGACAACAAACATTAAAAAAAAAATTATTAGGAATTAAAAGTACTTAAAAGATACTTTCCTTTAATTGTTTTTTACGCAGCTTGTTTATTTATTTTCTCGTGGGAAAAACAGTAAACAATCCCACAATCTAATAGCAATCCAAATTAAATTAAGTCCAAAATCTCCAACAACAACAAAAAAAAACATTTCAACTAACTCCAAGCGTCTAATCTAATTTGCGATATATTTTTCATTTAAATAATCATCAGAAAATCCGAGCATTTCCTGAAAATGCGCTTAAAGTGCTTACGCAACACAAAAAAAAGTAAACAAATCTGGAAACATATTAAGATAGAAGTTGCAGCGCAACTTATCTAGCTTCCTAATTAGTTGCAACTGCTAACTAGAAGTGGATTCCACTGTTTGCAAAAGTCCCTACTGCATACTCATTTGTATGCTCCATGCCAGAGTACGTGCCACCTCATTAATGGTGAATAGGGAAGCCCCATTCATAATCCTGCTCAGAAGCATGGGCATAAGGGGTCCACCACCCCTTTAGGACCACCCCCTTCTTATTCATTTAAGTAGTGGAAACGAAAAAACGCCAGTTATTAATTCGAGGCCTTTTTTTTTATACTCTTCATCGTCTGTTGCTATCGCATTTTATTCATCCCCTTCTAGCGCTTTAGTTAATTAACAAAAATAAGAAAGAAATTTTTTTTTTTATTAAAAAAATCTTTTTTTTTTTGCCTAACGTGCAAACACAATTTTAAATTATCTTTCTTTCGCAAGATATATCTTTTATTTATTTTTTTTTAAAAAGGAAGGGAAATAAAATAATAATAATTATAATAAAAAAAAATATTTGAAGTCGTCGATGTTGTATAGCTTTAGGGATGGTAGAAAGGGTAAAAAATTTGCTTATGAGCTATACTCAAGCTAAACATTTGAAGAAAGATTAGTCTTTTAATTAAAAAAAAAAAAAAAAAATCCTCCTCTATGCGATAGATAGATATAGTGTAAGTCTAAAATTAGATATAGTATCGAATTTTTTTTTTTTTTTTTTTTTTTTTTTTTTTTGTAACCTTAGCAAAGAAGAGTTCACATGAGGGGGAAAAAAAGAGAAATTAAAGAGAAGGATTAAATAGAAAATTTCCAATGGATTAAAATACTGTTACATTTTGAAAAATTGTTTTCGATATATGATTTTATTTAATTCATTCGCTTTAAAAATAGTTATGGCTTAATAGATAAAAATGTTTTTCTTTTTTTTTTACTTGATCAATGCAAATATAATCTAATTTTATTTCGCGAAAAATAAAAAGGTACAATTTTGAACTCTGTTTAAAGATTTAAATTTTAATAGTAAAACAATGTTTATATTTATAATCCTTTTTACACGAAGCTTTTGCCATCAATTTATATTTAGAAAAATTCATTCAGAAATAGTGATGATTGAAACACATTATATGTAATAAACACTGAAAAAATGTAACTTCGAATTAATTTCATATCATAAATAAATGTTTTAATGGTTGTCCAAGTGGTGAGCGCTCTGGCGCTCGGTACCAGTAGCATCGTGTTTGAATCCCGGCGGTGCTATGGATGTTTGCGGTGTTTCGGTATCCACTTTATGTCACTATGATCGTAGAGCATCACACAGCCATATCAGACTTGTCACCAACATCATTCCCAAGCTGTCAATGGGCAACTGAGCTCTAGGCACAGTGATGTGGTGTGGTGTAGTAGTTATATTAAACCTGGTCCTACTGGTTAAAGTAGATTCCGAACCCTTACAAACTTACATGACGCCACCAGGATTCTAACCTGAAACCTGTGGTACCAAGCGCCAAAGTGCCACGCGGCCATCAAGCCCCGGCTTTACAGTTATTATAATAATTTTCAAAATTATATTCTTGTTATATTTTTTCTAACTGCTGCAAAAATTATTTAACTTGCGATACATTAAAAATTTATTTTTGGTTACTTGGAAATAAAAGTATTTAAATGACACTTTCCTTTTTTTGTTTTTTTCCCAGCTAGTTTATTTATTTTCTTTTGGGGATAGAAGTCAACAAGCCCACAATCTAATAGCAATCCAAATTAAATTAAGTCCAAAGGCCTTAACGAAAAAAAAAAACATTTCAACTAACTCCAAGCGTCTAATCTAATTTGCGATATATTTTTCATTTAAATAATCATCAGAAAATCCGAGCATTTCCTGAAAATGCGCTTAAAGTGCTTGCACAACACAAAAAAAATAAACAAATCTGGATACATATTAAGATAGAAGCTGCAACGCAACTAATCTGGCGCTTCCTAATTAGTTGCAACTGCAAACTAGAAGTGGATTCCACTGTTTGCAAAAGTCCCTACTGCATACTCATTTGTATGCTCCATGCCAGAGTACGTGCCACCTCATTAACGGTGAACAGGGAAGACCCATGCATAATCCTGCTCAAAAGCATAGACATGAGGAGTCCAATTCCCCTTTGGACCACCCCTTCTTTTTCATTTAAGTAGAGCAAATGAAGAAACGCCAGTTATTAATTCAGGGTCTTCTTTTTTGTACTCTTCCTCGTCTGTTGCTATCGCATTTTATTCATCCCCTTCTAGCGCTTTAGTTAATTAACAAAAATAAGAAAGAAATTTTTCTTTTATTAAAAAAAAAAATTTTTTTTTTTTGTCTACCGTGCAAACACAAATTTAAATTATCTTTCTTTCGCAAGATTTATCTTTTATTTATTTTTTTTTTTAAAGGAAGGGAAATAAAATAATAATAATAAAAGAAGTACAAAAATATCTGAAGTCGTTGATGTTGTATAGCTTGAGGGATGGGAAAAAAGGGTAAAAAGTTTGCTTATGAGCTATACTCAAGCTAAATATTTGAAGAAAGATTAGTCTTTTAATGAAAAAAAAAGTCCCCCCTATACGATATATAGTAAGTCTAAAATTAGATATAGTATCGAGTGCAAATAAGAGTTCAGATGTGAAAAAAAAAAAAAAAAAAAAGGAAAATTAAACAGAAGCATTAAATAGAAATTTCCCGTGGATTAAAGTGATGTTACATTTTGAAAAATTGTTTTCGATATATGATTTTATTTAATTTATTCGCTTTAAATATAGTTATGTCTTAAGAGATAAAAATGTCTCAATTTTTTTTTTTTTTTTTTTTTGATAAATCCAAATATAATCTGACTTTATTTCCGGAAAAATAAAATGTTACAATTTTCAAATATGTTTAATGATTTAAAATTTGATAGTGAAACAATGTTATGTTTATAATATTTTTTACATAAAGCTTTTGATATCAATTAATATTTAGAAAAATTCATTCTGAAATAGTGATGATTGAAACACATTATATGTAATAAGCACTGAAAAAATGTAACTTCTAATAATTAGCATATCATAAACAACAGTTTTAATAGATATCCAAGTGGTTAGCGCTCTGGCGCTCGGTATCACTGACTACGGGTTCGTATCCCGGCGTTGCCATAAATGTTTGTAGGGGTTCGGAATGCATTTTCAGTCCCTATGATCGTAGATTATCACACAGCCATATCAGACTTCTCACCCACATTACTTTCAAAAAGTATAGGGGCAACTCATATCTAGACACAGCGATGTGGTGTGGAGTAGCAGTACTAGTCATATTAGACCTGGACCTACTGTTTAAAGTGGATTCCGTACCACAAGCCTCCAGGACGCCACCGGGACACGAACCCGCAACCTGTGATACCGAGCACCAGAGTACTAGCCACGCGGCCTTCATGTCCTGGCTTTACAGTTATTATATCAATTTTTAAAATTATATTCTTGTTATATTTTTTCTAACTGCTTCAAAAATCATTTAACTAACAATACATTTAAACTAACTTTTTTTCTTATATGTTGTAAAAGCAATAATTTATTTAGACAACAAACATTTAAAAATAATAATAATTAGAAAATAAAAGTACCTTAACGACAATTTAATTTTTGTTTTTTCCCCGCTTGTTTATTTATATTCTCGGGGGAAAAACAGTAAACAACCCCACAATCTAATAGCAATCCAAATTAAATTAAGTTCAAAATCTCCAACAACAAAAAAAAAAAAAATATTTCAACTAACTCCAAGCGTCTAATCTAATTTGCGATATATTTTTCATTTAAATAATCATCAGAAAATCCGAGCATTTCCTGAAAATGCGTTAAAGTGCTTGCGCAACGCAAAAAAAAGTAAACAAATCTGGAACATATTAAGATAGAAGCTGCAATGCAACTAATCCAGCTTCCTAATTAGTTGCAACTGCAAACTAGAAGTGGATTCCATTGTTTGCAAAAGTCCCTACTACATACTCATTTGTATGCTCCATGCCAGAGTACGTGCCACCTCATTAACGGTGAATAGGGAAGACCCATGCATAATCCTGCTCAAAAGCATGAACATAAGGGCTGCACCACCCTTTTAGGACCTCCCCTTCTTTTTCATTTAAGTAGAGCAAACGAAAAAACGCCAGTTATTAATTCAAGGTCTCTTTTTTTTTTATACTCTTCCTCGTCTGTTGCTATCACATTTTATTCATCCACTTCTAGCGCTTTAGTTAATTAACAAAAATAAGAAAGTGATATTTTTTTTTATTATTAAAAAAAAAATCTTTTTTTTCCCCCTAACGTGCACACACAAATTTAAATTATCTTTCTTTTGCAAGATTTATCTTTTATTTTTATTTTATTTTAAAAAAAAGAAGGGAAATAATAATAATAATATTAAAAAATAAAAAAATCTCTGAAGTCGTCGATGTTGTATAGCTTGAGGGATGGGAAAAAAGGGTAAAATGTTTGCTTATGAGCTATACTCAAGCTAAACATTTGAAGAAAGATTAGTCTTTTAATAAAAGAAAAAGTCCCTCCAGTACGATAGAGTAAGGCTAAAATTAGATATAGTATCGATTTTTTTTTTGTATCCTGTGCAAAGAAGAGTTCACATGAGGAAAAAAAAATTAAAATTAAAGATAAGGATTAAATAGAAAAATTCCCGTGTATTAAAGTACTTTTACATTTTGAAAAATTGTTTTCGATATATGATTTAATTTAATTTATTCGCTTAAAATATAGTAACAGCTTAATAGATAAAAGTGTTTCTTTTTTGATAAATGCAAATATAATCTGATTTTATTTCACGAAAAAAGAAAAAGTTACAATTTTCATATCTGTTTAAAGATTTCAAATTTGATAAACAATTTTTATATTCAAAATCCTTTTTATATGAAGCTTTTGCTATAAACAAATATTTAGATGTATTAATTTATTCAGAAATCGGGTTGATTGTAGCACATTATACGTAAAAAACACTGAAAACATTTAAGTTAGATTGTCTAGATACTAGATACTAATCTGGATACTAAGAAGACACCTAGTAGTTTTAGTTCATGCATTTAGCCAATCAGAAGCGTCATTGAGCAACAGATCAGACTTCTGTTTGGCTAGCGTTTCAGGACGCGCGGTATTAGTACCTGGTGGGAATCCAGCTTTACATTGTAAATATATATTCATAAACTGTAGTTCAAAAGTCGATATACTCAATCTTAAAATAGTACTCTTTGAAATCGAAGCCCTTTCTTGTAATCACAGGTGGATATAGTTCTACAACATGGAATCATAGTAATTTCTCAAAGTGGGAGGTGTTCTTCTGTTTGCGAATATTACAAATTCACAAAAACGTAATGTAACATGTCGTATGGATTAACTTTAAATTGAGTATCGTACCAAAGTACGTGCATATTGTAGGGAATATTTACATATACACGGTTTAAATAAGGCCTCAAAAATTATTGTTTTATTATTTTTCTTCTTTTCTTTTATGCATACCATTATGACGCATGTCCGTTATAGCACCAGCTTCTAAAAATTTCTTCATTAAAATTCGAATAATTATTTGAGTTAGTTTGTTTATCGGTGTAAATTTCTGTAAATTTCTATTCAAAATTTCAATAAGCATCGCTGCATGTTGCAAAACACAGCCCAATAACATTAATGTGACCAACTGTCAAAAGCCAGAATATACACTCTTGTATATTTTGACTTTAAGAGGACTGTGGAATGTGGTATTAAGTGGTATTTAAGTGGCATTAAGTGGAATTCTTTATATACACTCCACTGCAATGTGCTGCCACCTGCCCTTTGCGATTGTTTATTTCACATTGATGTCGAAAGTAGGTGTTGGTCACATCGATGTGACTGGACTGTCGATAGACAAGGCACAATATGTTGCAAAATATGTTGATAGGCAAGGCACAACGAGCCAAAGGATACTCGCCAGGTGACGAGTATCAACTGGCCCATTGTGCCTTTCTATTGCAAGAAATTTGTTAAAAATGCATTCGTGTCTCAAAATGCCACTTCCGATCCTACATTCCTATACGAAATATGTTTGTTTTAGTAAGTTGTAGTATGACTTAAAGTTTGTCTTATGGTCATTGAATCACCCAGTATTTGAAAGTTTGCATCTATTTTGCAGTTGACAAATTGTTTAACTTAATACACAGTCCAGTCACCTTAATGTGACCACCTGCCCAAAGCCACAATATACACTCTTGTATATTCTGGCTTTAAGTGGAGTGTCGAATGTGGTATTAAGTGGAATTCTTTATATAAACTCCACGGCAATGTGCTGCCACCTGCCTTTTGGGATTGGGTTATTTCACGTTGACGTCGAAAGTAGGCGGTGGTCACATTAATATGATTGGACTGTGTATTTAAGTTAAACAATTAAAAGTAATTTAAAGTTAAACAATTGTTTTACTAAAATAATTTTTATAAAACTCAAAAATAATTTTTAATAAAAAATTGTTTATTGTTAATTTTTAAAATAGTGTTACACCATTCATTATTTCTATCCTTCTAAAAATTATTTTTACACTTTAACTGAGATATTTATTTCTTAAACACGTTTAGTTAAAAATAAAAATATTTTAGTTAGTGCTCCAGCTAAAATAATGTCTCCTATACTACACGTCATAATTTACTGCTTCTCATTATTATACTTGACCAAAAATTTCAAAACTTAACCTGGTTAGTTGTCATAGGTAATTTTCTTGAAAATGAGATCATCCATTCATAAACTCCCCCTCCAATCTAAATGCAAATATACGCTCATCCGCATAGGTTTGCTGATGAAACAAGCGGCTCTATTTAATTAGGAATCACTTTTAACTACCACAAGGCCGTCGAGGCATCAACTCAACTCCATATGTAAACTCCTCCTACACATCCTACGCTGCAAAAGTAGGATGTCCATCTGGAAATCAAATCTTGAGAGATATTTTCTTTCATTCGGCTATCATTGTCTTTTAAAACCTTTTAAATTGCGCTTTAGGGTTCTCTGAGGAATAGATTTCCAGAAGCGCTTTAAATTAGAATCGCTTTGACTCCTCTGCAAGAATGGTTAAATAAAAGGAAATTGTTTACTCTTAGAGTTCTGCATTTTGCTTCGGAATTTGGTTTGTTTTGTGTTATCAAACTCCAAAACTCCCAAAATCGTTCAGGTTGAATTGTTGAAAGAAATTTATTATTTAACAAAAGTTTGCTTTAGAATGAACAAGAAAGATTAATATTTTATAATGTAAAAGTGCTTTGAATAATACACATTTAATGCGTATGAATTTGCTTTGAAATTGTGTCTAGAGTTGTCCAAACTCCAAACTCCCAAATCGTCCATTTTGATTATTAATTAAATTTATTATTTATTTTTAAAATAATGATCCACCTTCCATAATTTCTATACTTCAAAAATATATTTCTACGTATTATTATCTAAGATATTTTCTTTCTTAAACACATTTAGTTGAGAATACAAATATTTTTACTAAGTGTGTATGTTGGTACTCCAACTAAAATAATGTCTCCAGTACTACACATCATAATTTACTACTTCTCATTATTTTACTTGACCAAAAATTTCAAAACTTAACCTTGCTTGTTCTCATATGTAATTTTCTTGAAAATGAGATCATGTATTCATAAGCTCCCCCTCCAATCTAAATGCAAATATGTTCTCATCCGCATAAGTTTGCTGATGAAACAAGCGGCTCTATTTAATCAGGAATCACTTTTAACTACCACAAGGCCGACAAGGCATTAACTCAACTTCATATGTGAACTCCTCCTACACATCCTACACTGCAAAAGTAGGATGTCCATCTGGAATTCAAATCTGGAGATCTTTTCTTTCACTCGGTTATCATTGTCTTTTAAAACCTTTTAAGTTGCGCTTTAGGGAGCTCAGAGGAATAGATTTCCAGAAGCGCTTTAAATTAGAAACGCTTTGACTCCTCTGCAAGAATGGTTAAATAAAAGGAAATTGTTTACTCTTAGAGTTCTGCAGTTTGCTTCGGAATTTGGGTTTGTTTTCTGTTATTAGAACTCAAAATTGTTTAGTTTCAACAGTTAAAACAAATTTATTAGTTAACAAAAATTCACTGTAGAATGAACATGAAAGATTAAAATTTTAGAATCTAAAAGTATTTTGCATAATTTACATTTAAAGTGTAGGAGTATGCGTCTAGTTTTGTGTCTAGCGTTGTTCAAACCTCAAAATTCCTAAATAGTTCATTTTAACTATTAATGAAAATTTATTTTTTGACCAAAATTTAACTTAGGTAAACACTAAGGTTTTATAATTTATATTTACTATATTTAATTCTGGGGGCTGATGGCTGACGTTTCGGTTTCGGAGCCACAAGTTTCGGTTTCGAGTTCCGGTGGTCCAATGTATGTTTGCAATGATTGGAATCCACTTTAATCTGTAGGTCCCTGTCTAATATGACTGTTGGGCATAGGGCTGACAACCCTACTCTGTAAGGAGGCAGCGTTATGGAGCTAAGTCTGACATCTACCTACAGGTGCTCCATCACAACAGAAGCTGGCCCCTTTTTCCGTCCTTCCGTGAGACCACATGGGTTCTCAGACTTAGTCCAATCGTTGCTGTCTATCAAGTGGGATAAGAAACCACAACAAATTTATACAATTGATTTGCTAAACCGACTTTTATAAAAGACAAAAAAGATGTTTAATAAAAATATCGCTTATTGTTATATTTTGAAATAACGATCCACCATCCATAATTTAAATGCTATATTATAATAGCTAAAAATAGAAATATTATAATATTATAATTATATTATAATAGTTAAAAATAGAAATATTTTAACTAAGTGCGTAAGCTAGTGTTCCAACTAAAATAATGTCTCCTGTAGTACACATCATAATTTACTGCTTCTCATTATTATACTTGACCAAAAATTTCAAAACTTAACCTGGTTTGTTTTCACAGGTAATTTTCTTGAAAATGAGATCATCCATTCATAAACTCCCCCTCCAATCTAAATGCAAATATATGCTCATCCGCATAAGTTTCCTGATGAAACAAGCGGCTCTATTTAATTAGGAATCACTTTTAACTACCACAAGGCCGACGAAGCATTAACTCAACTTCATATGTAAACTCCTCCTACACACCCCACACTGCAAAAGTAGGACGTCCATCTGGAATTCAAATCTTGAGAGATATTTTCTTTCATTCGGCTATCATTGTCTCTTAAAACCTTTTAAATTGAGCTTTAGGGGGCTCTGAGGAATATATTTCCAGAAGCGCTTTATATTAGAAACGCTTTGACTCCTCTGCAACGATGGTTAAATAAAATACAATTGTTTACTCTTAGAGTTCTGCAGTTTTGTTTCAGAATTTGGTTTATTTTGTGTTATCCAAACTCCAAAACTCCCAAAATCGTTCAGTTTGAAGTGCTGAAACAAATTTACTATTTAACAAAAATTTGCTTTAGAATGAACAAGAAAGATTAATATTTTATAATGTAAAAGTGCTTTGAATAATTCACGTTTAAAGCGTATGAATTTGCTTTGAAATTGTGTCTAGAGTTGTCCGAAATCGTCCATTTTGATTATTAATTAAATTTATTATTTGACCGAAATTTAAAATAATATTAACAATATGGTACACAATAAGGTTTTATAATTTAAAATTAAACAATAAGATTTTATTATCTAATTCTGGGTGCCTGATGGCCGATTGACTAGTAATCGGTGCCACAGGTGTCAGGTTCGAGTACCAGAAGTACCATGAATGTATGTAGTGGTTCGGAATCCCCTTTAATCTGTAGGTCCCGGTCTAATATGACTATTGGTCATAGGGCTGAGTACTCTACTCTGTAAAAATTCGGCGTCTTATAGCTAAGACAGACTTCTACCGACAGATGTTCCATCCTAACAGAAGTTATCTTCCTTTTCCTTTCTTCCACGAGACTACATGGGCTCTCAGATTTGGTCTAGATGTTGCTGTTCACCAAGTGGGATAAGAAACAACAGCAAAGTTAAACAATCTGTTTAAGAAAACAATTTTTATAAAAGACAAAAACTGTTTAATTAACAAATCTTTTATTGTTATTTTTTGAAATAACGATCCACTGTCCATAACTTGTATGCTTCTAAAATATATTTCTATGCTCTTTGAACCGAGATATTTATTTCTTAACTATATTTAGTTAAAAATACGAATATTTTAACTAAGTTAGTGTTCCAACTAAAATAATGTCTCCAGTACTACACATCATAATTCTCTGCTTCTCATTATAGTACTTGACCAGAAATTTCAAAACTTAACCTGGTTTGTTTTCATAGGTAATTTTCTTGAAAATGTGATCATCCATTCATAAACTCCCCCTCCAATCTAAATGCAAATATATGCTCATCCGCATAAGTTTGCTGATGAAACAAGCGGCTCTATTTAATTAGGAATCACTTTTAACTACCACAAGCCCGACGAGGTATTAACACAACTTCATATGAAAACTCCTCCTACACATTCTACTCTGCAAAAGTAGGACGTCCATCTGGAAATCAAATCTTGAGAGATATTTTCTTTCATTCGGCTATCATTGTGTTTTAAAACCTTTTAAATTGCGCTTTAGGGTTCTCTGAGGAATAGATTTCCAGAAGCGCTTTAAATTAGAAACGCTTTGTCTCCTCTGCATGGATGGTTAAGTAAAGGAAATTGTTTACTCTTAGAGTTCTGCATTTTCTTTCGGAATTTGGTTTGTTTTGTGTTATACAAACTCAAAATTCCCAAAATCATTCAGTTTGAACTGCTCAAAACACATTTATTATTTAGAAAAATTCACTTTAGAATGAACAAGAAAGATTAAAGTTTTATAATCTAAAAGTGCTTTGAATAATTTACGTTTGAGTCTAGTTTGAGTTTACGTTGAGCGTAGGAGTTTGAGCCTAGTTTTGAGTTTAGCCTTGTTCACGCTTCAAAATTCCAAAATCTTTCATTTTGACTATCAATGAAAATTTACTATGTAACCAAAATTTACTTCAGGATAAGCAATAAGCTTTTGTGATTTCAAATTACTTTATTTAATTCTGGGGTCGTGATGGTCGAGTGACTGGAGTTCGGTGCCCCAGGTTTGGGTTTCGATTCCCGGCGGTAACATGGATGTTTGTAGTGGTTTGGAATCCCCTTTAAGCCGTAGGTCCCAGTCTAATATGATTGTTAGGCATAGGGCTGGCAACCCTAGTCTGTAAGAAGTCAGCGTCATGGAGCTAAGTCTGACATCTACCTTCAGGTGCTCTATCACAACAAAAACTGTCCCCTTTCCCTTCAATCATGAGACTCCTTGGGTTCTCAGACTTGGCTTAGATGTTGCTGTCTACCAATTGGGATAAGAAACCACAAAGCTAAACAATCTGTTTACTAAAACAAATTTTATAAAAGACAAAATCTGTTTAATTAAAAAATCGTTTATTGTTACTTTTTTAAATAACGATATACCCTACAAAATTTCTGAGCTTCTAAAATATATTTCTATAACACTTAGTTAAAAATACAAATATTTTAACTAAGAGTGTAACTTAGTGTTCCAACTAAAATAACGTCTCCAGTACTACATACAAATCATAATTCACTGCTTCTCATTATTATACTTGACCAAAAATTTCAAAACTTAAACCTGGTTTGTTTTCACAGGTAATTTTCTTGAAAATGAGATCATCCATTCATAAACTCCCCCTCCAATCTAAATGGAAATATATGCTCTTTCGCATAAGTTTCCTGATGAAACAAGCGGGTCTATTTAATTAGGAATCACTTTTAACTACCACAAGGCCAACGAGGCATTAACTCAACTTCGTATGTAAACTCCTCCTACACATCCTACGCTGCAGAAGTAGGATGTCCATCTGGAATTCAAATCTGGAGATATTTTCTTTCATTTGGTTATCATTGTCTTTTAAAACCTTTTAAATTGCACTTTAGGGTTCTCTGAGGAATAGATTTCCAGAAGCGCTTTAAATTAGAAACGCTTTGACTCCTCAGCAAGAATGGTTAAATAAAAGGAAATTGTTTACTCTTAGAGTTCTGCAGTTTGCTTCGGAATTTGTGTTATCCGAACTCCAATAATACCCAAATCGTTCAGTTTGAACGGCTAAAACAAATTTATTATTTAACAAAAATTTACTTTAGGATAAATAAGAAAGATTAAAGTTTTATAATCTTAAAGTACGTTGAATAATTTACGTTTGAAGTGTAGGAATTTGCTTCGAAATAGTATCGTCCAAGCTCAAAACTAAAAAATTGTTCATGTTAACTATTAATGAAATTTATTATTTAACCAAAATTTACTTTAATAAATAAACTATAAGGCTTTATAATTTAAAATTGCTTTGTATAAATGTAATAATTTAAATAAATGTAGGATTTTGCTTCGAAATTGAGTTTCTTTAACGTTGTCCAACGTCAAAACTCCAAAATCGTCTAGTTTGACTATCAATGAAAACGTATTATTTAACCAAAATTTACTTTAGAAATAATAATAAAGTTTTATAATTTAAAATTATTGATACAATTGTAATAATTTAAATCTATTTAGGATTTTGCTGTGAAATTGACTTGGTATAGCATTGTCCTAGGTCAAAACTCTACAAGTGTACATTTTGACTACTAACGCAAATTTATTATTTAACAGAAATTTAGTTTAGGTTCATGAGAAAAATTACGGTTTTTTTAAAGTAAAAGCAATTTAAAAAATCCACGAATGAAGTTTTGTATTTTGCTTTGGAATGAATTTGTTTAGTGTTGCCCAACGTCAAAACTCCAATATTGATAGCTAATGTGTATTTATCACTTAACAAATATTTAAACAACAAAGTTTGTAAATTTGTAATTTAAAAGCACTCTTTTAAAAAAGAAATAATGTATTAATTAAAGTTTAGGCTTTTGCTTCGAAACTCATTTTTCGTTTAATGTCTACTAAAGTCAAATACAATTTTTAAATTTTATTTTGACAGTCACTTTGAATTTAAAGTTTTACTGTAAACGAATTCATATAATTAAGGAAAGTTGAAATTTTAAAATTCTAAAGATTGTTCATAAAATTAGCACTTTTTACTGAGTAAGTTTGTGATGAAGGAAAAAATTGAATTATTGAAATGGAGAGTAATTTAAAATCGTTAGTCAATGAAAATAAAAAATAAAATTTAAGAACCCACTTGACGCAAATAATCATTAAGTTGAAAGTAGTTTAATTTAAATGTTGGCAATTGGAGTTGGCTATTACAGAGTTCCAATGGGGATAAACGTCTTAATCGCTTCGTCTTAATTAAGAATATCGAAGTAGAAATTAGTGTAATTTAAATATTAAAACATTCTAATGACAAACATTTTTAAAAACAGAATTTGATACTAATATTTATCTTAATTAAATAAAATTATTATCAATAAAGACATATTAATTATATGTATCTGATCTCTGTTTTTCCTTTACTATATCTATAATTTCAAAAATATTATGAAATTGCATATATCATAAAATATCCATAATGTTTTCTATTTTCATTTGAGTTTATCTTGATAACAGTTTATTGGAAAAGAAACAGGTAAACTTAATTGGAATTTATTTATCAAAAGATTTGATTCGAATGTGCATATATCTGAAAAAAAGAAAGAACATTGAAATTATTTATGAATTTAGTTGAAGTCAAGGATCCTGTACCCCGAAAATGTCAATGTTGCAACCGAAACTATATCGCCAATTCCTTATTACTGTATTCAGTTATGTTACAATAGTTAAGCAGCATATAAAATACTTCTAACACTTATTGATGAACTGAAACTGTAGTCCTTTGTGTTTTTACTTGGCGATTTTGCAATCTGACTCAAGGAGTACAGGATTCTAGACTTTTACCATTTTGGCGTATTAGAATAAATTATTGTGCAAAATCGATAATTTCTGATTGTTATCGATACTGTTTGGTGTCATAACGTTGCATTTTGGTAAAGTAGCAATACATTTTCACACAACAGTGATAAAATTCGGCATTAAAGCTTAGAATAATAGCGTTTTAGCAATCAATGTTGGTGTATTTTGTTTTATATATTTGGCGATTTGGCAATCAGGTGATCAATTTGGCACAAGAGGTACAGAATTCTAGATTTTTATCTTTAAATTAACTTTCATAAGCATTCAGACCTCAGGACACTGTGAGAAGATTGACAGGCGAAACTTAAGAGCCAGACGAAATACAGAGCACGTGAATTGTTATCATCAAATCCAATTTTCTGCCAATTTTCTTCAAAACATGTAATTAAAATCTCGTGGAAATTGTGTATGTATATTAAACAAAGTTTTTGAAATGAATGTTCATTATTTTATTCTAGGAGATTAAATGTTATTTTAAATAATACCTAAATTCTTACTTATTTTTTTCAATTCCTTCTATTGGCTCACACTCTCCCTATATATATCTTGCTCAAATTTTCAATCGTTCATAAAATACTTTTTATTCATCCACTCAAGTATATCTACCAATAGATGGCGCCAGATAAACTTAAAAAAATGAATGGAAATTATTTATAAAGGACTTTCTGCAATATAGTGAAAAAAAAGTAAGAATTGAATTAAAAAAATTATATTACTTGTTATAACAAACAAATATCGTTATATTTCGAATTTTTACCGATTAAATATAATTTTTTTTTATATTACTTGTTTCAGTTCAGTTTTTGTGGACATTAATGAATTCATACTTAATCAACAACGTTTTAAAAAAACTGTTTTTTAAATGGTAAACATGTTTACTACTAGAGCAATTGTTGACGAAATTTTAGATAGAATCAAAAACTGATAAAAATTCACTTTCCTACACACACATACTAGAGTTAAGAATTTGACATTTTTCTGATATTGTTTAAATATATGTCCATAAAAAAAGTAGCATTTCATAAACAGGATGTAACATCTCTCAAACTTTTCTTCTTTAAAAAATGTTAAAAAGGCTTTTATAAATCAAATTTCTGTCAGCTTTTCCTTTCTTTAAATAGTTTTTAGCTAAGCACAGCTGTTCTATATGTCTCTATTGAAAGACATTGAAAACAGTAATAGTTTTCGAAGTTTATAACATGAAAACACGCCTTTATATACATACATATATATATATACGTAAAGATTTGATACGATATTGAAAAGAATACTTTTAGTTCTCTTCCCATATATATTCAGAGATGAAGTAGAATTGAATTCGCAAAGGCATTGCATGAAATATTGACAACTTTACATTCAATTCGCAATATTTTTTAGAAGCCATATTTGTTATGTTCGTAGATTCACGTTTTAAAATATGAAGAGAGATTACAGAATACTCGGTACAGCAGTTTCAAAACTATTGATACCAGACACGTATGCCTTTGAAGAAAAGCAATTTCAATATGTATTGTAATACTTCAAGCAAGTTATATGAATTAAAGTTAAAAAATAATAAAGAAGAAAATTTTTTATTTTTCAGAAATATACATGTGTTTCTCTATTCGGATGAGATATCATTTAAAATTTGTAATATTTTTATAAGTTTAAAATTGAAAAAAATATATAGATTTTTGAAAAGTTGAGAGTCAAAAATTATTCAATAGAAATTTTAAATTTACTGTTTAGTTCATCAATTCAGTGATAGGAGGAATATTTTAAAAAATATTTTTTTATGTTGAAGTGAAATGACACTCAATTTTAAACGTATACTTATAGAATATGGACCTGATGACCGAGTGACTAGCGTTCTGGCGTTGGGTGCCACAGGGTTCGAGTCTGGGTGTTGTAGTGGATGTTTGCAGAGTATCCTCATGGATGTTTGTAGAGTATCCTCATGGATGTTTGTAGAGTATCCTCATGGATGTCTGTAGTGGATGGTTATAAAGTATCCTCATGGATGTTAGTAGAGTAACCTCATGGATGTCTGTAGTGGATGATTATAAAGTATCCTCATGGATGTTAGTAGAGTAACCTCATGGATGTTTGTAGAGTATCCTCATGGATGTCTGTAGTGGATGATTATAAAGTATCCTCATGGATGTTAGTAGAGTAATCTCATGGATGTTTGTAGAGTATCCTCATGGATGTCTGTAGTGGATGATTATAAAGTATCCTCATGGATGTCTGAGTAACCTGGATGTTTATAAAATGGATGTCTGTAGTGGATGATTATAAAATATCCTCATGAATGTTAGTAGAGTAACCTCATGGATGTTTGTAGAGTATCCTCATGGATGTCTGTAGTGGATGATTATAAAGTATCCTCATGGATGTTAGTAGAGTAACCTCATGGATGTTTGTAGAGTAACCTCATGAATGTTTGTAGTGGTTCAAAATCCACTTTTTTATGTTTGATATGACTATAAAGCATTGTGTGTAGGGCTGATAAGCTTTCACCGTAAAAAGACGGCCTTCACTCACTATGAGACTGTTGTGCAATTGAAAAAGTTATAGAACAAATTTTTTTTCATTTAAGATTTCAAAGATTCTTTATAATAAGTATGTAAATAATGACATAAAATTTCTATACTTCAGTTGCACGAAATAATATGGTACACGAAGTAGTAGAAAATCTGAAATTTAAATAAATTTAAAAATACACAATTTTTTTATTCCTAATGTGTAATTTAAATAAAGTTATAATACTTCTTTTTACTATTTTTGAAATTGATATTCAATTTAGATGTTTCAGTATACATAAATTTTATCAATATAATCTCGAAATGTTAATATTTGAACTGATATAATTAAGTTATTCTGCATTTCAAATGGTATGTATGATTAGCGATATGCTTAAAATTTTGTTAAAGACTAATATTGTCAACAAAAAATAAATTAGACAATATTTTCTTATTTGCATCAAAATCAAACTTGTACCCGTGCTGATATTTTTTTGCGATACCTCCTACGGATATTTTTATATCACCCATGTTTCCTATATCGCTGAGTATAAATTGCTTTTTCTTTTCACACACACTATATAATGGGGATAGTTTTATATCCTCCATGTTTCCTATATCGCTGAGTATAAATTGCTTTTTCTTTTCACACACACTATATAATGGGGATAGTTTTATATCATCCATGTTTCCTATATCGCTGAGTATAAATTGCTTTTTCTTTTCACACACACTATATAATGGGGATAGTTTTATATCATCCATGTTTCCTATATCGCTGAGTATAAATTGCTTTTTCTTTTTTCACACACACTATATAATGGGGATAGTTTTATATCATCCATGTTTCCTATATCGCTGAGTATAAATTGCTTTTTCTTTTCACACACACTATATAATGGGGATAGTTTTATATCCTCCATGTTTCCTATATCGCTGAGTATAAATTGCTTTTTCTTTTCACACACACTATATAATGGGGATAGTTTTATATCATCCATGTTTCCTATATCGCTGAGTATAAATTGCTTTTTTCTTTTCACACACACTATATAATGGGGATAGTTTTATATCATCCATGTTTCCTATATCGCTGAGTATAAATTGCTTTTTCTTTTCACACACACTATATAATGGGGATAGTTTTATATCATCCATGTTTCCTATATCGCTGAGTATAAATTGCTTTTTCTTTTCACACACACTATATAATGGGGATAGTTTTATATCATCCATGTTTCCTATATCGCTGAGTATAAATTGCTTTTTCTTTTCACACACACTATATAATGGGGATAGTTTTATATCATCCATGTTTCCTATATCGCTGAGTATAAATTGCTTTTTCTTTTCACACACACTATATAATGGGGATAGTTTTATATCATCCATGTTTCCTATATCGCTGAGTATAAATTGCTTTTTCTTTTCACACACACTATATAATGGGGATAGTTTTATATCATCCATGTTTCCTATATCGCTGAGTATAAATTGCTTTTTCTTTTCACACACACTATATAATGGGGATAGTTTTATATCATCCATGTTTCCTATATCGCTGAGTATAAATTGCTTTTTCTTTTCACACACTATATAATGGGGATAGTTTTATATCATCCATGTTTCCTATATCGCTGAGTATAAATTGCTTTTTCTTTTCACACACACTATATAATGGGGATAGTTTTATATCATCCATGTTTCCTATATCGCTGAGTATAAATTGCTTTTTCTTTTCACACACACTATATAATGGGGATAGTTTTATATCATCCATGTTTCCTATATCGCTGAGTATAAATTGCTTTTTCTTTTCACACACATTATATAATGGGGATAGTTTTATATCATCCATGTTTCCTATATCGCTGAGTATAAATTGCTTTTTCTTTTCACACACACTATATAATGGGGATAGTTTTATATCATCCATGTTTCCTATATCGCTGAGTATAAATTGCTTTTTCTTTTCACACACACTATATAATGGGGATAGTTTTATGTCATCCATGTTTCCTATATCGCTGAGTATAAATTGCTTTTCTTTTCACACACACTATATAATGGGGATAGTTTTATATCATCCATGTTTCCTATATCGCTGAGTATAAATTGCTTTTTCTTTAGACACGCGATATATAACGGGAATATTTTTATACCACCCAATTACAAACAAAAATACAAATACGTAAGAAGATTTAATAAAAGCAAACTAAAAGTCAGTTTCGAATCTGAAATTTGATTATTTTTCCTTGATCAAAGTTTTCAAAGATAAAACTTTATGTTATATTTAAATAAAGCACGATCGATATTTTCAGCTGCCTAGGCACTTTAGAATGCTAATCCCTCTCCATATTCATAATCCTTGATGTTGCACGTAGAAGGAAATACTCGCTATATTTTAATTAAAGCCACAAGAGTTTCAGGAATTTGCAATGCTTATGAAGTTTCATTAACTCCACATATATTTTTTTTTACCACCAAAAATTTGCATTATATTTAAAATCTTAAATTTAAATTTAGTATTATATAAACAATGTTTCATTTTCGATTTAATGCGTATGTAATTAAATAATTAGAATATGTACTTTGTCTTAGTCATTACAAAATATAAAGTATTGTTTCAGATTATCTTTTATTTAATTTAAATTATTTTTAGGAAAGAATTATATTAGAATAATATTATTCATCGTGGTAATTAATTTGTCACTGGAATTCTTATATAATAAATTTTACCAGATGCTATTTTTACAACTAAATGATCGTAGAACTCGGGGATTGTGTTACTCCATGTCTGTAGCTCATCTTCAAGCTACACGTATCTCCTGGGTAGTGCTATATGAGTAATGTCGGTGCAGCGCTTGCTTTAAGGCATCAAAGAGAATTGTATAAGTATTTAACAGCTGCATTCAAACAAAAAAAAATTTTTTTACAAGTAATATATAAAATTAAAAAGCTCAGTTGATTGTTTTTGCTTAAAGGCTGATATTTAATGACAATTTATATTGATAATGAAATATTTTTTAATGCTTTTGATTCCATAAGCCATAGTTGTTAAAGTTATATCGATTATTAACAACAGAAATCAACAAAAAAGAACAAAAAACAGAAAATATCGTTGGTACAAACAAAATTGCTTAAAAAAAATTAAAAAATCAATACATTTTAAATTGTTTAAATTAAATTCACGATATAATTGAATTTCAAATTATTAAACAGTAATCTAATCATTATAATTTGATCAGTTTATAAAAAAAGAAAACTAAATGAAAACAAATAATTATTTTAAATGTTTGCCGACATATATGGAGCGATTTAATTCATTTTCATAAAACAATAAAAAATGTATCGTGCATTTAAAATTCAACAGTATAAGAAACCTTTTTGTCAATTAAAACTAAACGAAATAAATTTAATCAACTCGATTATTTAACAGTCTTTACATCAAATTTTAAAAACAAATTAACCTCTATATTCAAATTAGCTCACACAGTAAATAATTATAAATGATATAACAGTAAATAATATAACAGTATAATTTCACAGTAAATAACCTTATTGTAAATCACCATTAAAAATATAAAAAAATCATCAAAAAATGAAAGGTTTTCTCAACAATCCAATTACAAAACTCGTTACCATTCGCAATTCGATACCATAATCTATACCGCATTATCAATTATTTTAAAAAAATCAATCAGTAATACACGAAAAAAAAAAGATATCTAATCCTCGGTAGTGATTTACCATTAATTACGGATTGCAAAATCATCAGAAAGAAGCTTGCATTTTCCATCGTCTATTCAATACCCTTAAAAATCGCCGTTTAATTCGGTGGATTCATTATTTTTAATAATTGAAAAATCTCCCGCACACTTTCTCAGTGAGAAACACTTGGTCAGTGCCATAAATTGAAAAATTCTATTTATAACCACAGAGAAAAGCTGGAAAAAAAGGAAGAAATATCAGCGAAAAGAAACTTTTAATTAGTTTATGTAATTAGCTCTCTTTCGCATTATCTGCCTTTACAGGAACTCACTTAAGGATTGTTCACCATTAGGCGCCAATTAAGATAACTCCGATGAATTTATCGCCAAATGGAATAATTTGTGGTGCTTAGAATTTCATTAGTAATTTTGGTTTTCTTTTTAAGTTCGGTTTTCCAATACCTCCAAAGTTGTGTAGTGCCTTTCAGTACTTTAAAAATTCAGGAAATTTTATTCCCAGTTGTATTCACCTTAAAATGAGTTTAAAATATTTAAAAGTCACAATCGTTTAAGAGGAATTATTTGGAGATAATTATTTTTATAAATGTGTGTGTGTTAATGGCATTTATAAAAGATGCTTTCTACAATTTCCTGACATAAAGCATACAGTTTTTTTTTAGTATTTCTTCAAAGGGGCTGCAGAGTGATTAGCGTCAGGCAGTCTATGCCACAGATTTCGGGTACGAGTCCCGGGATTGCCATGGATTTTTGTAGGGTTTCGGAATCTACTTTAAATCTAGAGTCATATCATTCGGTATGATATGACTCTAGAGTGTCACAGAGCCTAATCAGACTTCTCATCCACATCATTCCTAAACTGTAAAGGGGCAACTCAGCTCTAGGCACAGTGATGTGGTATGGTGTAGTGTAGTAGTAGCAGTATTGATTGTTTTAAACAGAAATTTTATAGTTGGTACAAACAAAATTTAATTAAAAACAAATTAAAAAAATTAATATATTTTAAATGATTAAAATTAAATTCAATATGCCCTTGGATTTCAAACTATTATATAGTAATCTAATCATTGATCAGTTTATAAAAGAAAATTAAAAAAAAAAAAAATTATTTTAAATGTTTGCACCCATATTTGGAGCGAATTATTTCAGTTTCATTATACAACAAAAAACGTATTGTGCATTTAAAATTCCCCAGTGAAAGAAACTTTTTTATTGACAATAAAACTAAACGAAATCAATTTAAGCAACTCGAATATTTAACAGTCTTTGCATCAAATTTTAATAACAAATTAATAATAATCTATATTCAACTTAGCTAACTCATTTCACAGTAAATAATATAATCTTAAAACACCATTAAAAACCTAAAAAAAAAGTCATCAAAAAATGAAAGGTTTTCTCAACAATCTAACTACAAAACTCGTTATCATTCGCAATTTGATGCCATAATCTATACCGCATTATCAATTATTTAAAAAATAATCAATCAGTAGTACACGAAAGAAAAGAAATCTAATCCTCACTAGTGATTTACCATTAATTACGGATTGCAAAATCATCAGAAAGAAGCTTTCATTTTCTATCGTCTATTCATTACATTTAAAAATCGCCGTTTAATACGGTGGATTCATTATTTTTAATAATTGAAAAATCTCCCGCGCACTTTCTCAATGAGAAACACTTGCTCAGTGCCATAAATTGAAAAATTCTATTTATAACCACAGAGAAAAGAGGGGATTTCGTGAAAAAAAAGGAAGAAATATCAGCGAAAAGAAACTTTTAATTAGTTTATGTAATTAGCTCTCTTTCGCATTATCTGCCTTTACAGGAACTCACTTAAGGACTGTTCACCATTAGGCGCCAATTAAGATAACTCCGATGAATTTATCGCCAAATGGAATAATTTGTGGTGTTTAGAATTTCATTAGTAATTTTGGTTTTCTTTACTTTTTTTTAGTTTTTAATTTCGGTTTTCCAATACCGCCGAAGTAGTATAGTGTCTTTCAGTACTTTGAAATTTCTGGAAATTTTATTCCCAATTGTATTCCCCTTAAAATGAGTTTAAAATATTTAAAAGTCGGAATAACGTAAGAGGAATTGTTTGGTGATAATTACTTTTATAAATGTGTGTTTGTGTTAATGCATTTTATAAAAGATGCTTTCTATAATTTTCTGAAATATTGCATTAAGTTTTTTTTTAATATTTCTTCAAATGCGTTAAGCCACATGTGTTTAAATATAATATGATATTTGTTTCATACTTTGAAAATGATAATTTATTAATGTTAACTTTTTTTAACAACGCCTTTTCATAATATTTAAAAGGTGTAAGATGAATTATTTGAAGACAACTACTTTTTTAAAGGTGTCTTTTATGGTGTTTACAAAAGATGCTTTTTTGAAAGTTTCATTATATGATACAATTTGTATGCAATAAATTTCCAAATTAGTTAAGGTCACATCTATATCAAAGTGTTCTGTTTTTGTTATATTCTTCAAAATTACAACATTTAATACTGAATACGCATTAAATATTACTATATTTGTATATCTTGAACCACACTGGAATGGCTAATAGTATAAGTATAGAGGGTTGAAAAATGTCTCTTTACAATTTCAAAATTTTAGTCAAATTAAATGACAGAAAAGTGATTAATAATACAAAATGAGACGTATACATTAACGTTTTCTACACCATTTAAGATTAAGTTAATACATCTCTGTATGCACACAATTAAATGCACGTAGCACATCAGAATAGTACTCGTTTTCGTGGCACGTTTGCTGGCGTTTTAAATTACTCATGTCCCTTTACTTTTGCTTGATATAGATATCATTAAAATAAATGTGGATACCTCGCACACCAGATGTCTCTCCTCTCTCGCACACCAGATGTCTCAACACATCAGAATGGTACTCGGTTTAGTGTCATGTTTACATTAGCATATCCTTATCAATGGTGGCAATGCCACCAGTGATTCTCTGCTTTAAAATAGTCATGCCCCTTTACATTTCTTACCTCTCGATTTCTTTCTGTGGATCGCTAATGGCGTTGCAACAATTTATGGCGATGTGCTACAATGACAAGAAATCAAGTACCATCTTCACGGGCTGCGTGCAACGTATGGTATCCAAGTAGAAGTGTTTTAAAGTAAATTAAATGCATACGTCATGTCTTACAATAATTTCCATTTATCTGTCTTTTCATTTCCATTGTTATAAATTTTTGAAATTGTAAAAAGATTTTATGATTTTTTTTAAAAATTGTATAGAGATTGCATGATTAATTTACATATTATTGATTAGATTAATGGGATACAGTAAAAAAAAACTTGATAGATTATCTATGTCTAAATATGATACATAATCGATTATTAGGATTCAAGCGTAGGAGAGTTAGCGTAATATTGGAAACAATACAAGTATGATAAGAAATCAAGTACCAGAAAGTATGTGCATAACAACTGTAAAATATGTATATGCTGCTAACGCAAAAAAATTGCTGGTGTTTGTGTTTAAATAACATAGAGTAAAATCTTAAAAATCTACACAAATTTTATAGATTTAAATTATAGCAAAATTAGTTTCTTTATTAATAACACTATTTCATGAAACAGATTAATTATACACAGAATAAATCTCAGGTTTCCAAGCCAACCCTACATAAAACTAATGCTCAGATTATAGCATTAGAACATTTTTATGATATCAAATGAAATAGGATTTAACATCAATAACAGATATTAATCCCACTGGACCATAAATGTCCTTAACCTTAAATTAATTTTTAGTGCCTTGAGACCTATTTATAACAATCTGCAGAACTAATATCATAATGGTTTTTCCATATAATAATTCCAATTCTTGGATGTATCTAGGATACTAATAGCATGCATGTACATTCCAAAAGCTTCATTTATATAACAATTATGTTTTAAAAAAAATGTAAATAAAAACGTATATTTTCATTTAAATTAAAAAAAACTTAAACTTTAAATCTATATAATTTATAATAGACATTGTTCCCATTGAGCCATAAATGTCCTTAATCCTAAATTAATTTTTAGTGCCTTGAGGCCTATTCATAACAATCTGTGGAACTAATGTCATAATGGCTTTTATATATAATAAATCCAAATCTTGGATAAATCTAGGGTACAAATAGCATACATGAACATTCCCCAAAACTTCATTTATATAATAATTAAGTTTAAAAAGCATGCAAAATGTAAATATTTACGTAATTTCAAAAAAACCTAATTTACATTTTAAAATTTAAATCGTATTTAAATTAATTTGGTACTTGAATTTTATTTACAAAATCAAGCTTTGGCTACGTAATAAAATAATAAGATCAAAATCCTGTTCAGTAAATAGGAGGATTCAGCTTATATATGAGAAAAATAACAAATTGATTGTATCAGAAAAGACTTTCTTTTAAGTTATATTCAGCTAATGGTCTGATAACTAATGGTAATCTTATTTCTATATAAAATTAGCTTAAATGAAATTACTGAAGTAAATAAACCAAAAATCGATAGATGCTTTTAGAATATAAATGCTTTACTAAATCTGATCTATACTTATCTTTTATTTATAAACAAAGAGAAAGAGAATATTCAAAAGAAAGCATTAATGGTATATATATATATAATCTTCAAATCCTTTATGTACATAAGAATTATTGTAATATAATACAGACAAATCAGCCAGTGAATTACGAAAGTAATTGTATTATTGTTATTACGGAGCAATATACATTTTCTATATTAACATTTACTACTTTTTCTACAAGTGGCCATATTGATATTATGTAATGGAATTAGTCTATTGCATATAAGATAATACAATTAATGAATAGATGTAAGACACTAATGTAACATTATTAATAGTTGTTTATAAGTTATAGATATAATCTAGAATTATATTTCATTAAGAATATTTTTTGGAATCAAGAGAGATGCTTTTTCATAAGTAAAATCACATATCGGGATTCTATTTATTATTAGATTAGATGACACTTAATCTTGCATATACAAGATTAAATAAGTATCTAACATAAATCTTCAAAAAAAGAAATTATTTTTGGAATATTATTAATTTCTATTATATAGGGTTTGTATTTTGCAACGTATTTATATTCCAATAATTTAAAAGAATAAGAAATTAAAGATGGCAAGAATAGATAGTAAATATAACTTCCAACAATTGTGTTTTGTTAGATAACTAGTATAAAAAAGATTTACAAATTGAACGAACGGTTTACGAATTTATATTGCCAATACAGTTTGTACAAATATTTACATATTCTAATATTTATTACTATACGAATATTTATTACGAATATTTTATTAAACTAATTTACTTTCAATTTTTTTCAATATCATAAGGAAAACCATCTTTATTCAAGATAGGCACTAAAACCCTTTTTATAGTGCCGAAACTGTTTACGAATTTATATTGGCATTATAGTTTATAAGAATATTTACTACCTGTATTGGTTATAAATGTTTGTTTAATTTATATTTTTTTAACCAGGCGATTTAAAAGCAAAAATTTTTTAACAGACATAAATTAATTTACTTTCAATTCTTGACAATATCTTAAGGAAAACCAACTTCTTTATTCAAGATTGGAATTATAACTCTTTTTATAGTGTTGAAACGGGTTACGAACTGAACGAACGGTTTACGAATTTATATTGTCAATACAGTTTATACGAATATTTACTACCTGTACTGGTTAAAACTATTTGCTCAAACTGTATTATTTTAATCAGGTAATTTAAAAGTCAAATAATTTTCAAATGTTGGTAACTCAATAAGAAAAAAACATCTTTTTATTCAATATAGGCATTATAACCCTTTTTATAGTGTGGAAACGGTTTACGAATTTATATTCTCATGTAAAAGTAATAACTTTTACATACAAGATTTATGAAAAACAAGACTTATGAAATACAATTCCTTCCTATCTATTTTTTTTTTATCTGAATCCAATAAATAACGCAGCAATACAAATTATATGTTTTTGAGGTTAACATATTTATATTAATCAATTATTTCTTTTTTTTCCATTCCAGAAAACAAAGAATCATCAAGAGATTTAGGCAAAATCTATTTCCTCCAGTAAAAACCTCATTTCTTTAACTATCTGTCATATTTTCTCTCTCATTTATTCAGTAAATGATCATTTTCATCTATTTAATGTAAGCAGACAACCATTAATCAGACAATTCTCAATGGAAAAAAAATAAAGCAGATAAAATGTCGTTTCTATTAAGAACACCATAATTCTAGATTTGCAGGACCAGAACCCATTATAAACCAACACACATTCATAAATATCTTTCTGTGTCCACATTAAAAGCACCGTTATAAAAATACCCTACAAATCACTACCCTACACTACGAGCATTTATTAGAATGCTATACTGAACTATGCCCCTAAAGAAACCATTAACAAATTTAAGAAAAGGTCTGGAGAAAATTTTTATCACATTCTAGGACAAATTCCATCTCGCGGCATGGAAACGAAAATAGAATCATACGCAGAGAGATAAAGCGGGAGTAATAAAAGAATCCTTCCCTTCTTTTTTTTCTTCTTTTTGTTGTTATTATTATTATTTTCCATGCGTCACAATTTCTTAGGCACCCAAACCCAAAATCACTGAGTATGCCCATCTCCAAAATGCATTTTTATTGGAGATAAATTGAAAAAAGCTCTTTGGGGAACGCAGTTCAACAGCAGAAATTGAAGAATTTTGGGGTTTTAAAACTAGCTTCTTTTTTTCCAGATAAGAATGAAGATTGGGTGGATAGAATGTTTTGAGCGTGTTCTTTTCTTCTTTTTAGAATTTTCGATCGCGAACGTTGGAATGAAATTTTCGTCACCGGTTTTGAGCGTCGAAATTTTCCCATTTTCGTTGTGAATAATAATGTGAATATGAGAACCCCTAGGAATTAAGAATTAGGAAAACGGGAAAAGAGGATTCCGGGAGTCCGTCGCTTATGTATAAACTGGAAATCAGATGAGAACACTATGTATAAGTAATAGGGGTGGAAATTCTGTTCTGTTCCCCCATTCCCAAGAACAGCAAGCTTAAAAAATATTTTGAATTCCATCCGAGAAGTTTTCAGTGTCTTGAAGAAAGAAGATGGTTTTCCATGTGATATTGTGATGAATTGAAGGTAAATTAGTATATGTTTGGTAAAAGTTATGACTTTTAAGTTTCCACAATACAGTTTAAATAAATATTTATAACCAATACATGTGGTAAATATTCGTACAAATTATATTGAAAATTAAATTCGTAAACCGTTCGCTCGATTTGTAAGCCTTTTTGACTGTATAAAAAGGGTTATAATACCCACATTGAATAAAAAAATGTTTTTTCCTTAAGCTATCGTCAAGAAGTGAAAGAAAAATAGTTTATGTTTGTAAAAGTCATTTGAGAAATTTCTTTATCTATTTAATTTACACCAGCAGATATAAAAGGTCGTCGTTTCTCTTAAGAAGACTACTATAATTCTATATTTACAGGTCTTATGAAAAATAATTTTTTTCTGCGAATTTTTTCAACCTGAATTAAATAAATACATCAACATCAAAATTTGTAAGTTTTTGAAGTAACATTTTGATATTAATAAATTATTTTTTTTTATTCCGAAAAAACAATGAATCATCAAGAAATTCAGTTGAAGCCTTATTACTTCTAGTAAAAATCTCATTTCTTTAACTATCTGTCATTTTTTACCTCTCATTTATTCATTAAATGATCTACATCATCTATTTATTTTTCGCCAGACAATTCTCAATGGAAAAAAAAATAAAGCAGATATAAAATGTCGTTTCTCTTAAGAACACCATAATTCTAGATTTGCAGGGCCAGAACCCATTCTAAACCAACACTCATTCATAAATTTTATTCTCTGTCCACATTAAATGCACCGTTATAAAAATACCCTACAAATCACTACAGTACATTACGAGCATTTATTAGAATGCTATGCTGAACTATGCCCCTAAAGAAACCATTAACAAATTCAAGAAAAGGTCTGGAGAAAATTTTTATCACATTCTAGGACAAATTCCATCTCGCGGCATGGAAACGAAAATAGAATCATACGCAGAGAGATAAAGCGGGAGTAACAAAAGAATCCTTCCCTTCTTTTTTTTCTTCTTTTGTTGTTATTATTATTATTTTCCATGCGTCACAATTTCTTAGGCACCCAACCCAAAATCACTGAGTATGCCCATCTCCAAAATGCATTTTTATTGGAGATAAATTGGAAAAAGCTCTTTGGGGAACGCAGTTCAACAGCAGAAATTGAAGAATTTTGGGGTTTTAAAACTAGCTTTTTTTTTCTGATAAGAACGAAGATTGGGTGGATAGAATGTTTAGAGCGTGTTCTTTTCTTCTTTTTAGAATTTTCGATCGCGAACGTTGGAATGAAATTTTCTTCACCGGTTTTGAACGTCAAAATTTTCCCATTTTCGTTGTGAGTAATAACGTGAATATGAGAACCCCTAAGAATTAAGAATTAGGAAAACGGGAAAAGAGGATTCCGGGATTTCATGTCTTATATATGAACTAGAAATACGACGAGAACACTGTGTACAAGGAATAGGGGTGGAAGTTTGTTCTGTCCCCTCCCAAGATCAGCATACGAGAAAAATTTTGGACTTCATCTGAGAAATTTTCAATGTCTTGAATAAAGTGGATGGTTTCCCTTAGGCAATTGTCAAGAAGTAAAAGTAAATTAGTTTATGTTTTGTAGAAGTTATTGCTTTTAAAATGCCACGTTAAAACAATACAGTTTGAATATATATAACCAATACTTGTAAATAATCATACAAATTGCATTTACAATTAAATTCGTAAACCGTTCTTCCGATTCGTAAGCCGTTTTGACATTATAAAAAGTATTATATAGTAGTGCCAATCTGGAATAAAAAAGGTTTCCCTTATTCTATTGACAGGAATTAAGTAAATTATTTTTTGCTTGGTAAAACAATACAGTTTGAATGTCTGGTTAAAACAACTTGTCTAAACTTGTCTGTATAAAAAATACAATTTGAATAAATATTTATAGCCAATACAGGTAGTGAATATTCGTACAAATACTATTGGTAATATAAATTCGTAAACCCGTCCGAATCGTAAGCTATTTTGAGACTATAAAAAAGATTATAAATATGGAATAAAGAAGTTGGTTAACATTATATTGTTGTCAAGAATTGGAAGTAAATTAATTTTTGTGTGTTAAAAGTTATTATTTTTAAATTGCCTAATTAAAACAATACAGTTTAAATTGCAGTGGAGAAGGGAATGATTCTATTATTACGCCCCACATACAATTTTTGATCATGTTGTATTTATTGAATTCAGATGACAAAAATAGACAGAAAAAATTATTTTTCATAAGACCTGTAAATCTAGAATTATAGTGTTCTTAAGAGAAACGACATTTTATATGAGCTTTTTATGTCAGCTGGTGTAAATTAAATAGATAAAGAAATTTTTCTGATAATTCTTACCAAACATAAAATATTTTACTTTCAGCTTTTGATAACAGGATAAGGAAAATCATTTTTTATTATATATGAGCATTGTAACCCTTTTTTAAAGTGCCACAACTTCTTACGAAATGAAGGAATGATTTACGAATTTAACCGTCAATACAAGTTGAACGAATACGTAACACATGTATTGGTTATATTTATTCAAACTGTATTGTTTGTTTTACCAAACATAAACTAATTTACTTTCAATTCTTCACAATAGCATAAGAGAAATCACCTTCTTTATTCAAGATGGACACTGCAATCCCTTTTATAGAGTCAAAACAGCTTACGAATTTAACTATCAATGCAATTTGAACGAATATTTACTACATGTATTGGTTAAAATTATACAAACTGTATTGTTTTAACCTGGAAACTTAAAAGCAATAACTTTTACCAAACATAGACTAATTTACTTTCAATCTTGATAACAGCATAAGAGCAACCATCTCCTTTATTCAAGACAATTCAAATCTTCTCAGATGGAATGCAAAATATTTTTCTCGTATGCTGATCTTTGGAGGGGGGAAAAGAACAGAACTTCTACCCCTTTTCCTTGTACATAGTGTTCTCTTCGGATTTCTAGTTCATACATAACCGATGGATTCCCGAAATCCTCTTTTCCCGTTTTCTTAATTCTTAATTCCTTGAGGTTCTCATATTCACATTATTATTCACAACGAAAATGGGAAATTTCGACGTTCTAAACCGGCGACGAAAATTTCATTCCAACGTCCCGATCGAACATTCTAAACAGAAGAGAAAAACACGCTCAAAACATTATATCCGTCCCATCTTAGCTCTGATCTGGAAAAAAGAAGCTAGTTTTAAAACCCAAAAATTCCTTCATTTCTGCTGTTGAACTGCGTTCCCCAAAGAGCTGTTTCGATTTATCTCCAATAAAAATGCATTTTGGAGATAGGACACACTCAGTGACTTTGGGATTTGGGTGCCTAAGAAATTGTGTCGCAAGGAAAATAATAATAACAACAAAAAGAAGAAAAAAGAAGGGAAGGATACTTTTATTACGCCCACTTTATCTAGCTGCGTATGATTCTATTTTCCTTTCCGTACCCCGAGATGGAATTTGTCCTAGAATGCGATAAAAATTTCTCCAGACCTTTTCTTGAATTTGTTAATGGGGAACAAATAAGGACAAGGGACATAGGGACATAGTTCGAGCATAGTTTAAGGACATAGTTTAAGGGACATAGTTCGGCATAGCATTCTAATAAATTTTTGCAGTGTAGGGTAGTGATTTGTAGGGTATTTTTATAGCGGCGCATTTAATATGGACAGAGAAAGAAATTTATGAATGAGTGTTGGTTTATAATGGGTTCTGGTCCTGCAAATCTAGAATTATGGTGTTTCTTAAGAAAAACGACATTTTATATCTGTTTTTTTTCCGTTGATAATTGCCTGGCGTAAATTAAATATATATAGAATATCATTTACTGAATAAATGAAATAAAAGAAATGAGAAATAATGAAATAATGAAATGATCAATAATGAAATAATGATATGAGAAATAAGAAAATAATGAAATTAGAAATACGTTTTGTACGAGAAGAAATAATACTTCAACTAAATTTCTTGATAATTGCTGGTTTTCTGAATGAAAAAAAGGAATAACTAATTAAAATAAAGTTTCAATGTGTTAATTCAAAAACCTACAGTTTTTTATCATATTGTATTTAATGAATTCAGGGAAAAATTTATGGAAAAATGATTTTTCCTAAGTTCTGTAAAATCTAGAATTATGGTGTTCTTAAGAGAAACGACATTTTATATCTGTTTATCTTTTTCCATTGAGAATTGTGTGGCGTAAATTAAATAGATAAAGACGATCGTTTACTGAATAAATGAGAGGAAAAAATTACAAATAGTTAAAGAAATGATATTTTATGAGAGGAAGTAGACTATAGAGACGCATTAGATGATATCGACGTATTGAAGATGTAAAAACTTATGTGTTGGTTGGAAATGACATTTGATGACCAGATGTGAAAAAATGATTTTTGAAATGTTAGCAAGAATTGAAGACATTGAAGATAAAATATTATTGAAGTACCATGCCTGCCAGAAGCATGGGATTCAAGGAATGGAT